>CM039434.1:17296042-17896042 GCA_022379115.2 Bauhinia variegata | reverse complement strand
TCAGTCACAAGAATAGCTACTATGCCAGTGAATGGCAGCCAAATTTCATTTATTATGCTACTGCTGCAGTAATTAAGTTTTAACATGAATGTTAGTTGTTAATTATATGGTTTCATGAAGATGGAGAAGGTAGCAAGAAAGTTTATTCTTTCAAAGGTAAAGTCAACCTCCATCTAGAAAAAATTAGTTAAGCTTATTCCCTCACCTTCAAAAGAAGAAAACTGGGAGCAAGAAAAGGGTCGGGGTGGGGGAGAGGAGGAAAATAAAGGATACCACTGCAGTGAGAAGCAGTAGTACAAAAGAGCAAAAAGAACCTTCATACTGGGAAGAACTATTTCAAACCCAAACCTTTATTACTTTTACTGAATGTTGTCCACCTGATAGGTTCCTTGATAGAATCCAATGATGGCAATGGGGGTCAAGGTCTAGTCAGCAAGCGGAGAGGCAAGGAGAAAGTATGTTAAGTCAGTAATTAGGCTTGCTTAGCTGGCAGTAAGTAGTTAGAGGGAATTCTCTAGAATGAAAGGAAGTATTTTAAATAGAAAGGTAGTGAGATGAGAAGGGGAATGAGAGAAGTTTTAGTAAAGCCAATTTGGCTTAGGGCAGAGAACGTCAGTCTCTGTAGGAGCATTAGCTATGGGAGAAGGAGTGATTGCTCTAATGTATCAGCTCGTTGAGCTTGCTTTCTTGATTCAATAAAGCATTATTTCTGTTTTTGTCTCTGAGTTACTATCATTCACATGTAGAAAATTAATTAAAACTACAGAAAACCTCACCAGAAGATAAGAGATATCATACCTTTGCCCCATACCTTGCTTTCAGTTCTACATTTCCACCAGTGTGATCATGATGATGATGGGTGTTCAATATGTATGTTAAATTTCGATTTTTCTTGCTCAGAGCATCTATAATTGGCATAGCTTCAGAAGGATCAACAACACCAACTGTTCCCGTATCCACATCATGTAGAAGATATGCATAATTGTCCCTAAGACATGGTACCTGAAAATTAAAGAAAAATGAGAAAAAAGTATATAACAAGAAGCATATATTAACCTACATATTGGTTCAGAAACCTTATTGGCTTGAGTCACTAAATATCATGACGGTTACAACATGATAGAAAAGCAAGAGGTCTGCTCACCAATTCAATCTGCAATGAAGAGGACATATTCACTACACTGCAGAATTGGCCAACTCTCAGTGATCGACTGGCTAAACGCAATGTCTTTAATGGTGTAGAGAACAATTGCATAAATCCATATAGAAGACCTTTCCTTAAGCAAAGTTGCCTCACATCTGGCCATACGCAAAGTCCGCTTCTCACCTGAAAGACAGAAGAATCAAATCAAATCCTATTACTATAAAACCAAAAATAGTCAGTCACATTTCACATACTCACAGATAGGTTATAATAACAAAAACTGAATATGTAATACAGCTACAACTTTGAATTCCAGTATGAATGTTAAAATAGTGGACGTCAAAAATTTAAGAAGAAACTTCCGTCTACACGAAATAAGGATGATATTTGATTCAAGCATATCCAAATTATAGAGGGTAATCTGAGTGAAATCAAGAAACAAATCAGTCCACATGGTCACTGCGGGCCAATATTGTACTAGTTCCAACAAAATGTATCAAATCTAATAATGAAAATACCCACCACCATATAGTTCTCAAGCTAAACAGTGATACACAATCCCTCACAAAGTAACCAAGAAAAACGAAGGATGGGTAAATATTCCACCATGGTTTTAGTAAAATAGCTCCCAAAAAATATGAAAAAATAAATAAAAAAATAGTATCACTCTTTGACCGTGCATGGAATCAGAGAAAGACGGGAATAAAAACAACCAACAGAAACGAGAAAATGGGCAGATGTTAACGAAACCATCTCTTTTCTCTTCTACCATCATCTGAGAATTTCACCAGAATAATCGCAGTAAAGGAGACTCTCCAATTTTAATTTTTTAATTAAATTTAAAATTTCAAAGGCATAATTTGCAGCAAGTTTTGTGAAATGAAATTAAGAAAGAGAAAAAGCAGAGAAATGGTGAAAAGTAGAGAGATGAAATGAGAAAAAAGACGAACCCTAGTGCAAGGCAAGGCGGCCATGGCAGATGAGGCCTTTGAAATCATCTGCATCTCCTCCTCAGAGAAGGAAGATTGGTAAAGCAAAAGAGTGTGGTGGGGAGGTGTGGGTTGGCACCATCAACACCAAGACAGTTTAGTTGGCACCAAGTATTGTTCGGTTGAAAACGAAATTGCTTTTCTTTCCTCCCACCTCCGTGTCCTCCACCATTGAATTTTTCTCTCTCTTATTTTTTTTATTCTTAATTTTAAATTCTAAATTTTTAATTTAAAATATATCCACAAAACACATATAGATATATTAGTTTAGAATGGTGCTATATATATTAATTTGTGTATATTTAATTTTCAATTTTTTACATTTATCTTATTTTTATTTATAATTTCATCCAACAAATAATTATAAAACAATACATGTGTAATGTTTTTTAATTTAATAGAAATTTTAGATTCAAGCCTTCATTTTTTTTTTATGTGAAACTTTGAAATTTTTTATATTAAACCTTGATATTTTTCTGCACTTATAATTAGTTAATATTTAATATTAATATTGAATAAAATATTATTTTTAAAAAACATTGATATTACACTTGCGTATGTTCACGAATCTCGCGTGGACACGTAACCTCAAAACTTGCGTAGTGCTTTACCATCTGCGTATCCAAATTGATGTTACACTTGCGGCTGATTTGGGTGTTTGATTCTAATTTCGAATTTTTGTGCTTGATAGTAAAAAAAAGTGTATCAAATAGTTATTTTATTTTAATTATAATTAAAAAGCGAGATTATATATATATATATATTGATCTGAATATACAGTTATATTAAAATTAATAAAAAAAAGTTTTTATCATAGTTTTCATAAATAATAATAATATGATAATCTTCAAGTTATTCTCTTTAGTTACATTTTTTTTATTTTTAGTAAATACTATTATCTTTTAAAATAGTTATGGTTTTATTCTACATAAAGTTTATATATAAAAAATAGCTTAAAAAGTCATTTTATTTTCGTAGTTACTAAATTATAGAAAATGAAAGTTTCATCCTTTTCTTATTCTTATTTTTTTTTCTGATTTTATCATTTATATTTTGTTTAACAAACGAGCTATTACACATTTTTTCACAAAAGTGAATTGTTTCTTTCATTCTTTTCTGTGTAAATTACTCTCTGCGACACCACGTTAAGTGTTTATAAATTTAGTTTAAATTAAGGAGAATTAATAAAATAAATTTAATTATATTTTTAAAATTAAAATTAAAATTTGATTAAATCAAAACAACTCTCCTAATTGATGTATACATTTATGATTGTTACTTTTAGTCTTTAATGATGTGAAACACTGTTTATACAAAATAAAAATGAAAAATGAGAAATTAGTTAGTTATTATTAATGAGAAGTGAGAAAATAGTTATGAGTAGTTGAAAACATTTTCACGTGGAGATGTGGGAAAACGGAAGGAAACGGAAATGAGTGATGAGGTTGTGTTGAGAAATGATTGTGTTTCGCCACCGACCGCTTTATTTTCATAAATGGTTGGCCGAAAGCACATGGCGCTGTATGTTTCCCTATTTAATGTAAATGTTCTTGTCTTGTATTTATCAGATCCACAAAAACGGAAAACTTGCTTCACTACCAACACAAAATTCAATAGTTTAATTAGAGATTTTGATTTCTAACTCAAATGTAACTATATCAAAACTTATAATAAGAGTTTAAAAAATTTTATTTTTGTTTCTTCGTATTATCACTTATTTTAAAAATATTATAATATTTTAAATTAGATAAAATAAATTCTTTTTTAAATCAAAAATAAAGTAAATTTTATTAAAATATTTTTTTATTTGTATAAAAGATTCACTTTTATTTAAAGTTTAAAATATAAGAATTTATTTTATTTAATTTAAAATATTAAGATCCTTAACAATAATATAAAAAAAAAAAAATTCTCGAAGAGTTTTATAGTTATATTTTTATTTAACTCAAATCTAAATTAATTAATATTCAAAATATTTTTTCCTATTAGATATAATTTTTTTAAAAAAAACTAAGACAATTTTGTACCAATAAAATTTCTCAACATTAGTAATTTAGAATATTTTTTTTTAATACTTCCTCAAAAAAAAAAACTAAGTTTAAACCTATAGTATCAAAACCTTATTTACTAAAATTATGCCATTACACAAGTCCACTTCCTTTCTTGCTACATTTGTAATTAGCAATTAGTAAATCGGTTGCTGTGTATCTATCTTACTCATTTTGCCTTAGATGATAAAAAAGACAAGCGACCAAATATATTAGTATGGTTGTTTCGTTGTTTTCAAATTGTCATAAAAAGATTTAAAATTAGAGGAATCAGGAATGGGTATTAACCTCCCCTCTCCCCCCTCCCTCAATTAATTTTTTTTTTCTAAACTACCCGCCAAAAGAAGAAAATGATTGTACACAACAGTTTATTAAATATATCATTTAACATTAAATAAAATAAAATAATTAAAATAAAGTGTTTAACAAATATTATACATCAAACAAATTCAAAAAATTCAGTTCAAGTGTTAAATATATAATTTAACATTAAACAAAATTAAACAATTAAGATCAAATGTTAAATAAAATATTTAAAATCAAACAAATTTAAAAAATTTAATTTAATTGTTAAACACGTAATTTAACATAAAATAAAATTAAAAAAATTAAAATATAATATTAAACATATCATTTAACTTCAAACATATTAAAACAATTTAATTCAACTGTTAAATATATTTAACATCAAATAAAATTAAATAATTAAGGATGATTCACCTATCTACCTTAAGTGTAAAAAAAATAACTCTAGAGAACTAAGAAAAGAAAATGGCTCGAGAGGGAAGAGAAAAAGATGAGAGAAGAGGAAGAGGCTTGGGGGGAGCCGCATATGCTCGAGGGTAGTTTGGAAAAAAAAAAAATTAATTGAGGGGAGGAGCTATGTTAAAGGGGGAGAGGGGGAGTTAATACCCATCAGGAATGAGTAATAACTCCGAAAAAGGGAGTTAGCCGAAATTTTCCCTCCCAACGCTAATGATTCATGTTATTAACAAGTGCTGCCAAATTGTGATAAATGTTATACGTACGGATCTCTTTATTGTCACTACTTTCACTGCCTGTAATTAATTACAGATAGAAAAGAGAAAGGATTTTACCATTCGGAATATTAAAATTTGATCTTTATTTTAAAAAGTAAACACATAAGCAAAAGAAAAAGTTCTTTCCAATCATGAAAAAGCAAGCAAATTATCTGATGCCATTTCATCAGAGTAAAGTCACAGCTGCCACTGTGGTCTTAATAATCCAAAAGAAATCAAGTCAATCTTATCACTAAGGTCCATACCCTCCACTCAAGCTACAGACCAATACAGCTTGGCAAGGTTAGTCAAATTGCAGCTTTGAACTTACAACTTGAAGGATCGCATTCAGGACTTTCGCAATTATGCAGCAGACACTTAAACTAATCACATTTTGTGTAACAACAGGCTTCGCGAACAAGGTTTCTTGCTCAAACTTTTGCAATAGATAATGATGTCAAGGAAAATTATAATGCATATCTCAAAGTTCATCCTGCAAAACCAAGGAGACAAATGTTTAAAAAGAAATTATAGGTTTAACTTTAAGGGATCTTTTTCATATAAATAATGTAATAATGAGCCTCAAGAATTCCGTCAAGTTAATTATCAAGATAACCCCAACTTATGTGAACAAGGAAATGGATTTAAAAATGCTCATGCTCAGAAAATGCCAGAATACAGGAACTTGTATCTATTATCTAATATCACAAATTGCATCGTAGATAGTGATGTTCCATGAAAAAAATAAAAGGGGGAATGTCGGAGAATCATCCATTGCTATCCAAGTTTCCAATCCCATCATTACATAAACAGATAGTACAGACTTCACCAATGATCCTGTGGTAAGAGAATTACAGTTCCTAGGGCTTCGACATATTCCGAGGTTGATGTTCTTTCAAAATAAGCAACAAAGGAAAACAATAATATAAATTTTTCTTTCTTGTTTTGAGGTGGACATATATCTTGATTGACAATAGTTACATATGACAGGGTTTATGTTTCAGTGGCAGCTAATTATAAGTAGTAACAAAACGATAACTATATCTCAAGTAAAATTGCAATCTCATCCTCAGCAATTGATAAATCATGTTATATTAGGGATCCTATGGAAAGGAATAAGATCTACAAGATTAATTCAAATAAGTAAAAGGGGTTAGGGATAGAGAAAGACTGAGACTTACATGGTAATCATCAAAGTCACCACGAGGATCATGCTGCAAGCCAAAATTTAGAAATCAGACTTACTCAACTCATTGGTATTATCATCCGATCACAAACATATATGAATTAATGACCAAGTAAAAAACAGACATAGGCAGAAATGAGGTAGGGTAAGAGTGCAGAACCCTAAAGGATTAACCCAAAACATTGAGCTGATTGCCTCATAGAACTAATTATTGTTTTTGATTAATATTTTCCATCTTTTCTTCTCTCAGCTTTTTTCTTTTGTTCTATTGCTTCTTTTTAACTCAAGCACTGCATATGTCCTCATTGTTATGCATGCTTTGAATACTTTATTCACTCAACAATCACTCCCACCTAAAAGTGAATGGTCTCTTGATTTGGTCCATCTAGGAAAAACAATACATTTTTCTTCAACCCTCCACTTTTTACGAAGAAAGAGAAGTGTGCATAAAAAGTGATAAAATTAGCATCCACACATTCTCTCCTTCGAGACATGAGAACAAAGAAATAAGGAAAATAAAAAAGGAATTCCATTATATCCACTTGTCCCCAACACTTCCTTCTATTGTAATTCCTACCACACAAAATAGAAATAATAAACTAAAATTGGAATACAAAATTGAAGTAATAAAAGAAAATCTTCACCAATTCAACCCGAAACAGAACAGAAGAGAACAATTAAGAGACAAAAGTACCCTTCTATGGTGGCTCCTATCTCTGTATCGACGATCCCTTTCCCTCTTACTCTTTTCACCTTCTTCTCTTGCTCTACGAGCCTCCTACAATATCATTAACATCAAATAATGATATTTAGTAGCAAACTCACATATATAGCTAATGCTCAGATGAAAATAGTGCTGAAGCATTTAGGTCTCTGGACAACCACCTCTTCTTCCCGAGCTTTTCTTTCTTTTTCTGCTTCTTCAAAGGCTTCTTTTTCAGCCTGAAATTTTACACATAATAAGCATGCGCATATTATAATTCCTCTAACTCAATAGCATACAAACTCTAAAAGCAAATGCTTACCTCCCTATTATTGGCCACGAAGTCTTCCACAACTTGTTTTGCATACTGTGGGTCATCACAAATCAAAATATTGTCGAAAACTGAGCCAGCCTTTACCTGAAAACTCAAATTATAAAAATTATCAGACTAATATATGTAGCAATAGATATAAAAACAACCAGTTTCAAAACAAGTTCTCACAAATTGTTGGACATTAAAGTACCTACTTTTTGAGTAAGGAATAACAATATGTTTAAATTGATTGAATTTGACTTCATGTTTGAAATAATTTTAGCCACTGGCAACATCTAATTCATATAAGAAACCATAACCAATAAAAATACGATAGATTTGCAGCTATTTGTCCCAAAATTAGGTCTCAATGACACTGACACTCAGGCAAAACAAAAAGAAAACACCAATACTTACTTGCCACACTTCAATTCCCACATACTTTATTGGTTTCAGCACATAAAGGTCAGGGTCATCCTCAAATTCTGCAAGAAACAAGAAACAAGAAACAGAAAGTGAAGTTCCTAAATTGAAGCTCAGTTCATAAGCTTCAGAAGTTTAGCAGAAAATCAAATTCATGCACAACACAATGACAAGCCAGAGGGGTACGCAAAACCAAATGTTGTCCATAAGCTTCTAGTATGTCAATAAGATTTACACAGATCATAGAAAGTTTTTTTTATTTTTTTGTTTTTAAAGTTGTGCTTGCGATTCATAGAAAGGCTAAGCAAAGTAGGATGCAGGAGAATAGCTAACAAAATAGCTAATAAGCTTGTTGAATTAAGGAAATGATTAGATTCTTTGGCCCCTGTGGAACTTGTGAAAACTGGACCATTTTATCAAATTCCTTCATGACTGGTTAAATTCCTGAAGCTCACTAGTACTTTGAAAGGTCTAGGTTTTCATTCCTTGTAGCATTATATGCTAGCACACTAGATGCGCAACAGATACTAGTTAAATTGCCTGCTTTTGGTGTGTGTTTTTGTTGGGGATAAATGAAGAAGAATGTTTAGAAAGGAAAGAGGAATACCTGGGTTATCAATCCAAGGAATCTTCCACTTCCCTTTGTAGTTGGGGTTCTTGATTTTCTGTGGTAAAGCAATTTTCAATAAGTATGAACTAAGCTATAAAAACAAGGATTACACTTCCAAATAACAAAAGAACTCAGCACTTTCAGTATCAGGCCAAAAAACAAAAACTATTAATATCAAGACTGAATAGCATGGAAGAACCTTGCGTTTCCATGGTCCTTTGTATGCTGGATTAGGAATTTTAGGGGCCTTCCATATTCCATCATCTTCTTCATCCCAGTCAACAGGCTAATCAAAAATAAAAGAGAGACACGAAACAGAGCATGCATTAGCCCATGTCACTTTTAAGTCTCCAGTCACTAACAATGATCCTACTATCCATATACATATCAAACAATTCTTTTTTTTTTTTTTTTTCTTTTTCTTTGTGAAATCTCTAACATATGGGAATAAATAAACCTTCTTGGCTTTTGGATCAGGAATTTCAGCCGTAATTGAATCATATCCCTGCAAAACCAAGGCAAGTAGAAGCACACACTTAAAAAAAATGAAAAAAGAAAAGTAAAATAAATGAAACACTGATAATGTAGGTCACTAAAATCTCGTCAGCCATTAAAAGTATTAAGTATAGTTGTCGAAGGAATGTTCTGTCCTTATTGGACTTGCATCACTTTGTCTTTGGATGACATCTGTTTTCATTTCAATACTCATAATCATCAGTTTCCATCGTAATCTAAAAGAATGTCCTTTAAATAATTTAAGCCAATTAACTATATAGGATCTACAGGCATTCATCATTCATGAAAATCACGAGTTCAACAATTTGCCTAATATTGGATATTCTCCATTGAAATATGTTGAAATTGCACAATGGAACATTAAAAGTAGAAGGTAAATGGAAATCATTCCAAAATTAAAAGCCAAGAGGAGAGTGGGGGATCTGAGGCTTTCCCCACAAATGCAAACAACAAATCAACAGTGATCTGAAAAATACAATCAAGATGCAATTGTTACCACCTGAATCATAAAGGAAAAAAGGAGATTAAAGGTACCTCTGGCTTGACTTCATTAGGGTCTTCAATATATTCCCTTTCGTCCCAGTCTGCTGGCTGCAAAAAGGAAAATAAATAAATAAATTTATATGCAAGGAAGTTTGATAGATAAAGGAGTAAGATGTATAAGAGCCAAAATTTCCCCTATTCTCAACAAAATAATGTGCCATATTTTTCTATAAGTCATTTTTGTATATATGGCTCTTGACACTGTCAGCAATAGGTCTGAAAGTCATCATCTCCGCTTTGTGCCAACACAAACTGATCATCCAAATAAACTAAAAATGTACACACGCAGACATATAGGGTGGCTGACTCCTTAATCTAAGTCAAGAGAATCTACCTTTTTGGCATTTACATCCTTGATTTTCCGTGGAGGAAGGATGTCCCAATCTGTGTACATGCTCCCAGAATCTCTTTCTCGATTATCAACCAGGATACTGTAAGAGGCGTCTGGCCTCAAAATAAATGTATAGAAATGTGTCAATTTGTCCGTTTCACATTGTAGATCCTTTCTAATAGGGTAATTTTGCCCCTGGTATGAAAGTATAACATGGAGCTTCTTGGTCTGGGAGCCACATATATCTGGTCCAAACATCAAACTGCACAAAACAAGACCCAGCCTAATAATGACATTGTCTCTAAATATTGAGAAAAATACTGACAGACTAATAGTAATATCAACAAAGAAAAATTGCAGAGAGAACCTAAGACATTAGATTACTTGAATTGAAACAAAACTTCTAAGTAATGTGTTAGCAAGATACAAAACTATAACATTATTACATATATGAAAGTAGCAGGTGATTTGTAGATACAATTTATCTATAGAAGTAACCTGCTGCACTTACAGATTAAGTAATGAACTAAACTCTGAATTTTTCTTCAAAATGAATCTATTTACGAATTATGTACCAAGCTGAAGAGCAAGAGCTTTTGTGCCATAAACCATGAACAAGGAAAAATAAGTCATAAGAAACTGACAGACCTATAAGGAGTATCACCACCAAATTTCTTCTGATTGACATAGCCAGATAAAAGTTTGATGTAACCACCACCACATTCAATGTCCTGCTCAAATTTAATAGAATACTGGACCACTAGAGTTCTGTTCTTATTGCTGAACTCAGGTATCTTTGCAGATATTGCATAATGCTTGGCATCGTTATATGTTTGTATACCTGAAACAGTTCTGGGATTGTCAGATCTGCCACAACTACCGTCTTGGGACATTGGATGGATAGTAATATCTACAATTTTTTCTCTTTTCATGTACCAAAATTTCCAAAATATAAATATAAAATGACACATTACATTAAACTGATAGATATGCACGAGAGAAGATCTATAATTATTGTGGATACCTTTGTCATCAGGATCTCCAGACCATTTTCCTGCTGTGTACTTAAAGGTACCCGCCTTTCCTTCACTCCTTTTCCAGTCAGACAAAACCCAACGGCTCTTCCATCCATCTTTTCCACAAGAGTAACGAATAATAACATGTTAGAAAAACTAACCTTGGCTGATTTAACTAAACTAAGCGAAGCAATTGGAAAATGGAAGGGAGGGAGGGAGGGAGAGATAGTTGATTTTCCCATAAATTGTAGCAAATGAGAAAGGAATTTAGTTGAACTAAAACGATATAGAATTAAACACCATAGGAGCCCAAATGGCATAGGAATTGACTGAAGAAAGAAAGCGAACATAAAGAAAAATAAAAGCACAAAAAGACCCATCATAAGAAGGAAAAGCTGAGCTGAATCATCTATCATATATCTATCAAGATGGTTTGCAGTTCGCACAAATACAAATATAAAATCATGCAACACGACCCCCCAAAAGAGACTAGTTTGACTGGCACACAAAGTTGGATATGTTTTGTGTCTCAATGACCATAGCCAGCAAAGCAGCAATAGAATATCAAAATAACTTTATTTCATTGTTTATCCTGTCTATCTTATCAAGATTTTCTAGGCGATCAAACAGCTAGTCAGAAAACTGCACTAGAACATTGGGAGGAAAGGATTACCTTCGAATCTCTCTTCAAAAATAACTTCAGAGGAAGCAGAATGGAAGAGAAAGGTAGAGTGGAAAGTTAAAAATAAGAACAGAAGATTAAAAAGTCGAACAAGCTCTCCGGAACTGTAAGCCATAGCACTGCCCATCTCACATCTCTTTCCTTCCTCAAAGCAGACAGTGACCAGTGGCCGCTATGCTTAATTTGACGTTCGCTCTGATTTAAAATTTTAGGGATTAAAAAACATTTATAATAAGAAAAATAGCCGAATACGACTTTCTAGAACCTGAGATGTCACGTTGTCTCTCGTTTACATGGGTCAAAGTCAAATTACCGTAGTAGTGCGGAGGGCTAAAATGTAATTATGTAATTAGCCTTTAAAAAATTAAATTAAGATCATTCACTGAATGATGCTATTGTTTATCAATTATGGGAAGGATATTTTGGTACTTAAAAGGTATATTTAAAATTACTCTTTTAAGTACTTTGATAAAAAAATTTATTTAAGTACTTAAAAGATTATCTTTTATAAAGAAAAAAAATTAAATATCGAAATTATCCAAAACAAGTTAAATCATAAAAGTCATAAAGTGTTTAAAAATTAGATTAATCTTTATTCACATTAAAAAATTCTTTTATATCACATAAACTTTGAATGTTCACTTTATTTGTCACTTAATTTCACCCTTAAAGTTTTTAATTTTTAATTTATTGGTTTGGCTAATGGAGTCCAAAGACTCAATGAAACATAAAGAAGGATTTTGTATAACCGTTAAAGTTTTGTTTGAGAAATTAATTTAATGGATTTATCTTTTTGGTAAATTAATGGATATATATGGAATGTGAATCATGTTTGCATAAAAGTACAAAAGAATGTGAAAACATGTGATAACTGAATTTAATGGGTACATATACATGAAATGTGATACAAGTGTTGACTTAGATAATTAAATGTTGTCGCGGGTGATACGAAGACAAATTTCCTTGTTTTAAAAATTATGATCATATCTACTATGCTCTCATTGATTAACAATTGTATTTTAAATAATTCATTGATATTTATAATATTATTATAATTATAATATTTTTACCAACCAAATTATAATAAGAGGAGATTATTCTTGGTTAATTAGTTGATACTTGTTCTTATGTTAAACTATGTATATCACTATGCACCGGTACAAAGTTTCCATAATAGGCACATAGGAATTGTTAGGAACGTGATTTGATTAATTAAAGGGAAAAATACTAATCGAATATACTCTGCAATTTTTTTTTAAAAAAATATATATTCAAAAAGCGGATTTCTGCTATGCTAAATATGGAAGTGATTGCCACAATTTTTTTTTTTTTAAAAAAACTTATCACACAATATGCATATATTATTTTTAATCACTAGCCCATTTTTTAATCATATACCATTTATTAGAAGCAAGCAATTTTTTTTTTTTTTTTAACCATACATGGGACGAGTGAAATTTGAATTTCTTATAATTGATTATACGATGCAAGAAATTCGGGTCTGGGTCGGATGTGAGAGCAAAATGAAAGTAAAAAAGCTCCAAAAAGTCTTGGAAAAAAGTTGACAAAACCCTAGACCAAACCCAACTGCTTCTAAAAGCAAGCATTTGACACTAGCAATGTTTCTTATAAATTAACTGACATCATCAGTATGACAAGCACTGACATTTTAAGGGGTATGGCTAACATTATTCCATTAGAGAAAAGCACATAAATTTTTGCCAAAAATGGAGAGAGAGAGAGAGAGAGAGTATAAAAGAATTCAAGGCAGAATAATAAAGCTTATATAATTTCTTCTCAAGTGTTTCAATTTGTATAATTATAAATTTGATTTGAGCAACATTGAGAGAAAGAGGAGAAATATCTGAGAGTTGACAATATAGATGTTCCCTAATAAATAATGATCAATCCATGTACAGCTGAAAGGCACGCATGCAGGATTGATTTATGTACAAAGAGAGAAGAAGAGAGTGGAGAGCATGAATGGTAAAATCACCTTTTGGTTTTGATCTCTGTAGTATGTATCCTAGCCATGGGTGATGATTGTGAGCCATTACTGAGTGCAGCAGCAGCAGATTCAACATGGGTAAGAAGATATTCATATATTTTCTTCCTCAATCGGTCAATTGTTTCCGGTGGTATACGGCTTGATTGTTCCTCATTCTTGCTTGATCCTATCTCATCTAACCAGTCATTCACACTTTTCAACTGAGTGAGCATACCTGCTATTTGGCCATTATCTGACAAGCTTGTGTCTCCATCACTGTCCAAGAATCTCTCAACAAAACCCAAAAACCAGTCTTGCGACCGCGATTGCAGCATATCAGCTAAATCAACAATCTCATCAAGGCCATTTCCTCTGGTCCACTGTGGGGAGGATTGGATTTGGGGTTGCTGCTTTTGCCCATTTGCTGTTGATCCATCCCCCCATCGCCGAGGATTTCCCGGTGATTGTGAGATATGCTTGGAATTGGAATTAGACATTACACGGCTTTTTCCTTGTCTTGATGAAACATCTTCACTAGAATTTTCTAGAACCAACATGGGCTGATTTCCCAGGATAGTCTTTTGATTTTGAGCTTTACTTGAAGCTGGAAGCTTGGATGATTGAGGATCTCTTGAGAAAACAGCAAAGGATGATAAATTGCTTGCCAATGCAGCCTGGACCCAGGAAGCTGCAAGTTTTCGTCTCTCCCGTGTCACTTTTAAAGCTTCTTCTAATGTGTTATTTTCTTGATCAGGAAACGAGCTCTCTAGAATGGTTTTGGATAGGGAGTCAGCAATTGTACGGCCATTATTCAAGCTTGCATGGAGAGCCAAATACTGCTCTACTGCAGGCTGCGGGTTCTGCTCCTTAGCACCGTGACTTAGTTCAGAGTACAAACTGCCACCAACATCAACATCGTAAAAAAGTGTCACAAAGAACTTGGACTACCGCATAGAATAAGGAAATTTACAAAATAAAGCCAGAATTTCACTAAAACATCTTCCTCTGTCTAAGTATGATTCAACAGGTTACCAAAATTGAAAAATTATATTTGAAACATATTATATCTATCAGAAAATTATAGTCAAATTCCAATTAATATGGATTCTATTACTGCACATTATTCTTCACTTTGATCCAAATATCTCTAACGAGTATCCTCTGACATGCCTGAAATTGCCAATATCTAGAAATTATTACTGCAAAACTCTTCCCACGGGTCTATTACTAGGAATCAGAATGGCAAACAATGAGGTTAGCAATGTAAAATCTGTTTAAAATCTTCCCGCAAACTAACAGATGAGGGCACTGAATCTGGAACTTGACATATTAAACCTAACATCTCCCTTGGGCTGATTCTTCTTCAATAGTAAGGCACTTGTTCTTATAGGAACAACATGTAATATAATTAACCATGATCCTAATTCCTAAGCACCTTTAATCTTTAGCACAGTTCTACTTTTGGCCCATTCATCTAGTCATCAAAGGTCAGCACATGCCCATCCATTACTTTTTCATTTTTTTTTTTTTTTGCACTAATAGCACCTTGATCCAAATTGAACAATCCTATATCTTCAGCCACTTTGGGCATCTTGGCATTGCCAAAATTAAGATGATACCCTCCAATACTCACTTCCATTTGTAGTACAATAACCTTCTTAAAAGGACTCATGTCCCATTAAAAAATTCATCCCCAGATAAAGTATTAGAAACACACAGCCAAAAAGAACAAAAGGATAAAGCAAAGAAGTTAGAAGGGTGAACAAAAAACCACATTCCAGTTAGGATGATAACCAACCCCCCCCCCCCCCCCTCTTCTCCTCTCCAATAAAAAAAAAAAAAATTGAATAATGGCTTTGCTGTAGAAAACACTATAGATGAAGATATATATTGTTGAACAAGTGCAAGAAAGGTTTGGGATACTGATGTGCAATGGTCTGAATAAAAAGCAGAAGGTTTCAATTTATCTGGCATTTGATTGCAGGCGAGTTGAGCATGAGGGTTCAGGATTCATTATTGATGAACCCAGGTCTGTAGTAGAAATATGTGGACTTAATGTTAAACGCTCAAGAAAGGACAAATATTTGGATTAAGATAAGTACGAGATTCCAGGAGGTGAGTTGGCTATTCCAAGCCAACAGAGAACTAGTACTGAATATATTACAGTTATTGGGACAAAGGTCAATCAATGACTAGATTCTATAGGGTTCCAATTCCAGACACAAAAATTTAATGCACTAGAGTTCAAATAATATCAGGGGTGATAAAAGTCAAGACAAATATAACAGCCAAAATTCATGATGTCAACCTAGTACCTACCCAACTGTCTGCAAGGATATTTATATTTATAAACCACTAAACTAATCTAAAGTAAGTTTAACCCTGACAACCAGGCTTGGGTACGTAACTGCTATTTTCAAAATTAATCTAGATCAGCTACTTTAATCCCTTTTCTAATATGTCCACTATACACATACTCGTCATCATTCCCCATCATTTCTACCAAAGTCATGTTCAACTTATCTTAGATTCTCCTCCCTGAATCATTTTGCTGACAGTTGGAAATGACAGTACTGCATGTATTTCCAAAAAATAAATAGAGAAAACAAAACTGTTGATGTTCTAAGAAAACTTGCAGAGATGCTGCGTTCAAAATGCAGCAACAGGTTTGGAAGACCACTATATTGATTAACAAGTGATCAGAAAAAAATCAGCAGTCCATGAGAACTATTGAGTAATTAGTTTGCCAAAGTTTTTCTCCCTGAAATAATTATACCTTAGACATTGCAGCAAGCTCTCTGCAGCAGAAGCCTCTTGCATTGCCTCAGTTGCTGCCATCTGTGCTGCATCTCTGTGCTTCATTACTTCCTATCATATAGAAGGTTGCATAGATATCAAACACATTTCAATGGTAATTGCAAATGAAGATTGCAGCCTATTACGATCAGAAATCAGCCAAGAGTTATAAAATCAAAACCAAAGGCCAATGAGTTGTTAGGAAATATACCTTCCCCAGCTTTGCAAGAGAGGCTGGGAGAGAAGACCATTGAACACTTGCATCTGTCACTTTTCTACTATTTAGAGAAACTTTGACCAGGCTTCCAGGGAGTTCATTCCTAGAAACTTCTGATGATTTCTTTCCAACGGAAGTCCTTTGCTTAGTAGATTTTTCTTGGTCCTCTCTATTTCCATTAGCAACAACCCTCTTTACAGACGTTTGAGCTTTCTGTTCATCCTTGGAGGGCCTTGTAGGTACCTGAATCTTGTTATCCTCTTTAGATGCCAACTTTTCACTTGATGTACTTTTCCTAGGAGTCTGGTACAACATAAACAGAAAATGTTAACAAAAATTATTTTGAGTCAAAAGACAACCCATATATTAAATGTTTTTCTCTCGGGCTGAGATTATATATTAAAAAGCAAAAAGGCATGCAATTCAAATCCAACAGGCAGGCTGCAGGCCAAGGGGGTTTGAGATTAAGAATTGTTCAAAAGGGGATAATTCGAGTGCCATCAAAAAATAACTTACTGAAATGCGAAGTTCAGGCTTAGGATCACACTTGGCAGCCCTTAATTTTGAATTATCTCTCTTGAGCTCCATATTCCCTTCCCAGCTCTTGCGCAGAGCCTTTGCCCCAAATTCAATGCCCTGAACCAAACTTTTGATGGGGTTTCCCACAGCGACCTTCTTCGCAGTGGGGCTAGCCCCACGAGCAGATTTAACCGTTTCCACTACTCCAACCTTAGCTGTAACCCTGTCCCCTCCCTTAATCTTTGCTTGCTGCTTGACTCCAACTGAGAATTTCTCAAAAGAAGAAGGCAATGAATAGCAGCTAGTTGGGGAAGACGGGATTGACCGTGAATTCAACGATTTCAATCTTGCCAAGGATTCCCTCTTCACATTGACTTTAAGTGCTGGTTTTGTTGACTGGGATTTGCTTTTACCAAAAAGCGTAGATTTTTTATCTAATTGTTCTTCCTTAGCACTAAGATTTGATCTTGGTTTCTCTTTTTCCTCAACAGCATGATTGGGCAATACTTTTCTCGGAGAACTTACCTTGTCCAAATTACCTGAAGAAATACCATTATTATTATTATTAAGAAAGCCAGGCGAATGAGTTGCAACAATGTCTTCAGGGCTTCCAACACAAGGGTGTCTTCCTGGAACTGGCCTAACCCCACGAACAATCGGAACAGGAGAGGCAGCCTCCAGCCGATCAACAAAAATAAACTGACCTAATTGAATCTTATCACTGAGAATGAGATCGTCATGTTCATCAGGGAGAGAGACGTAGGTGGCATGGGATGAATCTGAAACCTTGAGATAAAAGCCCTGATTTGGGAACAGTTCACCTCCTGCGAGTGCCGGAACGATGCTCACAACTTGTAAGAGAGACGATCTGTGCTCGCCGGCAACTTTCACATCTGTGTTCATGTGCTGCAGCAGCTTGAGAAGAACCCCAGGAACAAGATTTGCCATGTCTTGAAGCTTCAATATGCATCACTCTCTTAACAACCAGATGAGGGGGGTGGGTGGGTAGGTGGGATTTTAAGGCAGAAAGGAACCGTTTTTCTTATTCTCCTCAGGACCCAAATGAACAACAAAAGAAGAAACGCTTTTCTAGTAACTGCTTGAAAGCCCAACAAATTGAACCCATGAAATAAATCTGTGGACTTCAGAAAGTTTGCGCCGGTGGATTTGTATAGACAGAAAATTAACAGCAGACATTGAACCCAGCTTAACAAACAAGGACGCGAGTCATTAGACCGCAGAAAGAGAGATGTAATCAGATTTAATTATGGTTGGTGATTCCGATTCCAAACAAATAAAACAGCAACTAGAAAAACAATTGCCCAATCCAGGAATTTTATTTATACAATGGATTTTCAGTTCATCAAGATTGGACAAGAGAAGGGAAAAGGAGAAACTCCACAGCTAAATATCACTGATACAATTATTTCAGAGATTCTGCATTTATACAAAATCCTGAAACGGGAAAATTGGAAAGAATTCCTTTAGAAATAAATTCAGAAGTAAAGAAACGCACTTGGTAGGAAGAAAATGAATGCTTGATTATATTTTGGTGAAGAATAATAACAAGGGAAAATTGAAAGAACGGAGAAGGGCAGAAAGGGAAGGAAAGGGGTGAAATGGATTATAATTGGCGGCAGCTGCAGCCTCCTTCCTTAATGCATGATTGAGTAGCAAAGAGCTGTCAGTGTCTGACAAATGCATCTATACACACATGCACTTCAACTGATACAAAATGAGAAGCTGACCCACTCAATACTCTACCTCTTCTAGTTGGATTCCAGAAAGAGAAGAATTGAAAGGTCCACCTGAGTCTGAGCCACTAATTATATGAATTGAAAGAACCATGGAAATTCTTCCAGAGAAATTTTTTTGCATTATTAGGTTAAAATTATTCTAAATTTTTCAAATATATGTAGGGTAGAGTGGAAGAGATTTTTCTATTTTATATATTAGTTTAGGTTTTATGCAATTGGGAGCATGTGCAGCAGAATGCTGCAAGGTGTTAAGAACAAGATAATACATTAGAGTGTCGGCTACCTGAAAAAAGGAGCCACACCCCTTAAAACAGTGGAACACAAGTACATTATTTATTATCTGCTTCACAAAATTAAAAATTTTCTTTTCTTTGGGATAGATTCATGGTGGTGGATGCTGGGGAAGCCTGAAAGACATTGATAACTTTTCTTTCTTTGCCATAAGTTTTTGAGAATTTGTGGCCTTTTTTCTTTTTTTCAATCATTTATGACCTTAACATTATATTTAGTATCAATAAATTTAAATTTAAATTAAATAAAATTATAAAAACAATAAAATAACACATGAAATTTCAGAAAATTAGTAACAAAGTTAAAGAAAGAAAGCATAATTATAATTATAATTATTTTATAATATATGTAGGACCATTTGGAGAGATGCAGGTGATCCTCCTTAACCTGGCATCCAAAGCCACCAACATACAGTGGCATCACTCATTGGAAAGATGATTGAGCTTTTTAATAAACAATTCTGTAACCGCCTTCTATACATTATACTATAAAAGATAAGCAATTGAATAAAGCTATAAATACAGCTCTTTTGCTCTAATATGAAGTATTTGTCTAGAAAACAAGCTCAATTATCTTTCAGGATCAGTGGTGGTTTAAGTTAGATGGGATTTGTTTCAATATTAATCATCCGGTTGTTGTCCAACCCACTCCAACATCATTACTCTTGTTGTGCAAGACTAATTCGTGTTCAGAGTTCGAAATAAGGAGTATCAAACAATAAATTCGTTTTAATAATAAAAATTTAAAATTTTAATTAAATTCATTTAAATATGTTAAGTCAGGTGTATATATATATAAAATATTTTTTAAAAAAATTATTTTTATTTAAGTTTTTCAATTAACTTAAATTAAATTAATTGTGAGTTAAAAGATTTAATAATAAATTAATAATATACAAATACTCATGATCAAATATCAAAAACTTATAATCCAAAATTTTTAACTTAAATTGTTTTGAAAATTAATTTACTTATTAAACCAACATTTTATTCATAGTACCTTCACTTTTATTTTTTTAAGTATTAGATATTAACAAATGGATATATGATTAACTTTATGTGATAAAAAAGTAAAATCCATTTTGTAAAGTCAACATGAAGATTTAAAAAGACGTGTCAAAGTTTGAAGAAAGGTACAGTTAGGGGTGATTTGGGTTGGGTGTAACCATGATTAGGATTGGGAGCACCGTATGGCACATGTGGATGAAATGATGGAGCAAGTCAAAACAAAGCACATGATTTAGCAAATAAAAAATATTTAAGTTGGACTTTGTCATGTTGTCTCTACGACTCATATACATTAATTATTGATATGAACCGACGTCCAAATAAACTACATGTGTAGGTCCGAATAAGCAAGCCTATAGGCCCATACTTCAAATATCTATATAAAGGATAACATAGAGCTTTAAAAAAGACATCTCATTCTTACACACACAACAACCTCAAAACAACCTTACAACAATTATGAACAAAAACAAATGCCATTTAAGTGCCATGTACCTTAAATAAAATCATGTTCCTATGCCATTTAATGTTTTTTCTCCTAATCCCTAAAACCTATAACACTTATCAACTTATTGACTACACAACCAATTGCTCATTTAAACTAATTGAGCTTACTTGTACAATTCATCTTCTTCTTTTTCTCTCTCTCTTTGCTTTTTAGTGAAAAAGAAAGTACTCTTGCAACCAATTAGCAAAAGAAGAATGAATTAGATGTAAGGTACATGAGTTTTTATTTTTTATGATTAGTCTAAATATTATAAAATAATATTATATAATAAATTTTATTTATTTGAACCAATAATAATGAAAGTGACAACATTTTAGATCCCAAAATTATTTTCTTTATCTTTTATTTTAATTTTTGTCTCATTTATTTTAAATTTTATTATATTTTTCAATAACTTAATAATATTAATATTAATAGTATTATTTTATAAATTTTGATTAATTAATAAAAAATTATTATTTTTGACATTGCCTTTAATGTTCAAATTAGCTAAAGTGAATAAATTGAAAAAAAGAAAAAAGAAAAAAAGCCAAAGTCATGAGGGTGAAAGTCAGAGAAACTAAGAGAGTGAGAATTGAGTGTGCATCATGAGCAAATGTATTTTGAGTCATTTTATTATTAAAATAAATATTTTAATTTTTACTATTGAGTTGAATAATTGGGTATACTCATCTTAAGTATGACAAGAAACTCAACAATGTACTAGGAAGGAAACAATATAAATACACGTAATTTGTTATTTCACATTTTAGACATCAAATCCACACATTGTTGAATAAAATTTGTCGGTGCATGCTACATACATCAACATTATCACCATATATGATTATATTGTGTTTATAGAAAGAGCAATGATATCTACCTGTTTCATTAAAATTCATGGTTACAAGGAGAGTCATGTTAAAGGGTGATTGTGGTACGATTTCATGTAATTTTTAGTAATATTTTTGATATGGACCTCCTCCTCTTGTCTGGGCCCTAATATTGGGCCTAATAACAGGCCCAACAACCCATGTCTATTAATGGTATATAAAAGAAGGAATTTTCAAAAAAAACAGACTCATAATAAAAATACTCTAGAAAATCCTCAAGGTACCAAGCGAGACAAGGATACTCCATTTCCATATACAACACCCTCATCCAAAGCATCCCAGAGGATAGTTCCCTGAGCTGACCCCACAACAATTTTAAATTAAATCACTCAAATATTTATAAATATTTGTAATGTTGTTTACTTTAGGTTTTTGAATTTTTTTTTTTAAAAAAATTCAATGCACCCAATTGTTATTTGCTTCAGTTAGTTTAATGATTTAAAAATAAAAGGTTAAAAATTTTGACATATCAGTTCACGTGATGAGAAGTATTTTTAGCAACTATTTACATATTATATATAACTCCCTTTTAATTTTGTGTTCAAAATTTAACTTTTACTTCTCTAATAAATTAAATATTAAGGTTAGAAACTCTAAGTGCAGCCGTTATGTTTACATTATCAATAATAGACTAATAAAGAAAACAAAGAAGAAGACTACTCAAGTCATATTAGCTTTTTTTAGTTGTGTCATATGTCAATTTTGTATATTGGTTATTGTTTAAGTGAGTGTTTGTACAAATAATATATTTCTACTTATAATAAATATATAAGTAGATTGCAAATTATCTAAACTATAACCAAACTACCGTAAGCAATTTGAGATATTTTCGATCCAAACCAGATGTTGTGTGGATTGATTTTAATTTGGTTTTAGTGCAAATTGGTTTGATTCAAACATTTTGAGCAATTTGTTATGAATTTTACTTACGCCTATTTGCTTTCATCAAACAAGTCCTGACTCTTGATACAAATGTACTAAAAAGGAATTACTAAACACATTAATTAAGTAGACATATCGGAGTTTAAACTTTTATAAATATAATTATATTAAAATTTGATAATAAAAATTTATTATTTTTACAATTTTTTTTCAACTTAAATTTAGATTAGTTAGTCTAGTGTAATATCAAATTACAATGGCTTAACAATGAGAAGGATTAGTAGATTTTATTTTACATACTAAGAGTATTTTCAATTAACAATTAAAAATTAATCTATTTTAAGATATAAAGATCCTCAAAGTGAACATACATATATTAACAAAAGCATTTTTCATATAGACGATTAATGATTGAACAACTCTTATCAATGTGTCTAAGAAATATAGCTATGTAGTAATTGGATTTTGTTGGTGGATTAGTGGATTGCTTAGTGGTTAGTGTTAGTGATTGATTACCTAATTATTCTGTTCCAACGAAATTGCTACAATATAGTGGAAATAGAGGATGAACCATTTTGATGAGATAATGCAATTATTAGTTGTTATCAAAGTTAATTATAAAACTCAAAGCACGGTTGAGGAGAAAAGATTCCTGTTAACAACAGTTTTTTTTTTTTTTTTTATCTGAATATTAGCGACAATTCAAATGTTTAAAAGAAAGTGTAATATCTGATCATAAAAAAAAAAGAAAGAAAGCATAATAAATAAATCCAACCGAAGGAGAAAGTAATACAAAATTTCTATAAAAAAGGAAAAAAAATATAAGAAACACTCCTTAAATTTTCTGTAATATGTTTTTTTCTTAAAATTTTTAAAATATATATTTAGTTCTTTTAAACTTTTAAATTTTATATAAGTTTTCAAAACTCTAATTTTTATTAAAAGTTTGACAGGAAAAAAATTATCTACATCTAATTATTTCTCTATAAACTTATTTATGATATATAAACAAGAAAATAAAAAAAACTAATAAAATATTAATGATTTTTATTAATTTTTAACCAAAAATTAAAATTTAAGAGTAATAATCATATTTTAAAGATTTAGAGAGGAATATATATATGTATATATATTCATTGGTAACGATTAATTAAAAATATATTTTAAAAGTTTGAAGAATAGAAAACACGTCATGTAAAATAAGGAAGTATCTTGTACTCATTCATAAAAATAAGTATAATAAATTTGTGTTGATTCACCGTCAATCGAATAAGAATGGATATGAGGTCAAAATTGTACGCCGAAAACATTTCACCGTACCGCCGACACAGGAGATCGGTCTTGCTTTTGCGACATGAGATCGTTCATGGAACACATCATCATCTTCTCATATGCTTAAGCTGCCACACTTCATTTCATTCAATAGTGAAAAGACAAGGGTCTTGCTTTTGCGACACGATCTTAGAGCATCTCTAAACATAGAACTTGTGAGAATGTATACTGTATTGTTTAATAATTTTTTTGTATATCTCACACTGACACGTTACTTATTACACTTTATGCAACTTAAAAACAAAATTCTCTCTAGTAGTACAACTCATATTGGTTGCATAAGTGGGTCCTACAAGTTACTACACATCATTATTTTATTTTAATATTTATTTTTGTAATTTGACATATTTAAATTAATTTTATTTTTAATACACTACATGTATACAAAATTAATACTAGACAATTTTAGTAAATTTGTATAAATTAAAATACATTATACATAAAAATAATTTACAATAAAAAATAAATAAAAATAATTTTTAGAGTAAATACCTATTTGGGTCCCTCACACTTAAAACTCTTATTAATTTGGTCCCCACACTTCAAGTTTATCAATTTGGCCCCTTACACTTAAAATCCTAATCAATTTAGTCCTTTAAACTTATAAAATTTATCAATTTAATCCCTCACACTTCAAAAATATTGATAAATTTAAGGGATTGATTAGGGTTTCAAATGTAAAGAACCAAATTGATAAATTTAAAGTGTGAGGGATCAAATTGATAAGAGTGTCAAGGACTAAAATAAAAATTTACTCTAATTTTTATAACAAATTACAAAATTAAGATACAACAAAAACATAATCAATTACAAGTTAATTAACATCTAAAGCACTAAGTTACAAAAAACTCTAAAGAATCCCATATTTTTCCCTAATCATGTTACATATAATCTCATAATCTCGGCGTTACCTTATTGGCATTTGTCTGTCGTCAAGATCTTCAACTCCTTTGCCTTCAATTTCTCATTCTCTAAACGTTGTTTTTACTTCTCATCCATTTTCAGTTTTGCTTGCTCTAAACGAACATATTCCTTATCTAATAAAATCTTTTATTTTCCTCTGTCATTTTCTTCTTTCTTAAGAGTTGCAATGACATTCAATGCTTCTACTCTTTGGATCAATGTTTCTTGTATTGTACCGTAGTTGACATTGTTAGGGGCAATGTCATCCATTGTTATTTTTGCCGCTTTTTGGCCAATTGGGCAGACTAGTGTAGAAGAGAAAGAGTCATAATCACAAGTTGTTGGATTAGAAGATAATATGAGTATGCTCCAAAAGCATAAGTCTTTGTTCTTTTTGAAGAACATTCAGATGATTTTTCTATCTATTTAGGTTCATCTTTCAATAAGCACCACGCATGCTCAAACTTAAACTGCTCACCATTTTTGTTATCTGCAACCCATATAATTTAAAATCAAATATGATGTCATTCTTGGAGCTTTCGTTTTTCTTTATCTAAACAGCTGATTTGTAACATCCAGCAAATTTTGAAACGGCATGATTTATTTTATGCCATCGAGATTTTAGTGGGATTATATCCATTTCTCGTAAATTGCCACGATACTTGTTGTAATTTTCACTAATCCTTAACAAAAAACATTATGCTTTTTGATCAACCCCCACAAGTGGATCCTTCGAAATGTTGAGCTACGATTGAATGAGAAGTTTATCTTCCGTCATGTTAAATCTAACTTTTGATTTTTTTTGACTAGCAGATCCTCTTTCTTGTTCAACTTGGGTAAACAATAGTGGTACTTGAGACTCAAACATAGACCCGACTGGTGTTTCGGGTTCTTTATCAACAGAACTAGTGGCTATTGAAGTCCCATGGTCAATGGAATGATTACTTGGTGGTGGATAAATTGGATATTGATAAGGAGAATTTTGATACGAATGATTACTTGGTGGTGGATACATTGGATATGGATATGGAGGATTTTGAGAATTTAGATAAGGTGGATATAATTTTGCATGTAATTTGAAAAATATAAAGAATTTTGAGAATTTGGAAAACTAGGAGATGAAGAATTTTGTATGTAATTTGACAAAGGTAGATAATTTTAATTAGTAGAAGATGAAGAATTTAAATTAAAATAAATGGGATCCATGTAAGAATGAAATATAGATATCAATAAACAAAAGAGGTAAAGAAAAAAGAGAATTAATGATTTGGTTGTGAGGAAAAAAGGGGTCACAAGTGTGGGTATATATAATGTTA
Source organism: Bauhinia variegata (assembly GCA_022379115.2). Taxonomy (NCBI): domain Eukaryota; kingdom Viridiplantae; phylum Streptophyta; class Magnoliopsida; order Fabales; family Fabaceae; genus Bauhinia; species Bauhinia variegata. Next base: position 17,870,132 of record CM039434.1, on the reverse strand, counting down.
AAATCCAATGGTTAAATTTAGTATTTAATAATTTTTTAATTTTCATTCTAACGGTTAAATGAATTTTTATTTTTTAAATGTAGCCATTAATGGTAAATATGTCATTTTAATATCTCATCCGCATGAAGTGATGACTGTTAGATTTGTCTTTTCTTCTCTCATCCAACGGTCAGATCAACTCTTCTAGATGATTCTCCTTTTCTCTTATTTTCACCGCGTATGCTCCACTTCTCTGGCTCTACGCCTTTTCTCTTCACCTCGTCTGCATCTCGGTTACTGCTTCCACAATTCCTCGTTGCCAAAGCTATAAACTTGTGGTTGTCTGGAGAGGTTGCGAATGTGAAAGTGTGGAGACTCGGTAGAGTGACTCGCTCAACAGTGCGAAGATGATTTTTCTTATAGGTTCCACAGCTCCTCGTTACCAAGCCATAATCATCGCCTCTCCGATGGAAGTAAATAGTGCGAATAGGATTTTTTTTATGGGTTCTAGAAATTTCTGGGTCATTTTTCCATTTTTTTTTTTTCGTTTGGTTTAAAACTGATTTTTGTTTAGGGTTCAAAGGTTTGATTTTTCTTGCATCTTTGAGACAATTTTTTGATTAATATCTAGTTTCTGCTTGAAGTTGTTAGTATCTGAAAGATAGAAGAATTTGGCTCCAAATTTGGTTCTATGATTTTTTTTTTATTTTTCGTACAATTTGCAGCTGATTTGTATGTTGAGTATCTGTTCTCTAAATATGCATCGCATCTCATTTCTCTTTGCCAACGGAGCGCCAACGTGAAACTCTCTAGTGGGGGAGCACTTCACATTGCACAGCTCTATGCATCGATGGTTGCCACAGTTCCATAACTAGAGAGCTCCACGGTGGCGCTCCGTTGGCAGAGAGAGGAGATGCGATGCATATTCAGATAACAGATGCTCAACATACAAATCAACTACAAATTGTACGAAAAATAATAAAAAAATCACAGAACGAGATTTGGAACCAAATTCTTCTCTCTTTCATATACCAACAACTTCAAGCAAAAACCAGAGATTAATCAAAAAATTGTCTCAAAGATGCAAGAAAAATTAAACCTTTGAACCCTAAACAAAAATCAATTTTAAACCAAACAGAGAAAGGAGAAAAAAACATAAAAAAATGGCCCATAAATTTCTAGAACCTAGAAGCTGGAACCCATAAGAAAAATCCTATTCGCACTATTTACTTCCATCGTAGAGGCGATAATTATGGCTTGACAACGAGAAGACGTGGTGAAAAGGAGAAAAGGAGAATCATTTAGAAGAGTTGATCTAATCGTTGGATGAGATGAGAAAAGACAAATCTAACGGTCATCACTTCATGCAGATAAGATATTAAAATGACATCTTTACCGTTGATGGCTGCATTTAAAAAATAAAAATTCATTCTTATATTATATATACCCATACTTGTGACCCTTTTTCCCTCACAACCAAATCATTAATCTTCCTTTTTTCATCTCTTTTGTTTATTGATATTTATATTTCATTCTTACATGGATCCCACTTATTTTAATTTAAATTCTTCATCTTCTAGCTTTCTAAATTCTCAAAATCCTTTATATTTGTCAAATTACATGCAAAATTCTCTATCTCCACCTTATCTAAATTCTCAAAATCCTCCATATTCATATCTAATGTATCCACCACCAAATAACCATTCGTATCAAAATTCTCATTATCAATATCCAATTTATCCACCACCAAGTAACTATTTCATTGACCATGAGACTTCAATAGTCACTAGTTCTGTTAATAAAGAACTCGAAATACCAGTCAGGTCTATGTTTGAGTCTCAAGTACCACTATTTTCTACCCAAGTTGAAGAAAAAAGATGATCTACTAGAAAAAAAAAATCAAAAGTTAGATTCAACATGGCGGAAGATAAACTTCTCATTAATCGCGGCTCAACATTTCAAAGGATCCACTTGTGGGGGTTGATAAAAAAGTATAACGTTTTTTGTTAAGGATTAGTGAAAATTACAACAAGTATTGTGGCGATTTACGAGAAATGAATATAATCCCACTAAAACCTCGATGGCATAGAATAAATCATGTCGTTTCAAAATTTGCTGGATGTTACAAATCAACTGTTCAGAGGAAAAAAAATAAAAGCTCTAAGAATGACATCATATATGACGCTAAATGATATAGACTACAAACAACAAAAATGGTGAGCAGTTTAAGTTTGAGCATGCGTTGTGGTTATTGAAAGATGAACCTAAATGGATAGGAGAATCATCTGAATGTACTTAAAAAAAAAACAAAGACTTATGCTTCTAGAGCATACTCATCATATTCTAATTCATCAGATCCAACAATTTGTGATTATGACCCTTCCTCTCCTACACTAACTTGCCCAATTGGCCAAAAAGCAGCAAAGAAGGAAGGCAAAAACAACAGTGGATGACAATGTCCCTAACAATGTCAACTACGATGCAATACAAGAAACATTAATCCAAAGAGTAGAAGCATTGAATGTCATTGCAACTCTTAAGAAAGAAGAAAATAACAGAGAAAAATAAAAGATTTATTAGATAAGAAAAATGTTCGTTTAGTGCAAGCAAAGCTGAAAATGGATGAGTGAAGTTTTATCTTTCCTCTGCCAATCTGAGCTCCTAAGAACTCTACTTCCTGCACAGCTATCTTCATCTTGATGGCAGATAAGACTAGCCCAGTGTCATATAATCCTTGCAACAGACCAGAGTCATGGGGACAATGGCAAAAGAGACGAGAGGAAGCCCATTCCATTCAAAACCGGGCCTTCCAACAAGCCCAAGAAGCATTGACCCAACTCAACAGCATCTTAACACTAAAAGATGCCCATTGCCAAAAGATGTCAACAAAAGACAATTATTGGAGTTCTATCCATCCAAGTGTCCTACAGAATCTACGGCAAATCCTCAAAATCCAAAGTGATCTAGATAAGTTTGCGCGGGATGCTAACACGTGGAAGATTTAAAGCGTGATGGACCCAAAAGTTTATCGCACTATCTTTACTTTTTGAAAAAGTGTGTAAAAATCCAAGAAAAGATGAGTCATCTTTTGGATTGTAGTGTGTATTATTGCCGCACTAGCTTTGTGATTGCCAGCTAAAAGTAGTGTCGATGGGGCTCAATAATTGCACCTAACTACCGAAAGTCTAGGTAATCTTAGCTTTTAAGTGCTATATAAGAGTGAGTGTGAGATCAGTTATAGACACACAAGAAATACTCTTGAAGTCTATTTCTGAAAGAATTGTAAGAGTGTTTAAAGTTTCCGCAAATTTCCAATATAGAGGTTCGTATTCTCAGTAATCCATATCTCTTTATTGTTGGGATCCATTTATTTTAGTTGGGACATCGTTTTGGTATCAAAAGCTAGGTTGATTGGCTTCTTTAACCTAGGATTCCTCCTTAGCTTTTCAAGGCTTTTGCTGATAGTACTTTTGAGCTGAAAGTATTCTTTCTTTTTCTCCTTTAGAAACTTCTTATGGAGAAGAATATCTTTCATGAAGAAATGAATCTCCTGAGCTCCTGTACCAGATCTTCAACCTTTTGAATCCTCTGATCCAAATTTGAGATTAGTCGAAGTGCCTCCTCTTCAACTTTCTTTGGTTGTTGAGCGATCTCCTTTACTAAATCTCTTACCTCAGTTTTTGTGAGAGGTTTAAGATTAGTAACTTCAGACTCAAGGGTAGCTATCCTTTTCAGGACAACTGCCTGTTGTCTGGATGTTAACTCCTTCAAATCTGCTATTTGCTATAGCAAATCTGAGTTCTACTCTCGTACTATGTGAAAATTCTTCACTGATACTTTAGATAACAGTAACAAGCGATCATAAACTACGGCTTGGTTATGGCTTATCTGTGACAACTTGGGTTTGGGAGTACCTGCAAGATCTAAATATTCAAGGGTTGCATTTCGGGATCTCTCGTACCATTCACGTATTGACTGTTCAAACCGTTCAGACATTAAGGTCTTTCTCTATATAACTTATCTGCGTATTCAACAATATCTGGATATTACCTAGAGAAATTACTCATGCGTGGGAGTTTATCCAATCTTCCTGGTTTTACCCCTTGCCAGTACTACATGGACTGCCACACCCTTTTGTAATTAAACCAGACTGCCAGACTGCCTTATTACAGACAAGAACATAGATCAAACCTCATACCTTAAACGATATTGCACAAGCAATATATGATTTTCTGAGTCCGTCCCCGTTCACCTTGAATGGATGACTACTCACTACCCATGTGTTTTAGAACCTAAAACTAGGCTCTGATACCAAAACGATGTTGTCCCAACTAAAATAAATGGATCACAGTGCTTGGCGCATGAGTTCGTGGGTACAGACGAAGGAAACCCACAACTACAAAGAAGCACTAGAAGCAACATCTTCGATTGAACCACCTGCGTTGGGTTTTGTAAAACCTAACTGTTGGCTTACTTTGACCAAGATCTGGATCAAAGTGTTGTTCTGCTTAATTGCAACAGATTGTAAAGCTGGTCCTGCTAAGTTGTTTATTGAGCCCCATCGACACTACTTTTAGCTGGCAATCACAAAGCTAGTGCGACAATAATACACACTACAATTTAAAAGATGACTCATCTTTTCTTGAATTTTTACACACTTTTTCAAAAAGTAAAGATAGTGCGATAAACTTTTGGATCCATCACGCTTTAAATCTTCCACGTGTTAGCATCCCGCGCAAGCTTATCTAGATCACTTTGGATTTTGAGGATTTGCCGCAGATTCTGTCGGACACTTGGATGGATAGAACTCTAATAATTGTCCTTTGTTGAAATCTTTTGGCCATGGACATCTTTTAGTGTTAAGATGTTGTTGAGTTGGATCAATGCTTATTGGGCTTGTTGGAAGGCCCGATTTTGAATGGAATGGGCTTCCTCTCGTCTCTTTTGCCATTGTCCCCATGACTCTGGTTTGTTTGGGCTTGTGAGGAATTCATCGTACTGGTTGGCCATATCTGAGGAAACCTTAGTTTCATCACCTGGTTCAATTTGTTGTACAATTCCTGAGGTGCCCTGTTCAGCTCCAACTCCAGACATGCTGCTTCAAATGTCTTGATCTCCTCTTGTATACCTTCCAGTAGTATTGAGTTTTCTGCAATGAAATTTACGAGTCGAGACAGATCATAGAGGTTGATGATGAGTCTCTAAAAGAAAAGAAGGGCATGTGATCATGGCTGGGTATTCTAAACTATGCAAGGCCTTACATTCCTAATTTGGGAATCTTGCTAGGCCCATTGTATTCAAAAACAAGTCCGCATGGTGACAAGAGACTAAAAGATTTGTTTAGAGAAAGAGAAATTGAAAGCAAAGGAGTTGAAGATCTTGATGATAGACACATTCCAAATGCCAGAAAGGCAACACTGAGATTATGAGATTAATGGTTTGTTTGATTCGCTTTAAAATGATGGACTGGACTGGACAAAAAAATTTGTACTCTGTTTGATTTTTAAAAAGACAATGATACTGAACAAAAACATTCTGAGATACTGGATAAATCTTCTATTTTTTGTCCCTCAAAAAATCAAGAGACAAAAAATTTGTCCATAATACAAAACTTAAAAAGATAAATTTAACCCCATCTACTCTATCCAGGCCTTTCAACAAGTCAAGCCTTCAAACAACTAAAATCAATTAAAGCTTCTTTCACTATTTACACAATAATATTTTGTTTCCCTACAAAATGACAAAAAAGACCTACAGTACCAGATTTTAATGATTATAGTTCCAAAAATACAAAACAAACATTTATTCCAAAATTTAATAATTTTCAGAGCATTAGATTTTAAAAATTCAGAATCAATTTTTTTTTATTGTGCAAAATGAGCCTATGCAATATCTAAATTATTTTTTTTTTCTTTTACAATTCCAATTTTGTAAAATTCAAAAAGAAGAATTTTTTATATGTTAAAATCTTGTCCAATACTTTTTTTTTTAAAAAAAAAAAACAAATATTGTATAACACAAAGGAATAACAAAAAATTTTACATTATTTTATCCAGTACTTATGTTAATCAAACAGTAAACAATATAAAATTTCTTGTCATGTGCATGAAATAACAAACAATAAACATGACTAGAAATTGTCTTGTAACTTAGCTACTTGTGTTATGCTATTTTATTTGTACTGTTCTGTACTGTGTATCAAACGCACCCTATATGTAACATAATTAGGGAAAAATATAAGATTGTTTAGGGTTTCTTGTAACTTAGTGCTTTAAATGTTAATTAACTTGTAATTGATTATATTTTTGTTGTATCCTAATATTGTAATTTGTTATAAAAATTATTTTTATTTATCTTTTATTATAAATTATTTTTATACATCTTGTATTTTAATCTACACAAATTTATTAAAATTGTCTAGTATTAATTTTGTACATATATAGTGTATTAAAAATAAAATAAAATAAATTTAAATATATCAAATTATAAAAATAAATATTAAAATAAAATAATAATGTAAAATAACTTGTAGAACCCACTTATGCAATCAATATGAGTTGCACCACTAAAAAGAATTTTATTTTTAAGTTGTATAAAATGTAATAAGTGATGTGTCAATATGAAACCCACATAAAAATTATTAAACAATGCAATACACAACTCTTATAAGTTCCATGTTTAGAAATGCTCTAAAACATTAACTCAACCGCCGCTATATATATATATATCTTGATATAACATCATAAAAAATATCTAAAATATTAAATATTAAAATTCAAAATATATACATTCATTTTGTTAAAGATTAAATTTTAAAACTACAAAAGATTACATTTTTAAAATTTAAATTGAAAAAATTAAATAAAAATTTCTAATCAAGTATTGAAGTAAAAAAAAGTGTACAACAAATGTCATACAAATAGTATCCGTGCTTCTTAAGAAAAAAGCCAAGAGCCAACGCCCAACTATCCTCCCCTAGTTACTTAAAAAAATTCCCAAAAACATGTGATAAAAAAGATACGTGAAATAAAGTTGAATAAAATTTAAGTAAACATCATTCGAGTTAGTACATCCAATTATAATCGGAGGTATACAAGAGCTATGAAATATGTAATAATTAAAGGAATATCGCTTTTTCAAAAATATTTAAAATTGTTTAAAGGGGTTTCTTGGTAGGCTTTAGAATACAGAAAACCGAGGATTATTGGGGAGTCATAGAATAATTCGACCAGCAGGAATGCATTCAAATTATTTTTCCTTAAAAAAATGCACTAGGAAATAACCTGTTATGAACCAGGTATAATGATGTGAATTAATTTTTACCCAATATGACAAAATAGCTAAAGAGTCAGTTAGTAGATTAAACAATTTGGTATAAATATTTTAACAGTGCAATTCTATACTCATTCCTCGAAGAAAGAATAAGAATTTACTGGATTTTCTCTCATTTTCTGGCGTTTTCTCTCTTGGTTGCATCAGAACCACTAGTCTATAAGATTCCAACATAAAAAACATGCTATAACAATAACAGCTATGAACATTGTAGCAAAATTATTACCCATAATAGGATCCACATTGACTTTTATGTTTAAGTGGACCGAGCATTTCTCTTAATTCAGTGATAGATACTTTGTAAAGGAAAATGGTGGCCAACATAGATAGAGGATGAGAAAACTAGGACCTAGCAAATAATTATAGCTCAGCCTACAATCACAATAAAGAAATAAATGGAAATGTTTTCATAAATATATGAGAAGCTTAATCAAATGACTAGAAAAAGAAAAAAAAACAGATGTTGCATTGAGAGACATAAAACTAAGATTGAGCTCACTAATAATAAGAAACAAAGAGAACAACATCCTTCAAGCATGTTCACAATATAAACTCAAATCCAAAAACAAAAATGATCTTAACGTCCATGGCCTAAGCATAGAATCACAGATCTTGCACGCTCAAACCTGGAAAAGTGAATCATAATTCATGAACATAAGTACAATGATTCAACACGCAAAGCCTAACACTTGATTATCACAGAATATCATCTTCATACAAGGATAAACAAATAACAAAAATCCAGCTAACAACTTGAAATGACATAGGGCCACAATGTAATCCTTATATTATATCAAAGCCAAATTGACATATTGCATAATTATTCAATTCAAGACGATAACTACATCACAAGAAAAAGGGAAAAAGAGCATCACAAGAAAAACACAAGTCATAACAAACTAGTAGGAATATTTGTGGAAATACTAACCTGGAGGAAGGGATTGCTTCAACTTATCAGCTTTCTCAGAGTCAAACACACAGAGGGTGTAGAGATACTTGGAGCAACGGACCTTGAACTTAACCACATCTTTGCTCCTCTTGATTTTCACAGAACGTGCATCTTTCCTTCGAGCTGTGAGAAGGAAATCTTTGATCTCATGGATTTGCTTAGGCTGTGAACAACACCAGAAACGAATAGTGAGTACCAAAATAAAATCTAAAGAAAGATACTGAAACAACCAGAGTAAAGACTAGAACTAAAATCCAGAGAGTAAACCAATGCTCACAAATTTTTTATAGCGATTATAGACAGGCAACTTAATAAAGCAGAGATTAGCTTTTGATCCAATAAAATCACACTCATAAGAAAGCCTAACTACATAATGATGTTAAATGGGTTAAGCAGATAACAGATTAACTTTTTACAACAGGAAACAGCATACAGAGCAATCAAATCGATAAATAACAACATTCGACGATCTTAAAAGCTACCATAGTATCCCGTGTTTGTTTTACATAATACCAATATAGCATCAATTTGAGTTAAAAATTCCTTTTTTTTTAAAAAAAATAAAATAAAAATTGAGCCTCCTGTTAACTTATTTTGATCTAAAAGTTCATTGGTATTAGTATGAACAAATTTCTTTTGGCATATCCAGTAAAATCATAACAGAGAAAACAATCAGAAGACTCCTATCCAGTAAAAATCGCGACAGTGTGAATATCAATATTAACAAATAAAGAATCCGTTCAATAATCAATAGAAATATTTTTGGCATGCGGAATACACACCAACATTCCTCCGAGAAGAAATTTGGAAGAGGGCGATCGATTATGTTGCTTAGTTGCAGATTCAAGTAAAAATTGCCGAACACACATAACGGAGATAGTGAAATGCAGCAACTAAAGTAATCGACAAAAAATTGCAGATCGCAATTACCATTTTCGCTGTTGGTTTCCTCAGCGGGGGCGAACTGCGACACGCTGCAACACTCCTAGAGGCAGGCTGACACCAAACAATTCGGTCTTCGGCGCTCATAAACCCTAGAAATATTGACTCCTTTGCTCATCTTTCGTAACTGGGCCCCTCCTCTCCTCAGTTCATTGGGCTAATTTTACTTGGGCTATGGCCATCTATCGGAGATTTCTTTTTCACTCCATTCTTTAAAACCCCTACTTCTTTGCTCCAAAACACAAAGGAGAAATGGGATGTGAAAAGAGAAAATCATGGTGTTTAAAGAATTACTCTGCTCTTCAATAACTGTTAGCCCAAAATTTTTTGATTCAATATATTTATTTTGATTTGTTGTCGATATGTAGATTTAGTTCAGTAGCTAAAAAAATGAAAATTAATTACCATCACATGAATCCAAAAAATAAAATAGAATTAGATTATCATACAGAGTTTAATATCATCATTTTACAACTAACTAATTAGGAGAAAGTAATATCATATCATCATATTTTAAAAGACTATATAGTCCTCATAGAATAGTGTTTTATATAGTTTCATGTATCATATTCAATCTCATTAGGACCAATTGAAGTTTAATTCTTTAATAGAATAAGCTATAAATCCCCCTTATTGTATAGCTTATAATAGATATTGAAAAAAAAAAAAAAAAAAAGATTAGGGGTCTGTTTGATATCAATACTGGACAGCACAAATAAAACAATCTAGTACAATGAGTTGAGGTACAGTATGACTTTTTGTACTATTTACTGTTTGTTACTCAATGTACTGTACAAAAAAATTTATACCATTTGTATCTAATTTACGATAATACTTTGTATTAAATTATTTTCTAAAAAATATATAATAAGATTTTGATATTTATAACAATAAAGTAATCTATAAAAATATAAAATTTAAAAAAGGGTCACCGGTCGCTGACTGTCGTCAGTACCTTGCCGATCGCGCGGCCGTTGTTGGGACATATCGTCATTGATTTAATGAGTCAATATATAAAAGATGATAGGGTGATTTGAGAGATAATAATGTTAATATTTTTGTCCAGTACTCTTGTCCCATGGTTTAGTGAGTAATAAGATTTTAAGGATTTGTGCAGTATCTAGGTCTTTTAAGAAATCAAACATAGGACAAAAAATTTTGTGTTGTCATGTCCATATTTTTTAGCAAATCAAACGAACCCTAAAAGAATAAAGAACACCTTAAACTCATTATTAATTGTTGAGCTTCTAATAGTCACGCGTAATTGGTTTTCTTCACCAAATTCAACTGAGGGATGCAATTTTAGTGTGAATTTGATCTTGAAAAGAAAAGTGATATTACTTGGAGCGATTTTCATTAATCAGTAACCTAGATTCTAGGTGTGTCTTGATAACTTCTAGGAGTGAGTAATTAGTATAATATATACGTATGAAGTTTAGGATAAGGGAATATTACCCCATTTAAATAATGATATTTATACATTATATATGTAAAAAAGAATTGTTGCTAGTGACAGTTTTTGATTGTTGGATATTTATTAGTATAAATTTATTATTAAATCCTTTAGCTTATAACAAATTTAAACGGATGTAGCTATTATTATTAAAATTAATGCCCTGTTGATAATGTTTGCCGTGCAAGTTTAAACCTTTTTACTATCATGTTACAAAAAAGAGTCCTCTTGACAAGGAGAAGTTTTAGTGTTGAGTAGTTTGTATTGTATACACACATGAAGTTTAAGGATAAAGGGAAGTTATCCCATTCAAAGGCTAAGCCACACCATATATAGTTTTAAATGAAGATTTAGTTTGAGTTACATAAAATTATAAATATAATAATTTTTTTTTGTTAAATTTTAATACAATTATATTTTTAGGGTTTGAATTTGAAACCTTTAACTAAACTAAAATAACCAAAAATTAGTTGATCTACGTGTTTACGAAGGTTTAAACCTCTTTATCATCTTGTAACGAAAAAAAAAAATTTCTCTTGATGCAGTGTCAATTCTATGTAGTGTGCTTGTGCACTCTTGTGGGTGGACATATTATATAAGTGTGAAAGTAAGAAACCAAGAATACAAGGTCTTCTTTTAATGTGTGATAAGAAAGTAACAAGTAAAAGAGTACTAATGGTACCAACAAGGTCCTATCTAAATCTAAAAAATAAAGTTGCTTGCCACTAGATAATGTTGGTCTAAAGATTAAAGAGCAAGGCACGAGAGAGGTCATTGTAAGCAAATATGCTATTCAAATCACTGGACAAAAAGGCAAATAGGGGATTTAGTCGGTAGCTTCCTGCTAGCCACCAAGGTCTCTCATGGGCCCTCCTTCTCTTTATTAATTTTCCATTATACCTTGAGAACAATTTCCTGTTTGGATTCATTAAGTAAATAATTTAATTAGTTAAGTTTTTAATTAATTAAGATAAATGTCAATACTTAATGAATCAATTAGCAAGCAAATTAAGGCAAAGAAAGACAAGTATACTATTGTTAGGACTTGGAGACTTTCTACACTGGGAAGAAGCATTGCATGACTAGAGTTGTGATAAGAGAATATATTTATCAGCTTGACATTACACTGGATTCTAAAATCAGATTCAGCTTCTTTGCTAAGCATATTTTATTAGGTAGTAATAATTATTAGCTCAGTAGATATATTTTCGGTGACATTATTGTTAAGTGTTTTAGGTGAATAACACGTCTCTATTAAAAACTTTACCGAGTAAAAAAGCCAATTCTACCCTAAACCTTAAGACATTATATGGTCTTTTGAACTCATGTATTAAAACTTAGATTTTTTTAATGTAGAACTCTCTTTAATTTCTACACACGCATTATACCTAACATACTTCCTCTTAAGTATGATCCCTTACACAATGGGCTAGAACTTTCTCTCCCTCAAGTGGAATCCTCTTTGAGTATCACTCTATCACCAAGAGTATGTCATTAGACTCCACTAAGCCTATTTGCTTAACTTGACCTGGGTTTCACTTGAGTCACAAGGCTCTCCTTGACACTGATGTAGGAGAGTCCTCTAGAGACTCTCTAGTGTTTCTATAGTTCCTTCATTGAATCCACAATCCTAGAGGCTCAAATTCCCTCATTGAATCCCCATTCCATCATTGCATTTGTAACTTTGCTTTTTGGTCTTGTCCTAAGCTAAATCATCGGCTTCTAAACCATTTGTATAGGACCAGGGAGCCTTGGGAGAAGCGTAGCTTTACTGGTTTTGTAAAATAATATATTCATGGGTCTAGACCACACTCAACTTAAAGTATTAAGTTAACGAGTCTTTTTTACTTATATATCTCTTATATGTCTTATCTCTTTTTCCATGTTATTACACTTACAAACCCAATAAATATTAATAGTGGAATATGAGTCAAAGCTTGTATGCCTGCATCAAGTGTTGCTGTCTATAATGGCTTCAGATATAAACTACGTAGTGATAACTCACTCACTTTAATGATAACTCATAATAATTGCAGAAAAGCAAATCCCATTTGGCTTTGGCTTTGGGTAGAAAGAAAAAGAGAGAAGCGTGTGTACGTGGCCCTCCAGATGCTGATAACTTTGAAAATTTTAGCATGATAACTGTACTGTACGTTTTCATGTTTCCCACTGAGATCTCACTTTCTATCAAGTTGCCTAAAGCCTGTCCCTGCAGTGGCCTGCTTGTACAACCAAAGCTTCACTGCACTGCACTGTACTTGCGCAACTCTTTTCACCCTATTATGGATATATCATGTGCATATATGCTTATATATATTCATGTTTCTTTAATCATTCACGATCAATATTTCTTTAACTTAATTATTAGGTAATTCATACATAAGCCTGACTCCATCAAAACCATGTTTGCCTCAATTAATCATCAATAGGATCAATCTATCACATCTTAATTATGTGGTTTTATTTTATCTTCATGTTTTCTTCTTTTTGGAAATAATCAACTGATCATGAAGAGATTTATATCTGATTGCTTGGATGATATGATCATGTACATATAAAAAACATCAATGATTCGATTTTTCATTTGGATTTATTATCTAAAAAGGGGAGAACAAAGTCAAAAGAATGATGTTTTCCATCCCTTGAATGAAACCTATATATAAAAAATATATGATTTTCAATTATATATTATATTTTTTTGGATTATAAGATTTCTAATGCATAATTTTTTTTTCAATCTTATTCATCATAATTAATACATGATTAATATCTAAATTATATATATATATATATATATATATATATATATATATATATATATATATATATATTTCGCTCTTAATTAATTCTTTGATCTAAACTAGCTGAATGTTTCTATTTTTTTTTTGTTCTTAAAATAACAGTAAATAACGGGAAAAAAAGAAAGAAAGAAAAACATATGATGATATAGCCATCAATTGCAGAGCACTTGTGACTAACGATCACTTGCAGAGCACTAGTAGTACTATTGAGCCCGGCGCTCCATTAATGTAGGAAACTTCCCCAGTGGAATGACTCCAAGTGTGATTTCTCATGCTTGAATCAATTAATGTACTTAAAAAATGGTTTAGAATATATATAGCTATCAATCTCTGGTGCACAAGTCCTGGCACTATGTCCAGACCTCTAACTCTTTTGTCTTGAATGTATGAAAATGAAATGAATGAATTGAGAGGAATATTAAACATATATAGTGGACCTGGCAACATCAAAATGGAGAGTCAGTTATATATTAATTCTATGTCAGTTGAATTGAACCCACTATGGTGTTGTGTATATATATATATAATATGGTGATGAGAATTGAGAATAACATTTCTCTCTTCCAATCCCATCATCAAGGGTATATAATTAATGATATCATATTAAAACTAGGGCAAGAAAAACAAGCAATTAAAATAGAATACATTGACCAGAAAATTAAGTACTAGTTTAATTAAAATCTATCAATTAAAGATATCTGACACTGATATGTTGAACTAGAAAGAAAGATAAGGGAAGGGAATTAATTAGTAAGTAATTGAGGAAAAGGGTGTAGGGGAATTGGATGAGAAAAAGAGCACAAGTGCAAAATGCAAGCACCTTCAAACAAAGAGCTAGCAAGCAATGTATGAAATAATAAAAGCGAAAAAGAGCCCTAGCTAGCAGAGAGCAACACAAACTCCCAAGCAAAAAAGGACTAATTGAGAGAGAAGTTGGACTGAACAGACAGACAGGAGAAACATTACAAAGTAAGCTCCAGTATCATAAAAGCAATTAAGTTAAAAAGGAAAGTCCAGAAAGATTTGCATATTATTCATTCATTTCATTCTAATCAACAGACAGCTAGCTAGCTAACTTGCTTTCCTTTTATTTTTCCAGAAGAAATTAAAGCATCAACATATAATATATGGACTCTTGTTCAGTATCCCTTAGCTTGTACAACAATATAATCAGAAAGAAAATAATAATAATAATAATAATAACAACAATAACAATATATATATTATAACTTACATCACATGATCATATATATGTATAGTGGAAATAATTAGCTAGCTAGGGTTTCCATGCTGAGGCCCAAACTACTGGTTCATCCTTCCATGTCAAGTAAATTCCAGTTAGATCATGATAATGATCTAAATTAGCTTGAGGCAACACAAGTGACCAACCAGTTCTGTATCTCTTGAGCAATGCCTTCACATCATCAACAACATCATCACTGAACCCAACTGGAGAAAACACCTCTTTGAACCTCTCAGACCATTGCCTTCCTCTCTCTCTTCTTTCACACTCACCACCATGACCGTGATCATGATCATCATCATCACCACCACTACCACCACCTAATTCTAATTCATCCCCACAAGCCAAAACCCTAACGATGTTTCTCGAACACTCCCTCTCAAGCATCAATCTTTCATTACTCGTAGGGGGAAAGCTCTCTTGTAACATATCAAAGTAGAGAGTGTAAAACCTGAGACACTCTTCAAAGTTCTTCACAAAATCATCTCTTGAGCTGCAAAAATCAGCTTCTTCCTCGACAACTGTCACGACACGAGGATTCAGAGACTTGAACAAGCGAATCACAGAAGCCCTATCCTCCATTTCAACCCTAGAGAATGCCCCAATACAATTCACAGCAACAGCTTCATCTTCTTGAACTCCTAAGCCCTCTTTGGTGAGCTCACCCAAATGATTTAACCCCGAAACTGGATTAAACTCGAAGGGAACTCCCATTAACCTAGCAAACTTCTCCATTCTTTGCCCCACTTCCTTCATCACACTCACAGACGATCCTGTCATGCTCCTAGTTAGAACCACGGTGAGTTTCAAACGGGGCGTTTCATCGTTTCTGGTGGCCAAGGCTTCTAATAGAGTAGGCCATTGAGTGCAAAGAGTGTTGCTTATGTCAATTATGTGAAGCTTGGTCTCACCCTCTAAGGCTTCTAGAATAGCACCGTTTGAAGCTACGTGTCCAAAAGTTGTCCACGGGCTTACCTCTTGAAATTTGAGGATTAACTTTCTGGCTGAATCGAAGGAGTGGTTTTTCTCAGCCACCGTGGTCAGAGTTTTATAGCACCGTTGACCAGATTCTGTAGCTTTGCAGAAAAGGGCCTGCAAGAAATAAGAAGCTAATTTCTGATCACAGTCACCATAAGGGGAAGCGAGCTCGTTCAACATCCATAGAAGATGGTGGATTTTGGTGGAGTCTCTGTCTGAGATTGCTCTGGCACATTCCCGGAGAAGCTTTGAGGCCCATTTTCCGTCATCGCAACCGTCGCCGGAATCAGATGAACGGCTCCCGTATATGTGATCAGTGCTGTTTTGATGGTTGCTGCTCTGCATGACTATGGCTGCAGCCTCATGACCATTAGTATTGCTCTGCTGTTGCGTGGACACAATATTGAAATTCAAGTCTGTTTTGTTCGCAGCTGCATAAAGACTTATGTCCATTTCTCTTTCTTTCTTTCTTTCTCTCTGTTTACTGTAACTGTATTATTATGGACTTGATCTTACAGTGACTTTGACTCTGTGGAAAGAAAAGGGCACACCCCATAGCTTTGCTTGCCTTTGAGGGCAAAGCCACCTTTAATCTCAGAAATGTCAATAGCTTTTGTTCCCAAATGCCCAAAGTAATTTACAACTCATTGTCTTGCCTATATAATACTTTAATCGCTTTATTGCTTCTGTGTTACACAATGTATAAGTATAATAATAATTTTTTTTTTTTAAAAGTTTTTTGTTTTTGTTTGGAGATCTTATTAATCTCACCCTAGCTGCATATAATGGTGACACATGTCACATTAACTGAAATAGAAAATACATATATCGATCATTTCCAAAACAACGTATTACACATTTTTTTTTTTTTAATAAAATTGAAGTGCACTAGGAACCAAAAAAACGAAGACAAAGAAAAGAAAATTTAAGGAGTAGATAAGAAATTCTGAAATAATATATAAGAATGTTTATATCTACTCTAGTTAGTTAAGAACAGTGTACTGACTCAGACGTAATTGCGGCTCCATATATACTCTAATGTGAATGTTCAGTAGCTATTCTACTGAAATAAGCCAAGCATGTATATGTGTATACGTACTATGTAGCAGTTTCATGTTAAGAATAAGAGAAAAAGATGTTATTCTTTGGAATAAGTTATGGCTATTCAGTGGGTGTTAAATGAAAATTTTTCGCAGGGTTGATTTATTTCTAGATATAGCTGAACACTATAAATCATTAGGTGAAAGGATTAATCATAGCACTATATGTGATTACGTAAAAAATTCGAATTTAATTTTTAATTATTTATCTCACATTCACTCTACGATTAAAAATACTATTCATTATAATCCGTAAACTTTTTTAAGAATTAATTGTTATTTTTCAATCATGTTGCACTATATTAAAAATGTGCATTTTCAACTCTAACAAATCCGCATTTGAAACGTGTGGGTAGCATATAGTTTTGTGCACCAAGAATTGACTAAACTTTAGGGAGAGGTATAGGGGTTGTCATCACAATGTTTAATCAATTAATTATGACACAAATGGTTTTGCAAAGGATACAACAAAAATTCCAAGACAAAATATATACATGGGTGTGGAATCCTCAGTCACTGGATGGCAACTAGATCATTCTAAATGAAAAATAACAAACAACATATTTCTTCAGCTGACACAAACAAAGAGATAATGATAAATGGTTATAGTGTAGTTGATAAATACTATAAATATATAATAATATGTCACTTTTGGATCTTATATTACAATTAGAAAACCTTGTTGACTTAATTTGTATTCATATATCTTTAATATTGATCATTTGGAAGAATAGTATTTAATTAATTAATTACTGTGATTATTATAATATTTTGTTATAGATGGTTGGTGGCTTGTTACATGTTTTGCTATGAGACAATGATAATGATAAAAATGGTGATGATGACCTTCCCACCGCTGTGATTGGTATCTTGAGGGTATATGTCACCTTGTAAAAGCTAAACTAAGCTCACTACAATATGAATGTATGCTTCCAAATTCTAGAAAATGTTTCCAGTTCTGCTAACCAATTCTATTACTCCAAAACACCACATATGTTATCAATACTTCTACTGCCTCATCAATCTGCATTAATAAATAAATAAAGTACAGGTAGGCCTGTTGTTTATGTATCTATCTTCTATCTTCAAAATTTAAATAAGGGCACTTTCAAAACTCATTTCAATTTGTGTAACTTGGGTTTTGCCTAGATATAGTGTAAAATTGGATATAATGTAAAACTATTATTTCTGAGTTTTTACTTAATAATTTAAACTCTTGAGTTGAATCGATTTTTAATATAATATAAGAACTCCTTTGACCTAACGAGGATACTTGTGATTTGTTCACTCTTTAAATAAAATAGGTCTTCCTATACAGATTTAGCTTCTCTACTAAGCATACTTTGTTAATCATCAATTAGGTAGCATATGAGTGATTTAGATTAGCTCAACAAATATGTTTTTGGTGATATTATTTTTTAGTGTTTTAAGTTAATGGCATAGATGCACCAAGCAGAAACTCTACCTAGTAGAAAAACCAACTCTTTCATATGTGGTGGTGTATTAGATGTAATGTAAAACTATTATTCTTAGCTTTCACTTAATAATTTAAATTTTTGAGTGAAATCACTATTTAATATGGTATCTAAACCCTTTTGATACCTTGTGATTTGTTCACACTTTAAGTATAAGAGACTTTCCTTTGTAGACTTAGTTTTTTTGATGGGCACACTTTATTGTTTATCTGTTAAGCAATAAATAAATGACTCAAATTAACTTAGGACATGTGTTATGAATAATATTATTTTAGAGTATTTTAAGGTAATGACCCAAATGTTTTTAACAGTAGTTCTGCTTAGTAGAAAAGAACTTCTTTATATACAATGGTGTATTGGATTTAGTATAAAAACAATTTTAAAACCTTGGCCAAGTATCTGGATACTGGGCAGACTAAAAGTGGGAGAAATAAAATTTTTTAAAAGATTGGAGATAGAATGTTTGCTTTTTATAATTTTCACGTGAAACCTGCAAAATATTCTTTTTACATGTATGTGTATGGACCCGGATTATCCACAGTCAACTGCATTGTGCAATCGATTGCAGGCTGTCCGATTTACTTATTATTGTACAATCAACATAGTCAATTGTAATAGTAGGTATATCAGACGACATGCAATCGACTGTACAGTGCAATCGACTGCAGGTAATCCATTTTTATATGTGTACATATGTATAGATATATGTTTGTTAATTAAGAATGTTGAAGATTTAATTTGATGGTATCCAGCTTGAAGGTTATTCCTGGGTGATGATTAGACAAGGAGACAAGGTTGACAGAGAAGGTACTGTTACCAACACCCCAATTGGAATCCAATCATTGGAGAAAATGTCGTCTTTGCATGCCTTAGCCTCATCCTTTTATTTGCTTAAATTATTTACTTTGTAAAAGAGGTTTGATTGTTTTGGGCGATCCTATTGATGGTGGTCCATCCATCATTTGGCAACTTTGCTTGTCTATATGTGTCTCTCTCTCTCATATATCGTTATCGGATTCAAGATATAAAGTTAAGTATCAACAAAGGAAAATCACAAGCGATTATATATGCTTTGCTTTTGGACATTATTCTTCAACCAAATAATCAATTCATTTCACAATTAAAGTATTATGAAATATTGACGACATAAGCTCATCACTAATCCATCAAGATAATAATTGGTGAGAATAAAATTTGTCTCGCTCCCTTAGTATCTTATTCATTGTTCTATTGAATTTTAATTAGTCAATCACATGTATATGCACAATTATAAAATTAAAATATTTAGTGGTGCAACTCCTTAGAGTTAAGATTTTAGTATTTCTGTGTCTTAGGTTCAAACTCATCTCTCATTTCATGTATAGAAAAAATATTAAGTGAGACAATAAATTTATTTAATTAGTTGTAGTTGTAGGAAAGATACAATTTGGGACGAACCCAAATGTAATTAAATTGGGGCAATCTCCTCCTTAAGCAAAAAAAATAAAATAAAAAATAAATCTCAATATATGATATTTATGTTACGAACTCACCCTCGAGTAAGAAAAAATTCTTAATAGAAGCGAATCGTTATTAATTTTGATTAATATATGTTATATTTCACTTCCCTTACTAATTTTTTTTTGGTTTTGTCTTAGATGTAGTTATACGCAGTAAGTTTATGTAGTAAGTGAAACGTGTAATATTTAATCTCCATTTAATAGCTAAGATTGAGTCACAAAAACATATACATTTCATGTTTTAGTACGTGACTCGTTTGAACCGTTAGAAGAAAATCAAATGATGCATATTTTATTTGATTAGATATTATGAGGTCATATTGAGTGGTCAAGAAGAGTGTTAGAATAGTTGGGCCGAGTAATCGATATCCAGATTCCAATACTAAGTTTGTCGAACAGAAAAAGTAAACTAAAGTGTCTTTGCTTTAAAAGAAGGGAGAAGAGAGGACAGAGAACAGAACGTTCATGTTCCCCTCCCTTTGTTTGGTTTGGTTGGATGAAAAAGGAGGAGCAATAATCCTAAATTATTATTATAACCTTACATGGGGAAAGAACGGGACAATAATTTAGTCATTTTGCTTCTACATCTTCCCTCTCCTCCAAATCTCCCTCATTCAGAGAAAAGGGGATGGAAGAGATTTTAACTCATCATCCCTTTTAATTTTTTGAACTTGAATAAGGGGA
This sequence comes from Bauhinia variegata, assembly GCA_022379115.2. NCBI lineage: Eukaryota > Viridiplantae > Streptophyta > Magnoliopsida > Fabales > Fabaceae > Bauhinia > Bauhinia variegata. The sequence continues at coordinate 17,849,697 of CM039434.1, read as the reverse complement.
GAAGGGGAAATTCCTTCCCCTCTAATCAAACCAATAAAGAGAAGGAAACATGAAGATTATTTTCCCTCTTTTAAACCAAACAGAGGGTTTATCAAAAGAATTTTAAGTTGCCTAATAAGGAAGAAGGCTATTTACAAAACCTTAAATGATATTTTTGTAATATCCATTAAAGGATCCTTGATATTTTTGTAATATCCATTAAAGGATCCTTGAAACATGGTCAATATATGATTTTAGCAGCAAGAAAGAAAGACTGTCAAGTCTTATCAAAGACGGCTTTAGTGGTAGCTTTAACTTGAGATGCAAGATATTTAACTCAAATAATTACAGATGGGGAATGGAAAAATGGAGCCACATGACTTGACTTGTTTTAAAGAGCAGACTGACTGCTGATGTAACATGCCTCCACTAACTTCCCCAGTCAAGTTCATCCTTGTTCAAGATAAATCCAACAACTTAACTTAGCCTCTTTCCATTCCTCAACAACAACTGTTCTATCTTAAATCTCACAAATTCTTGTTTTGAATCTAAAATCCAACTTTTGTATTGCCTATGTATCATGTCCACAAGCAACTCTAATTCACATAACTGAGAAGGAAAAAGGAACGAGAGGTGTCTGCAACAAATTTAGCAGCAATAGTGTTTCCCAGGTTCAGTGGTATGAATGTGTTTAGAGAGGTCACCGTGTATTGCCATCGTCGACTGAAGGAAGGACTTTCTATCACTGCTGCCATCAACAGTTCCAACATGGACAAGGACTACCTCACTTGACTAGAAAAGTAAAGCGATGCGCACAGCTTTGCTTTGTAAGAAAGTTTTGCTTCCCTGCGCACAAGCCGTACTCAGCATAGAAATAAACCATTCCAGATGATTAGCAAAGACTATACACATTGATAGGCAAAAAAACATGGTAGTGAAACAAGATTGACAAAAATACATCAAGGTCGAAAAACCATATATACAGAATCTGGCTGGAAGCAGATCACTACTGTGTGGCAGAAGTCCAATTTTTTTTTTTGAAAAGCTGAAGTCTAGTACCATAACTCTATCCCATCATGACAAAGCAGGGTACTTTTCTCATAAAGGTGTACTAGTGCTTCCATCCCTTGGAGTGACCATCTTCCATGTAGGGCTCTAGAAATCCGATAAACTGAAGACACAAGAAAAAAAAAAAAAGAAAAAAAAAAAGAGAGAAGTCTGTAACCATTTTGAATATGCAAACCACCTTTGTCAGCAAACTGTGAAAAGAATAATCTTGTTCTTTAAGTTGCCTTTGAGCTACAAATTAGTCTAAGTGAAGTCGATGTTATTTCTAGTAGTTCAGTTTGGTTAAACTCCAACTATAAGCTGCTAGCATGAGAACAATTAAACAGCTCCCATGTTTAAGCCCATGACAGCAGTAAGAATGTAAATATCATAATATGGTGGTATCGACGCACCTTCTTTCCATCTTCTGTCCACCTAGCACCATATCCATCAGCATCCCTTATTTCAAAGACAGCCCCATGTGGTGGGACAATGTGAACATTCAGCCAACAACAATGTGCCATTAAGTGGTCAATGACATCCACTGCAATCCTATTTTTATTAGCATCTGGACCAAAGTACTTGAAAAGAAGGAGTTAGCAAAAACAATCCATCATCTTAGAATTGTGGTAAGATATTTTCTACTAGAAACACAGATTTTATGTGCAGATTCACTTACAGAACTAGTTTGGACTGGAATTTGAAATATAAATCTCCAAAGATGTATCTATGCTTACCACTTCCCTCCAAAGAAGCCCAATGTCTATTGCTACTCCGATGAGTATGCTTGGCCAATGCACGAGCTCCATGAGTCAAGGAACTGGCTTTAACCTTAAGCGGTCAAGCCAATGAAGGATTAAATTTAAGATCAATGTAGAAAGAATTTTCAAGGGAAGTGAACATTTAAGCAACAAATACAACATTACAACAATGTGAAGAAAACAGTTTCTTGAAAACTGACCAAAAGTGTGCATATATTTTAAATTTCATCAATAAAAACATCCCACAAGGCATAAGGGATCTGATGGATAACACTCAAAGAAATCTCTGTTTATTATGGCAACAGCAGTTTAACAATCCTATGGCATTCAAATCTCATTTCTAATATCGGGTTTAGGAGATTTGAATTGCATTTGCTCATATGATTGTTTGTCCATGATGATAGACAGAAGCAATTCCAAAATGTCTTGAAAAAGTCAAAGTGAATAACACAAGGCAAAGAATAAGTGCATAAAGACAAGCACGGCAACAATGTGAGTGAGTTTCTTACATTTGGATCATATGGCAAATTGAATGATGTCAACAGAGTTGATGCTGGTGGGGGAAGTGCATTGGGAATTGTCCCTATGGTATGCATCACACCCAGAAGGCCTTGAACACCATCATAGCTTAATCCCTGGATAACAGCAAGATCATGCAACATTCATGACTGTGTGATATCAATTTCTAAATGAGAATATGCAAGCACTAGTTCTACCAGCAATAGAACGAAACGATATTACATATCTATGTATTGAAACATCTGAAGCTCTGAGTGATATATTAGTTCCACATATTATAATAAATGTTAATAAAAAGTAATAAATAGTTTTCTGTTTTGAATTAGACGTTTCTACTATTTACTACAGCTTTAGTAACTAAACACCCACTAAATCATGCGCTAGTACACAATATCACATGAAAGACATAATTATCACAGCAAAGTTTTGATTTGAATATTCTGCATACATCCAATAAACCAAAATATAATTATCATGACATGGTTATTTAATTCCGGTACTTTAAGGTCTTCTGATTCTATTTTCCTTGGATGCTTCTATGCTCTAGCAGAATATTAGATATAATAACTAAGCAAGCTATAACTCTCTCATATGTGAAACACATATTTTGTGATCACAAGGAAGCAATAACGTCTAGCAAAACAAAAACAAATCCACACTGATAATGCAGCATTGGATCAGAGGTGGAAGGGGTGTCACAAAAAATTTCTAAATGCAATTAGACCAACAGATCACACAAGAATTTTCCAGTGAAAGTGAACCTACAGAAAATAAGCTAGTCATAGGAATGTATGGTTGAAGGGAAATTTTTGAAACAATGATTGCGAGAACACCATTTTCCTGTTCCTTCTCTTCTGAGTAAAATCTCCGGTAGACTTTTACACCTGTAATGATGTGTGAATGTTATTACAAAGGCAGAGCTACAAAACCAAGGACTCAGATTCGCATTAAATAAAAAATGACTTATTTAAAAGGAAGGAATGATTACGAATGCCATTTTCCAAAAACGCAGCAATAACAAACAGTGTAACTCTTCAGTTGGACCACAAACACAGAAGATTACCCCTGATTATTGCAGTTTAAAGGTAACCAAATGATTCCAAAAGTAAAATGACTTTCATAAGGCCAACACACACATACACACACAGACAATAATTATGAGAGTTATATCAGGTTCTTCCATCTTAATGAATTAAATTTCTCCTCAGTCCTCAGGCTGTGGAGAGTACAACAGAAGATGCGTAGAAATGTTAGCCTCCTCAAAAATGTGCCTTTTTTGGGAGAGGGGGGAGGTTAGTGTAGATATCTGAAACTGACTATGGACTGATATTCAAGAATCAGAACCTTCTTCAACATTTTCAACTCCTGGAAGAACTTTAGCTATGTCCTCTACCTCCAACATATCTGAAAAAGTAGGATACCACCGGGTTCCCTACATGTTATGGATGTAAGAGAACAAGCAAAGCTAAAAGAGAAAAATCACCAATAATGAAACCAGTTAGCACCTGAACTTCAAGCAGCACAGACTTGTTAGAGAGAATCAGATTTCCAGATTCAATACTGTAAGCAAATGAACAAAAAAAGAGTAATAATGGAAATAATGAGTAAGAGAAATAGAATGACCAAATACAGAGCTCCTAGTACATCAATGCTCAATTAGGAGAGGAGAATGGGTAATCTGAAATACGCCATATAAAGAAGGAAATGTGACTGGAGAAATTTTCATTCTGAATATAATTTGGTCGCATACAAGGGGGAGGGAGGCTTCGTGTCATGGCATGAAAAGCTTTATTTGCATCAGTCAGCTTTACGCTTGGTTGATTCTGTGTTGAGCTCTAGTGGATGTTTGAATGTTAATTCATAATTGGGTTTTACATTAAGAGGTTACAAAGTCCAAAATCTTCACAGTATGAGCATAATATTGCATTTAGACGTCCTCTAATAAAAATGTAATATAAATTCGGCACAAAATCCATATACAACAGAACAATTATAAGGATGAAGAAAGTTAAAATAACAGTCATAGAAATTTAGAATGAAAATTTGTTTGAAACCTGCCAAATTTAACACCAGCGCATCTGCCTTCAATTGTTTTTAGGCCATCTGCAGACAATATCAAATGATGCATTGGATTGGTTTCTAAAAGGGAATCAGATTGCAATGTTCAAGGGCATCATGGTTGATATTTTCGTGCATCTTTTAGAAGCTCAGAGTGTAGATAGTATCACCACCTAGTATATGAAAAGGGTTTATGCAATATATATACCTTTTAGCTGCGAAAAGAAAGGCTCCTGAACATGAAGTTCGAAGTCAACTCTGTTCAAAATCTGTGATAACAAAAATTTGTTTACTTCAGATTGAATCTAGCTTTAAAACCTTTAATCAATGGACAATGATCATAATAGTAAGCAACTTACATTCACTATTTCCGATCCCTTATCCACAATCAACTTGTGCCACTCATTTTGTTTCTGCTTTATGGAACTAGTATCATGGATCATGAGCAAATCGTTGCATGTCCAGCAAAATGCTTCAGAATTCATACACTTCAACAGTGCTGATGCCAGACGCTTGTATAAAGGATATGGTGGCACCCCTTCCAGCAAATCTGTGAAATTGTAGTAAGATTCATCTTAAGAAATAAAAGCTTACAAATATATTCCTCCAATTCAACTCGAATCTCTATCATCACCTAATTAAAGCATTCAAAGGGTTCAGCACTTTATATCGTGTATAATAAAATAGTGAGATACCTTTACAACTGGTAATACGGATACAAGTAGTAACAGTAGTAGTTTGTTTCTGAGACAAATTTTGCAACAGATTCTACTGAAGCAAAAAAAAAAAAACAATAATTTTAATTTGGAAGGAAGAGGAACAGCAGAAAATCATTACCAGAATGTTGTTGGGCTTCATTTGAGTGTTGTGGATCATCTTTGAGAAGGGTGGAGCAGAATTCCCTCGAGAGCTGTAAGTCCAAGGCATGAGAACAGAGTGTGAACCTCACAAGCTCTTCAAAACAATTTCTTAGGTTAAGGGAACGCCCAATTTCGCCCTGCATTTGCTGTATATATATATATCCTCCTTTCTTTCTAATTGCAGAAGCCTGTGCCCTACCTTTCTCTGCTCTGCTTCTGCGTAATTCAGAATAATCCCCAAGAGAAAATAAACCGCTAAATATCTAGAATCAAGTTAACAACTACTAACTGACAAGAGAAATTAATGTCGGTCAAATGGTTGACTTCCTTCTTAATATTATGAGGGGCTAATATTTGAGTCTTGCTGTTGTTTATTTATTTTTATTCTTTTAATTTTCTTCATTATTGTCAAATTAAGCCCTAATTCTTATTCAATTCTATGCATATTATTTTTGTTTAAAATTTTCCTGTTCAGATGGGTCAGAAATCAACCATTAAACTCTGATTTTTTATTAAAAAAATCAACAATGAAACTAAATATTATTTATCTATGGGAGTGTTGAATATTATTGCATATGATAGAGACTTGGGTGTATACTTCGAAGTGTACAAGCAACATTTTCTCACATTTTAGTCCGTTTGACAAAATTCCTTCTGCTTTTTTTTTTTTTAAAAAAATATTTTTTAATTATTAATTTTACACTATCCCAAAGAGAAAAATGTTTTTTTTTTTTGTCATTTACCCATCAAATTTGAGTAAAAATTAATAATATACAAGAAGTTTTCAAATGAAACTAGAAATGAAATGAATGAACTCGCATATACTTGTGACAACTTTTTTTATAATCAAAATGTTATTTTCTATTGAATTTTCATAAAATAATAGTATATGGACCCTATTTTGGCTCAAACTCAGATGAAATTTACAAATCATTGAAGCAATCAATATCAATATATGGTATAAAATTTCCTATTGTATTTACAGCTTGCTTGCATCTCTATAATGGAGTCTCTGGAAGCTGCTTGCGCATTTGCCTCCCACTCCATCCTATAAACGACATCTATGATTTTGATGAGTTATGGTCAATCTCTTTAGCTTCCTCCAATTCTACCTCAGAATGAGAATGGAGTTTCACAGAGCCATCTGAAAAACAATGATGAATTTGCTCATGACGAGCCTTTATGGTCCACAATAGAACCAAGAACACCATGATCAATGAAAGAATCACCATTCCTGACCAAGCAATTCGAGCAAATCTCTTCAGAGGTTTGCAGTGCGTGTGAAGGATTTCTGAGAATGCATCTTTTACTGACTCACATTCTACCAAGTTTTCCATGCCGGGATACACATTCAGAAGCCTCTGAATTGAACTTGTGTAAGCCTCAACTGTTCTGTATACTGTGTCTGATATGAATTCTCCATTGTTACAGGTCCCATCAATGGCATCAGAGCAATTGAAAATCTTTAACACCTTTGGGATATCACCTATTCGAATTGTATTAGCAGCGCAGTTCTGGGGCTGGTATGTGTACTCAGGTGGTGCTGAGAAAGGATTGCAGACCTGAACAAGACTTGGATATTCTGTTGCCTGCAGCATTGATATGTTTGCATTTACCTGCAAAAAGAGAGGGAAATTATATTATATCATGGCTTGTTTGGTACGTAGAATCCTGATTCCATTCCATGTTTTATTTCATGGAATCAATATTCTTATGTTTGATAATGCTGACAAATCATGCCCGCCAGACCTAGTTGGCCGGAATATACTAGAGAAAACATAGGGTTAAGCTGTGAACATCGAGGTTGAATAAAACTAAGCTTTTAGGGTAAAAAAGACATTAAATATTCTAAGCTCGATCCATTATGGTTCATTCCGAGTTTTTCAAATCAACATTTAATTTTCTCACAACCTTAATCTTTAATAGTAATTTATTTTATTATTAATAAGGGACATTACCATCTTTGAAACTAATTATGATTCCATTTGGCTTTTCATTCCACGAGTTACCAAACTATGAATGAAATATTCATTCATTCATTCCATTCCTATTCTCATTCTCATGGTATGATTTTTATTCCAACATTCTTGTATGTCTGTCGATCGAGGTTGGACTTATGAGAAAAAAAACATTAATTATGCAGAAGTGTACCTCATTAACTAGGTTGTAGATTCCTGCACTGACATCAGATAAGACTGATTTTGCTGAGAGCAGTTCACCACAAGGGAGGATCGAGCTCAGACTGTTGTTGTAAGGATTTTCTTCAAAGCTTTCAACAGCTGTGCACGCATCACTTGAAAAACTACAACATAAGATGAAATTGAATTCTCTTCAGTACTCAAAATTCGAACTTTCAATAATATGATTAATGGGAAATTCTTGAAAATGAACAGAAATTTGAGTAAAACAGAAAAAAATTTGACTTTACTTTTCTAAGAAGAAATACACCCCAAAGAATAGCCAACATAAAACTGTCATCAACCAGCATAGTATGATGAGCCTGTGAAACAAGAAGAAAATAATTAAATGAAAGTTTAAATCTTTAGTAAATAATAGCACTAGAAATTATAGAATCTTGGTGCCAAAGTGCTTAGCTCAATCCACTTACAAGTAAAGTGCCCGTCGTAATCTCAACACTCCAGAAACTGAAACAGAAAATTCCAATACATTATACTAACATGTCTAATTGGAAGAGAAGAAATTATGATTCACAATTCACAGCAGTAAAATCTATGGCCCCGTTTAGGGTGATTTTGAATTTTATGTTCTTAGTTTTCAAATACAACTAAAATGTAGTGTTTCCAAGCAAAACAATGGAGCTTTTTTTTTTTTTTTACTTATTTTTAAAACTATTTAACTCTATTTTCTAAAACCAAAAAAATTAGATTTAATTTTTAGTTTTAAGTTACAAAAACTTTGGTTAAAAGTTGATGTATCTAGTTAGAAAATAAAAGAAGTCTTATCATACTTCCCTCTAAGTATGTAGCTTGAATTTAAAATTTAAAACTTAAAACGAATAACTATCTGTATAGAGCCTAATTGATTGTAGTTTCATGGATTTACCTGACAGAGCAATGGAAGCAACCAAGTTCAAACTTATAGTCACAACGGTTACTACAAATCTGCAGTAAAACAAGTTCCCTTGTAACCATCAAATTGGTTATAACTTTCTTTTAGCTTATGTGAGAAAGAGAGAATGAGAGGAGACTTACATTACTTTCAAGTCCTTGTTAATGAGGCGTCTATTCTTCCTAGCTTGCTCTTCAATATTTGCAGATTCAGAGGCGAGTTGCTCAGATGTAGAGTTAAGAATTTCAGAAGCCTCAGAAGTGTCAGTGTCACTGTCATTGGATTCTAACAAGTTGATTTGCATGTCTTTCATTGCTCCTGTTGTGTTGTATATTGTTTGTGTTGCCTCATTTGCTGTCCTCATTATAATTTTAACCACACTTCCTGCTTCAGAATGGAATCTTGCACTCCCAGCAAGAACCAACCCAGTTGCACCCCTGCATTATTCAAATTTCATAAGCACACAGAATATATAATCAATATGCCTTGATTATAGCACTCAAGTAGTAAAGTTTACAGTAAACATTCTTTCTTGTACTAACAACTACTAGGAGTTAAGCATGTTTGAGGATTCACTACAATAAATGACATGACATAATGTGAACTGTTGGATGGGCTAGTGCATTACAATCATTCACCTAACAGTTTACATTGTGTCATATTATTAACTGCAGTGACTGTATGAGTAGTAAAGTTTATAGGAATAAGCAAAGCATCTAAACTTTATAATTATAGCTCTACACAACACTCGAATTTACGGTAGTGAATGACATGACACAATGTGAATTGTTGAGTGGACCAGTGCACTACAATCATTCATGAATTTAGATTAGTTGCAACCGATTACCAGCCATTTGATGAGACCACAAATGCATTGACTATTTAGTTGTAATCTCATCTAACGGCTGACATTTGACTGCAGCTAATCCGAGTTCATCACTCATCTAACAATTCACGTTATGCCATGTTGTGGTTGTGTGTTTATTTGACTATAGCAAATCTAAATTCTTTCTTGTACTAACTGCTACAAGTTAAGGATGTTTGAGGATTCACAAATAAGCCAAGCATCTCAACTTTATAATTATAATAACTCTACACAGCACCTAAGATTCACTATAGTGAATGACATGACACAATGTGCACTATTAGATAGACAAGTGTATTGTAATCATTCATTTAACCGTTCACATTGTGTCATCTTATCGATTGTAATAACTGCATGTTTATTCGATTGTATTGAATTTGAGTTAACACAAAGATGAAGGATGCAAGACTTACATAGCTAATACTGTGAGCAATATAGCCAGGAGACTGGGCCAAAGCTGACAAGTCTTGTAACTACAACTGATGCTATTCTTCACCTTTCTGTTTCTATCAGTTTTACAACAGAAGGCGACTGTGAGCAGAAAAATCCCATAAGCCATTCCACAAAGAAGGCAGATCACCCCAATTGCATAGCCATATACTCCGGTGAATATTACTGACTACAAAAACATAATCAGAGTTATTAAATGCAAATATCTGAGATGAGAGAACTTCCAGATTTTATATGAGACTTACACTCCAATAATGCTTGTTGGTGATGTCGAAACCTCCTCTGTATTTTCTGAAATTATCTAAAGGATCAACTCTCACAGTATTGCCATTGATATTGCTATTACTATCATTTTCACTATCTTGCTCTGTCATGACTTCTGAGACTGAGACATTATCTGTATAGCAAAAAATAAAATAAAATCCTTTTGTTCTTTGCAATATTTTATAAAGATTATAATTTTATCAACTTGTTTTATCTTTCTGACCAAGGATAGAATGGAAATAAGTTAATTAATTTAATTACCACGTCATAATTTATCCTCAATTTATCATTATAGTGGGGCTCATTATTAAATTTATGCTAGGTAATATTTAGAGATTATCTCATCAAATATCTGAATATAAATACAAAAATTGATGAAACTTAAAAGTTTAAGTTTTTAGAAGAAGGCATAGAACTGTTTTTGTATTATATCTAAAAATGAGAATCAAAGATAGAAAGAAAGTATGACCTGAAGTAGAATTAGTGAATGAGATTTCTTGAGCTGCAGTTCTCAGTGGGAAGATGAAGATGAAGAGGATGATTGTTGCAGAGGATAGTATTCTTGCTCTACCTCGGGTGCCCTTTGAGTATAGGGCCATCTTTAATATCACCCTGCCACAGTCACCCAACCAAATATAAATCTGAAACCTTTCTGGTTATCATGCTCTGCCCACATAGAGAGAGAAAGAGAAACAAAGGACACCCACAGCTATATATATATATATATATATATATATATATATATTGTGCATGAGTTTTTATTTAATATGGCATGATCGTCAACTTACTCGCTGCTGAAATTATTGACAAACGCATGCAGATGCTGAACTTGAAGAAACACATGAATATTTTTCTCTCTGTAAATAGTCTCAGGCTGCGGCTGCTGGCTGCTGCTAAACCTCTTTCTCATGCATATATATATATATATATATATATATATATATATATATATATATATATATGATCTGTTGTTTCTTGAAAGAGTTTAGAGCCAAAAATCCTAACTCAACTGAAACACTTTCCTTTGGATTATTTCCATCTTCTCCCTCTTTCCTAATTAATAAAATAGAATTGGAGGAGCTGATGAGCAATAAGATCGTGTCAAACACTCATCTGTTTGTACATTGGTTTTGTTTTTCAACTTAATCCACCTGTATGTATTCTCTTCTAGATATCATATTTATATTTACAACAACTCCAAAACAATATTAAAAATAACAAAAAAAAAAAGAGTGTAATTTAAACATGTCCGAACTGAAATTCATTATCTGGTTTCCACCGAAACCTCGTTTCCTCTTTCTGTCCTAACAAGTCAAAGGATGACGATGCCATGTCTTTTCTTCGGTCAACTTAACCGCCGTGACTTTATAGTCGTCATTCCCCATTGCTTTTTTTTTTAAATCTTTTATAATAATATACAAGCTTGCTGAACAATTATCTTCTTCTTTTTTCATTTTAATTATTAATAGAAAAAAAAAACTTTTGTTGTCTGTGTTTTCTTCCTAGCTAAGGCAGGGTCAAAAAGAGACAACAAAGCAAACATTTTTTACAATGACACCCTTATCCGTTAGATGCAAATTTCTGGTGTGCTTCCAATAAAATAAGCAAAAGAGAACACCAGAATTTACCAAATTGGGCTAAGTCCTTACTGAATCCACACCGTTGGATCTTGTGTGTACTTACCCTAGGAAATAGGGATTGAGCTCTATTTATAAGGCAAAAATTACCGTTTAAACTTCAAAGTCTCCTTTATAGATTAGGATAATTTACAACAATTAATTAGTAAACTATCATATTAGGATAATCCAAAACTATAAGACAATTTACAGGAAGTTAGTGTAGGGCAGTTGCAATCAGGATGCTTGCATTGGCCTTCTCAAGACTAAATATATTTAGTTCATGAAATAATCCAATGTATAAATGAAAAGAGAAATAAAAAGTCTTATTATTATATTTAGTATGAAAATAAGTTTGATATACAAAGAATAAAATAAAGAGTATTTTTAACAATAATTATATTTATTTTTTATGTGAAGAATGATTTATCTCAATTATTTGGTTCCTCAATATTCTTAAAAAATTAAACATTTTATAATAATAGTAACCAAATATGCATAAGAAAAAAATGAATCATGTTTAAATTCATGATCTTAGAACCTTCTTATGCACCCAACAATTAGTGCTGTGATTTTGGGGCAGAGCGCTGGCTCAATGCCTAAGATTGGGAGGATGGCACCAGCGTCGCTTTCTCATGATCTCAAGTATTTTTCTTCATGCTTGAAATTGGACCAATTAAGAGTCAATCTTAAGGAGGATTCAAGACAGAAATTCATAACATTATTCCTAAAATTCGCTATTCTCATGTAGCATTTAAAACGCTCCATAAATATCTAATGGACCTCCTTAAAATTATTTATTATTAATCTAATCTCAACCCAAAAAAGGGAATAGTGCAAATCTAAAAGCATTTCAAACAATAACTATCTTTTGAATATTTCAGTGTTGATTGGTCCTAGCTGAGTAATAGTGGGAGAAACCTTCAAACTTCTCCATTTTTCTTATGGTCAAAATCTGTTTGTTTCGTAGAATATGTTATACATTATCTCATTATTTTTTATTAGTTAAAATATATGCTCCTAAAATAATATATTTAATAATAATTACAATATTATTTTATTTTTAACTAATAAAAAAAATTAAACAAACAATAAAAATCAACAGATTTTAATACTTTCCTTGTAGCTATCGACTTGTAAAACACGTTCAGGGTCAGGTCAATTCAATTAAACTTGGAATAGCATAGTAAGAGCATTAATTGAATAAGACCTTAGCCAGTTAAAGTAATTATAGTAGTTAGACGGAGAATTTCTTGGAAACTAAAAGCATATCTAACGGGAGTTTGAGGGGAGCATAGCTCCGTGTAACAAAAAAAAGAGCAATTATATAGTTAGAAGGTTGGTGAGATAGAAGAGAGAAGAGAGAGAGAGCTGTTAAAACATGCAATGGATGAAGGAGAAAAAATAAGATTTAAAAAAAAAAATTATAGAATAAATTAATTAAAAATAATAATATAAAATAATTTATAAAATTTATTTAATTTTTTTAAAAAAATTATATAAATAAAAAAATATATATAAATTATATAAAATAATATATCATTATAAAATTTATAAAAATAATATAAATAATTAAAAAATAAACGAGTATCATCTTAAAAATGGTATAAGAATACATTTAAGTTAACAAATATCTTTTAGAGTAATTGGGTTTTTTTTTTTTTTAATCTGAATGATTTATCTCATGTCATACCTAATAAAAAAGTTGTATCCTAGCCCGTATATAGGACTTTATTGGTGCGTTGAGTCCTCAAATCTATGGTGAAGACCGAAAAGGAAAGCCATGATGAATGCGAGGAAGGTTCAAGGAAATTAGTAGTAGAAAGTCATAAAAGGGGAACAGCGTGAGAAAATCTCCTGATCCACATTTTTTATTATACCATATCTGATTTTTTTTTATTAATCAAAAAAATATGTTTTCAATAATTTAATAATTCATACAAGATTATTGCATTATTGTTGACCAAAACTCCTTCCATCCTATATCTTTTAGTAGTGAAGGTGTTGTACATAAATTAAAAAGTTTATTAATTAGTATAATACATTAATTATAATGTTTTTATTTAATTATTCTATTTTAAATATAATTAAAAGAAAAATAAAAGTGAATATAAAAAAAATTAACACTTAAAAATTTTAAAAATACAATAATTTAAAAAATTCTAAAACAACAAAATATATAATCGAAAGAATAATGATTTTATGATGGAAGTCCAATTGGATGAATTGCCAATTTTGAAAATTAAAATCTAGATGAGAAACCCACTTGTCAACATTTATGGTGTTCCAACAGACAAGATTGTCAGCCGCATCTCAAGTGGAACGTCAATTACGCTTTACCAACCATAGCAACTGAGCAGAGAGAGCTCAACAAGAAATTATTTTGCAGCCACTTGAGTGAGTCAATTCTTGACCAATTGATGGCTCCATTATCGTATCACATCAATTAGACTCGCAATAGTATGTGATGATACCTGTACAGTTATTTTTTATTTTTATTTATAGTTTTATATTTACAATAATTGTATACTTCACATGATCTTTTATTATTCATATATTAGATAATAGATAAATAATTATAAATAAAAAAATTAAATTATTATACAAAATATCTATTAAGTAAAAATTTGATGATATATATATATATATATATATATATATATATATATATATACACTTAGTATTATCCTAGCCCAACAAAGAAATCTGTTCTGTGCACTAAGGGGATTGCAGGGACCCTATATATTTCCATTCCATCATAGTCCAAATCCAACAGAGTAGGAAGAGCACACTACCAACATATAATACAATATGGAGAATGAATCAAACCAACGAAATTAACAGACAACATAAATGAAATTTAAGTGCCCATTATTTTCTTTTTCTCATTCCCTAAATTCAACACAAAATAAATACCAAGAATATTCACTAATTCCTACAGATCAACTAAGTTAGAGACGACTAAGAGATCTAAAACATTAAAAAGAAAAAAGCGTCATACAAAAATATATTGCGAGGACTAACTTAGCTGATTATTATCAACGCTTATTTGATTCTTTCTTCTTCATCATCATCTTCTTTTTCTGTTTTTTTCAAAATGTAAGAGTTGGCTTGATTGACAGTTATTCCCCATAGGAATATGATTTTGATTGCAGAGTTCCACTGAGAGCCTGAAGAGGTAAGATTAGGAACCTGGAGATGAATGAGCTAAGCAGCATCATGACTGCATTGTTTTCGGAAGAATGGAGTTCGCTAACTCTTCATTCAACTTCGCAGGAATGGGTGGCATTTGCTTCATAACCTCTGGCTGGTCATTCAATCTGTGTTGAAAACAACGGGGGAAAATTGTGATTAAATAGGAAGATTTGAATCCACAAGTTAGGTCAAATTAACAGAGGGATACTTTTTTTTTTTTTCTTTTTTCTGAAGTTAAGATGAAATAACTACATAATCTAAAATCTTTCGTTGTTTAATTTGCCCATTAAATTCAGAGTTGCCGACATTTCCACACCGCAATGTAGAAAGAGAAGCACAAATCAGTCATATAAACATATCTCGCATAAATAGAGTATAGATTAAAGAGGGGGGGGGGGGGGGGGGGGAAGAAAAAGTTTAGAACTTACTCATTCATAATTTTAAGAATGTTGTCCCTTGTTTGGCATAAGAGATTGATGTTTTCCTGTATCTGGGAACAAAAAGGAGTGAAGAGAAGAAATTCTAGGTCAGTCTTACACCTATCAAGAATGCACTTATGATTTACAAATGAAAATGATACTAAAAAAGAAAGAAAGACGATTTTCAGAATAACAAATGATATAACAGCTATCTCAGAGATTACAAAATGTCCTTTGATATCAAGTTTGTCCACTAAAATTGACCATGATATTCGACATCAAAACTATAAAGTGGAACAAAAGATTCAGTGAGCATACATCCACACAGATACATCCAAGGAATGATTGCCCGTACAGAAATGGAATGCCTTAGGGCTCCTTTTTATCCTATTTATCCACCCGAGGCAATCAATTACTTAGGTGGCAAAACAAAGCACCACTGTCCAAACATGAGTCAGGAATATCCTTCTCATTGAAGTTAAATGTCTGTCCTAGGCTTCAGGGTAATCTTATGATCTCTTCAAGATTTGTGCTGATATAGACACTTGAAGGAAATATAAGTTCATATTATTGTAAATATAAAATAATATGTGATGTCTAAATCTGTAACTTTCCCTTTGTTACATTCAGAAATGTCAAAATGGAAACAACCTCCCCAAGCATATTAGCCAAAAATGGTTTATGCTATCATTTATCGATCCAAAACTTCAAGAACGTTTTTGAAGCATCTAGTCGAGCACTTTGAGTAATCTCTATTGAGATAGATACCAAAAAAAAAAGGAACTGACTGAAGGGTACAAACAAAATGAAACAATTCTCAACTCAAAGAACAATATAATTTAGTCATCCTATAAGTAAATTCTTTTAAAGAAAAAGATTTAAAGATGGAGTGAGCACATCTTTTTTTTCCTAAATGAAATAAATACAAAGAAGGACATAGTAGAAACATAAAGAGAGAACTTGAAGTAGAAATCTGCCAGATATCCAGATCCGTACAGCTTAAGCAATTAAATAAACAACACGGCTGATTCAGGAATTAACATGGCATCAAATCACCTGGAAAGCAGAAAGGTTTGCAGATATCTGATTCAAGGCTTGTGCATTTTGTTCCAATAGCTCTCCTGTGGGACCTCCAATTGCTGCAAGGAGCTCAAGGCAAATTTCAAACTTCGAGATAGTTAAACATTGAAAAAGGGAAGTGAAAATCCATGATATATTCCAAAAGCTGAAAGAAATTCCAATAACATAAAAGCCAGCACTGTCATATGTCAAACATCCAAAGAGAAATTCATCACTTATGTAGCCTGACCTTTGAAAGAGATGCCATCATCATTGTCCATTGTAAGCATTGGTGGAGGATATGAGGGAACATTGGGCCGAGCAGCAAAGTGGGATGACTTAGCTGAAGGATCAGAAACTCTTTCCTGAGAAAGAACATAGATATAACATTTATTATCTGAAGTCCCACTGAAGTTGAATATGAACATAAAGAATGAAGTTAGAGTCGCATTATCACACAAATGCAGCCACGTTCTATTTCCCTCCTTTTTCTGCTTTCCTTTTCTTTCTTAGTGTTTTTTGCAGTTCAATATGATGAATTGTAAGTCAGAAGAAATGAGAAAAAAAATATATATATATATAGAAATAACAAGTCGGAAGAAATGAGGAAAAATGCCATGCTACGTTTCCCATGGTTAGAATATTTACAAATCTGATGTTTGGTCTATTCCAAAAGTAAAATGGTAATAACAACCATTAGGAAAACTTAAATGAGAAGTGAGAAATTGATGGAATGTCTAAAAGTTAATAATATAGGTCTGTGTAAAAGTTTAACTAAACTCAGCATCAACTTCATAGAAGTTGATAAATGATATACAGATGTCTTGTGAAACATGTAACAAGGTTCGGTAGAATTAAAAATAACAAACGACCTAAACAGTTGTAATAACTTGCCCTTATGATTATTAGTGCTGTCTCCTGTTTATGAAAGTTTTTATCATTTTGGCAAAACTTGGGTCTAGATACGTTCATAAGAAGAAAACATTAAAGCGTGCATAAAAAATCTCATGGACCAAATATAAAAGAAGACCATCAAACATGCATAATATCATATCATACATTATGTCAATGTCCCTGCAGCATATGATGGAACGATGAACAAGCAAGGGGACTAAGCTCTAGTCATTAGTAATAACAATATACTATGGTGTGCATGTAGTATTTCCATAAGTGAGCAGTTGTGACCACTTGCTTTCAGGCTAATAATAAATGGTTATATTACTAATTGGAAATAGCATGTTAGCGAGAGGGAGAGAGAGGAGGGAGATGATTCGTTTGCTATCTTGTTTGTTCAATGGACAAGGCATAAGTGACTCGCCATGATTAGATAAGTGCTCTACAAAAGAACATGAAAAATAACATAAAAATATACATTAATCTGAAGATGATCAAGTAAATTTATTCGGAGATGGAGTGATGTTAAAAGCGACTTTCTCTCAATTAAATATTTGTGTTTGATGTGAATGTTAAATGAAGGGGTGCAGTCATGACTGCATTAGCAAGTGGGTAAGCAACACACACACACATATACAGACATGAGTATCTAACACATAAATACATCTACAGTGCCATCAATATTTAAGTTATTTGAGAAACCATAGATGCTGTCAGGGTAAAGTATTGTCAAGAAGAATGAACAACAGTAAAAGAAATAAAGAACACATCTTCACAGGCATGCACAAATTAAACATACTTGTCAGGTTAAATATTAATAATGTCTAATAAGTTAAAGTACTACCTTCTTATCTTTACTTCTCCTTGTCAGATTGTGTTCGTCCTTCCTTCTCTTGCTATTTTCTTTTTTCTGTAGAAGCAGCAAACTAAATATGTCATTTATCACAGATAATACTTACATCCAAATTCCAAAATTTCAGGGAATTCATTTGACTTTTAAACACCTATTCTCGTTATATATTTATAAATGAGTATCAAAATTGCAAGAAAATTAAATTGGATATTTGTCTATATCAAGGGCATATCAACAGCTTTGGGTTCAAAGAGTTCCCAAATGGGAAGGAACATGATTTTCGTTGACTAGGTTAAGAGGAGGAAGACAAAGGTGATCATGTCAGACAAACAGCACTCAAGAAACAACAATGGACCAGCACTAAGTAAACATCTTTAATTTAAGCGCTTTGCAAAAGGAAGAGAACTGTCTATCACTTTCTAGCAGAGAAATAAATCAAGATTTATCTACTTTCTTTTAGAAAAACAAGATTATCAGGCCTTAACTTTAGGATATTATAGATAGGCAAATCTTATGAGAAATATAAGCAAGAAAAGGAAACCCAAGAGGCCAGAAACCTTATAAACAACCATTATATCATAGATGCCCAATAATATGATAAGACTCCCAACCATTATAAGTATCCCAATTAAACCCTTGCACATTTTTATAAAAATCTTCTTCTATATAAGAACAAAAAACTTGGTGCAAAAAATAGTGCATAAGCCATATATTTTAATGGAAATGCCTAATGCAAAAAACATGCTTTTATCAACTTAAAGGGGTTAGAGGTCCAGCAACCAGTAAATATAAAAAAGCTTACAGTCATCCATCTGACTCGCAGTGCTACATCCCGTACAGTCTTATTTTGTAGCTGTAGGGCTATCTTGGCATAGCGTATTATGTTTGATTCAGAGCCAAATCTAAAAGGAAGAATTAGGATTATATCATTAAAACAATGACTAGCTCTTAGCAAATACACATTGTGAATCAAGGAACATGTTTTATAACGAAGCAAGCAGGACGACAAATGAGTTTGATGCACAATCTGGATAGAAGACACAATTCAACTTCCTCTTCTAAGCAAAGGCATTAAATATTAGCACTGACTAACAAAGATATTTCATTTCAAACTGCAATGGTAATGAGTAAAAGATGTAAACCCTATTCCAATTAAAATTATGATTGAATGTGACCCATGCAAACTTCTATTCCTTTTAATAGTACAATCAATTGTAGTTTCTTGTATATCTTGGGTAAAGGGAGAGAACATGGACTTAAAGTCAAAAATAACCAACAATAACTCATTTTGAAATAGAGTACTGCACACTGAAATTGATTTTGAAACCTTGGATACTCTATATCTCCGTGGTCTATGGAATAAACAAAGAATCTAATATGAAATAAATCATCCAGATATCAAGCAAATTCAAACAGTCCCCAAAACACACACACACACACACACACACACACATATATATATAAACATGTTTTGAATTTGCCATATCCAAATCGAAAATGAGTTTAGAATTCTATTAAAAGAATAGAAAGAATGAAGCTACTACTCATACTAAAGGGAATCACCGGAAATCTAAAAAAAAAAATAAACGAGAAAAATCCACCAAATTCATACAATCCGATGGAAATTTGTTAGAATTCAAATACTTTAAACAGAGTGAAACCAAAGAATGAATACTGACTTTGACAGTCCATCTTCTAGAATCGCCTGCTCTTCCGCCGTCCAATCCAAGGATATACCAGGGTTGTGCTTCATCGCGAGACCCGCACCTGAACTCTCCGGAGCCGAATTGCCGTTATTGGAATTGGCGTTGATGGAAGATGAAACATGAGCCTGCTGCTCTTGATGGTTACCCGATGGGTTAGCCATCTCTATCTGCAAACTTCAAATTTCCCAAATTTCAATTTCGATACAAATTCGCAAATCTTATCTGCACAGAATATCAGAATTGGCTGTTGGTTCCCGCCAGGAAAGAAAAGCAAGATGGAGAAGAACAAAAAGAAAACTATTAGCAATCAAAAACCGAGGATAAGCTTGATAATGATAGCCATGAAAACGATTAACAGATTGGAAGTAGTTCTCATCAAGGATTGAAAATGGTAGAGAGGGAGAAAGGAATTGTACGGTAATCAGAGAGGGTTTTGACGTTTGGACAAGGTGAAGGTGTAATCGGACATGATATGAGCTTTAAAAGGTTTTGCTTTTAAAAAGATTTCATTTTCTTCTGCAACTCGTTACCCACTGTAGATGCCTAGCCTACCTAGACGGAATTTTTGTACGGGAAGAACTATTGAGACACTTGAAATTACTACTCTGTCCTCCTTCGCCGAATGAAACGCATTTCACCGTCAATGGTTCCTTGTTTTTATCTGATAAAACCTTTTAACAGAGATTAATTTAACTTTTTATTTCAAGAGCTTTTATTTGATAAATTCTTTTAACAGAGATTAATTTACCTTTTTATTTCATTAATTAGTATTTTTTTATTTTAGAAAATAGTTTGATCTAGTATTTTTATTAAGATTTGTTATTTTTTATTTTTATTTAGTCTTTGTAGGCGTTTGATATTAATAATAGACAACAAAGAGTTGAAATATAATATAATATTTTATCAACTGTTATCAATACCTCACCAGTTAATAACTGTTTTTAGGACTTATTGATATTGATTTAATAAGTCAAAGTATAAAAAATTATAAAATAATTTTAGAGATAATAAAGTTAAAATTTTTATCCAATATTCTGAACAAATCATTGTCTCATGATTTGGTAAGTAACAAAAATTTAAAGATTTATCCAATA
Organism: Bauhinia variegata; assembly: GCA_022379115.2. Taxonomy (NCBI): domain Eukaryota; kingdom Viridiplantae; phylum Streptophyta; class Magnoliopsida; order Fabales; family Fabaceae; genus Bauhinia; species Bauhinia variegata. The sequence goes on along the minus strand of CM039434.1, from coordinate 17,828,989 downwards.
TTATAGATAAACTTTTATTCAGTACTGTAGTCTTTTAAAAAAATAAGTAAGGGACAAAAAATTTTATATTATCCAATTCTTCATTTTTTAACAAATCAAATAAACTCTTTATGTAATTAAATGGAGCCAATATTTTTTTTTTATAACTTTAAATGGAGCCAATTAAACATTGTAATAAGACAAATTTATGGTTAATGATAATTAAATATTTTCATAAAGTGAGGCTTTCTGTTTCCTTGTTCCTTTGCGAACTTCTTGATCAAAGAGTTCTCTATAGTTGTCTTCTCTCTCTCCTTGTACTTGAAGTTTGCTTCTCTCTCTCCTTGTACTTGAAGTTTCGTATAGCAAGAAGTTAGTGGGAGGATCTCATGGGTATATTAAATTTTAGATACTTTATTTTCCTTTTTTTTTTAATCATGGTACGGGCGCAAACTATCACGTATAAAAATGTAAAGTTTTATTTATAAAAATTACGTGATTATATTAAATTATTTTGTGTGTATTTTATTTTATTTTATTTTATTATTAGACGAAGGTGACATGTCATTGGTAAAATAAGATAAAAAAGAGAAATGAGCTAATATTATATTTTTTAAATACTTAGTATTATATAATCAAAAAAATTGTGCCATTATTCTAAATCATTTTCTCAAATACTCTATTTTACTTAGTTCCACCACTAAAAGGAGATGACATATCATTGCTAAAATAAGATAGACAGAAATGAATGAGCTTATATAGTAATATTACCCACTAAAATTTTTATCTTTATTTTACAATTCTCAAAAGTTTCTTAAATAATTTCACAAATTACTTTAAGGAACTATTTCTCCTCTTCTTCTCTCCCATTTTACAGTTGAGATCCACAAAACTTCTTTAAATTTAGTTATGTTCAATTGATTTCTTTATCTTTCCACATCTTATTTTAATAGTGTCACGTCACCTTCTCTAACGGTGGAACTAAGTAAAAAAAAGTATCTAAAATTTAAGATATCTATTAGATCTCCCATTAGAGTTGCTTATAATAATTTAAAGAAATCGGTGAGTCTCAAATATAAAAGTGGAAAGAAAGATAGGATAAATAAATGTATAAAGTAATTTGTTAGGTCCATACTTTTGAGATTTTAACAGTAGAAAAAAATGATATGTTATAATGGACTCACATAAATATAATAAATAAAAATTAAGAAACTTTAATAGGTAACACCACTATAGATGTAACAAGTATAAAATTTTGCATACCATCTATTTACCTATATCATATTATTATTATATTTATATTATATAAAGTAAATCCACTGAATGTTGAAATGGCATCTAGCCTTAATTTGGGGTTAATTTTTTCCCTAAATAGATTTGAACGCTTGGACGACTCCAAGGGATATAGACAGGAAGTGAAGAATCCATTGCCTACAAGATAAATCTAAAGAGAAGATATAGAAAATAAAGGAATTATGAGCTTTTCTTTTATTTTATTTTTTGTATGTCCTCTAATATAAATGGGTTGTTCTATTTATAGTATAAGTATATAACTTGATTATCATACTACATAATTGTACAATAAATATTTATTACATAGAGAAAAATAAAAATCTTTTAAGTTATTATTTAAGAGATAATATTATAAAAAAATATTAATAATTAATTCTTTGTATAACTTGGGTAAATGAGAAATTCAATTTAATTATTCTTTCAAAAGTAAGTTCCCCAATCTATTTCTTACTAAGTTCTCTAATTTCTAAATTTCCAAGAATCCAAACTCTTACATATAATTACAATCCAGACACAAGATTAAGGTATACGTAGAGATAGAGGCCAACGCATTGCTTCAGCAACTAATTTTAACACCACTAATACTAATATATATACTTGACCATCAATCAAGCAGCTAGCGTTTTAGATTCTCATAGTTTCTTCCAATACTTGACAATCACCGGTTGCCACCTTCACCACGCTTATTATAGCCTATGCTATAGGTGTACTCATTATCATTAATTCCAGCTCATTTATGCTAGCTAGCTTCACGTAAGAGTGACAGAAAAAAGATAAGTAAATTTTATTTTATTTAAATAATATGTAAATTTATTAGAAAAGGCAATTCGATAAGGCAATTAGAACTTTTCCAATATTGTTCGTCGAGATAAAATATGTTATTTTATTTTATATTTTATTAATTTTAATATTATAAAATAATATTTTAACTCGATAAAAAATATTTATCTATTAGGTTAAGTTGACATTAAGCACATCTAAATTATTTATCATTAGCTCAATAAATATTTTTTATAATGATTGAGCTTCCTTGTTTAATCTGAGTCATTTATCTCTTATCTAATAAATACTCAGTAAAAAAAAATTAAATCTACAACCATATACATAATTGACTAATCAAAATATAATGAGATAAGAAATAAAATACTATATTTTATTCTTCTCTCATCTTCGCGATGAGAAAGGATTTAGGGATTAACTTTTTAAAAATTAGTTTTTATTGTACCAAATTACATGTACATAATGCATCTAAATTTTGATTAAATAGTGAAAATTCAATACAAGAAATGGTGTAGCTTAAGTGGGTAAAGATTTTCCTAATACTACAAGACATTAGCATTCTCATATTATGGGTTTGAACTTAACCTTAAAAAAATTTATTTAAGTTGAAACTCTATGTGCTATCTATGACAATATATAGGATGGAAACAATAACTCAAACAAAGTGCAAGATTAAGGTATACATTGAGAAGCAATAACTTAAACAAAATGAAAGCACAGGAAGCCTGTCGTTTTGTAGCAAAACGGTCATGTTTGAAGCACCATAAACTTGGCCGAGGAATTGTTTTGAAAATTGGGTACCTATAAGATGCCAAACTAGCTCGCGTAATATAGTTGGTAACTAACGTTTGAAAAACGCCATTGAAACGCCACTTGATTTGGTGTTTTATAGTATATATTAATCAAAAATATGTCAAATGAAATGACGTTTTGTAGTATACGTTAATCATCAAAAAGCCAAATGATTTATCGTTTTCCAGGCATACCCAAAATTATGGTTGATTAAGAAACAATTTATGTTTTGTGTTAATTTGGTAATTAATTTAAAAATATATTTTATGGGTAATTTAGCCCAAAAACTACTTACCCCTTACCAAACCAAAACCTACCCATAGTACCAACTGAAATGTTTTGCTTTATGCAATTGAAATTTTATAGAGGTATTTTAATATGCCTTAATAAAAAGGTCTTTTTTTAGGTTCTATAATTTTCTGCAATCAGTGCAGCCGTTTGATCTCTATAAGCTACACAGTCAGCATAGATCGGACAGTCTGCAACCGACTGCACGAGTGCAGTCACTATAAGAAATCCAAACTCTAATACTTTCTTTTTTGCTTAAACCATAGTTTTTTCAGCTGGCAAAGTACCTCTGGAAATTTAAATAATTGCTAAACGTGCCACTTAATTTAAAACTTGAAGATTTGCAAATGTAAAAATGGTTTTCCTTTTTCTTTTTATGCCGACAAACTAGCTTCAACTTGACTAAGAGGCGAAAAAGCCAAAACCAAGCCTTTTTTGGTCAACTGCAAGTTTCCTTTCCCTATTTAACTGTCAAAACCTTCATAATGAAGCCTCCTATGGGGAAAACATCTTTAAAGTATGATTGAAGTTGTTAATTTATTAGAAATAATGTAAGCAATTTTTTTTTTTTGAAATACAGGTTGAATGGTTAAAAAAAAAAATTAAAAACTAAATTTAAATTTAAAAGAAAAATTTATTATACTATATTTTGACCAATTATACTTTATAATAGTGAATATTGGGTTTTGAAAAAATGAGAAGAGAATAAAGTAGAATAATAGAAATGAGATGAAAAATAGATGTATTCAATGAATAGTCAAAGAGAAATTACGAAAGTGGGTATAGTCTCTCTCAACAAAACTTTTTTTATACATACCGAGTGAGATCAAACTCCTGTTAACATATTTAAAAAAGCTAATCATTTATGAACTGTGCCAAAAGCTATACTTGAATGGCTTAAAATTGTCTAATTTTGGAAGGAGAATATCGTTTTATCACTGATCATTACAACCTCAACATGTTTCATAAAATCCATCGTTTCACGACCAAATCTAGAAGATGCCATTCCTTCAATATATTCCAGATGCCATTTGATTAAATCCCCAATTATGGATAGACAAGGAATGAGATTTTGTTGGTCCTGCTGCCTTTTGACCTTTGAGAAGGACATGAAATTTTATGCTAGTCCCTTCTTGTTCCGATGCCACGCTAGTATGTCCTTACCTTTTCTTTAGAAACATATTAAATGTATAATATATGTGTACACTTATTTTTACGCATATTTTTTTATATATCTTTTTTTTATGATTTTACTCATATAAATTAATTAATTATGCATAGACTATTTATATCTACAAGGTCCAACACTGAGTGCTAACTCACAAATAAGAATATTCATAAATCGATTTAATTTGTTTCAAACAACTCAATCAATATGAAAATATTGAAAACCGCAAAAATTACAATTTCTTAATTGGTTCAGATTAGTTTTCAATTCTCCCTCAGAAAGCTTAACCAAACTGCACATACTATATATTATTGTGTTGTGGAATGTTTTTATGAGTTTTGTATTAGTTGTATTTTTTTTTTTTTAAAGATCTTTAAAGATTGTTATTTTAGTATTTGATTCTTTCAGTTGATGCTGTCAAATACTTTTAAAGTAATGTTTGAATTTTTTTTTATGCTTTTTATATTAAAAATTTGAAATGAGTATATCATGCATTTTTGCTCTCAATGTAACAAAAAAATAAAAAATAAAAAATGAATTAACCAATCTAGTTCAAACCGCATTTGATAAGATTGGATTGGATTGAATGACATGTTACATTCCAATCGATTCAAACTAAACTGCAAATTATTTTTAAGATGAGATCTAATGAATTTTTAACTAAATACTAATCTAAATGGAGTTGCGAACACCCTACTCACAAAATAGCACATAATTTTTTTATTTTTTATTTTTAAGAATATGTCTCATTTTGGCAAAGAAAAATCCTTCTCTTTTTCAAGCAAGACAAGGAAAAAGGATTTTTCAACATGGAATGGAACTTGAGATTTCTTTCCTTTGCGCCAATAAAAATTTGAAAATGGATCTCTTGCATTCATTGTATGGTGTATTGGGCTTGCTAGTCTTTCCGATCTACCCTGCAATTGTGTTATTTGTGTAATTACAAGTGGATCGAACGGCCAACAAATTGACTACATCATGCATATAAGTGATCTAAATCCGTAAAGTTTGATCTCAATCTCACTCCATGTCACAATTTTTTCTAGTATTGAGACCATCCCAAGTGTTAGGATAAAATCTGTTGTTCCACTTTAGTGTCTTATTTCTTACCTCACTCAATGTAATCGATCAAAAAACTATAAAAAAATGTTACACATGAGGGACCAAATTTGTTATCTCAAACAGTGCCCCAGTCCCATTGCATCGGATTGATCAAGGCACATCAGAAAGTGAGACAACAATATTAGTTTATTTTTTCTTAGCCAATTATAGGAAATGAGATAAGAAAATAGAACAACAAATTCTAATCTTATACAAGAAGCAACCTCATTCTTATAAACCAATCACAATAAGTGAGACAAAAAATAAGAGACTCTATAAGACAACAAAGTTGCTCCCCTAAGTGCCTTAGGCCTAGAAGGCCCTTCCCATGCCCACTGCCATCTCCAATGAAAAGAAAATTAAGCTTGGATCAAGCTATTGCATTCTACATGAAATTAAACCCAGCTTCCTTGTATTTGAAGGAAGTATTGGATCACAAGAAGAATGGTCCTCGTATCTCGTAGTTAGAAGCCTTTGATTAATTGATTAAGACCCCAAATCCAAGTCTAAATCACATGACATGTAATGCAAGCACTTTCCTTCTTATCCACGTTATCTTCATCTACAATACCACTAAACTACATACAGTTTGCTTCATAAATGACAAGCCTTAAAATTTTGAAACTTGAAAACTCATTGGTGCATGTGAACAGCTCCCTGTCTCACTCTTCCTCTTCTCTCACATGCAAAAGCCAGTTGTAGTACTTTTTAAAATCTCAAGAAGAATTAGAAAGCATAAGAGGTTGCTTATTTTTATAATAAATTTTCTTGGAATACCATTCTCTGGACGTTGTCGGTTATGTATGACTAGCTATGCCTACACACACCACCATGGTGTCTATATAAGCAAGCCAACACAAGGGGTGGTTGGCAGCAGCAAGTCTCTTATTGAAGGTGCAGCAAAGAGCCACTTAGCCGCATTTGAGGAAAATGGTGCGTCCGGCTTTGCCAGTGCCGATAGCATTGGCTCTTGCAGTTGTGACTTTGAGCTTGTGCTTGAGCAATGGAGTTGTGGACGCGGCGACGGGGCTGCCGCCAACGAAGTTGCAATGGCATTATTACAAGGTCCACAACACATGCCGGGACGCGGAGGAGTATGTCAGGCACCAAGTGAAGCTCTTCTGGGACAAGGACAAGAGCATTACTCCCAAGCTCCTCCGCGTGCTCTATTCAGACTGCTTTGTTACTGTATGTTTCATTTACCTCCTTTCTGCAAATTCGAATGAATTGATTCACTTTAAAATAGTATTTTTGAAATACAAAAGTAAAAATATTTTTTAAAAAATACATTTTCTTATAAAAATAATTTTTAAAATTTTAGAAATGTGTTTTGTTTTCAAGTTAATTTAAAAGTTCTTTAAAATTAGTTTTTAGCAAAGTGATTTCTATTTTAATTTTAAAAAAATATTTTATATAAAATTTATTATTTGGATTATATTCTGTACAAATAGAGAAGTATTTATATAAATTAAAAATTTATTTTTTAAAAAGTAGATGGAGAGATATTTCTTCTTTTCTAATAAAAAAAACTTTTTAAAAATTAATCTAAACATAATTTTTTTAACTTTTTTATTTCTCCTTTTAATTTTTTCATTTTTTAAAAATCAATCTAAACATACTTCTAAAAAAAATATTAATTTTTAAAGATACTTCCCTTTTTATCAAAAAGCTAATCAAAAGAATTTTCAAATTAAAATAAAAACAAGTTAACAAAAGTGAATTGAATGGGGTCTTTCTTTTCAGTTAAACGATGGTGATAGTGAAAATAGATTCAAATTTGAGCTTGAGCTATACTAAAACTAATAAAATAAACTCTTGCCACCCAACACAATCCATGGTACGATACAGGGTTGTGATGCTTCAATTCTGCTTCAAGGACCAAAATCAGAGAGAACCGCACTACAGAACCGGGGACTTGGAGGGTTCGTAATTATCGACAAGATCAAAACAGTTCTTGAACAACGATGCCCTGGAGTTGTCTCTTGTGCAGATATACTCCAACTCGCCACAAGAGATGCTCTTAAACTGGTACACCCTTTCTTCCAATTCAACTCTAACAATACATGTATCTAAAACAAAATCTTAGTAACTCTTTTGTTTTTGGTTTGGATTTGATGCTAACACTACAGGCGGGTGCACCAAGTTATCCAGTTTTCACAGGAAGAAGAGATGGGTTCAAATCAGATGCTGCATCAGTGGACCTGCCTTCACCATCCATCTCATGGGAAGATGCTCTAGCATACTTCAAATCAAGGGGTTTAGATGTTCTAGATATGACTACACTTCTTGGTATGGCAATGGTAGGACCTGGATCAGGTGCAGTTGATTGTCAGATTGGATCCGCTTACAATTGCACAATCAATGCAGTTATAGACGGATCAAACAGCTGACAAACCGAATGCACTGTACAATGACTGCACCTGATCCATTTCCAGCAATGGCAAGCATAGAACTATAACCTAGTAGAAAATGATATACTACTACACATGTTCTGATCTAAATCAATGTGTTTCTTGTGAAAATGTAGGAGCACACACAATGGGCAGAACACATTGTAGCTTCATTGTTGACCGCCTGTACAACTACAATGGTTCTGGAAAGCCAGACCCAAGTATGAATGCTAATTTTCTAGAGACAATGAGAAAATTATGTCCACCAAGGAAGAAGGGGCAAAATGACCCACTTGTGTTCTTAAACCCAGAATCTGGCTCAGATTACAAATTCACAGAATCTTACTATAAAAGGATTCTGTCACATGAAGCTGTTCTTGGAGTAGATCAGCAACTACTGTATGGTAATGACACTCTACAGATCACTGAGGAATTTGCTGCTGGACTTGAAGATTTTCGGAGATCTTTTGCGCTGTCAATGAGTCGGATGGGAAGTATCAAAGTTTTGACAGGAAACCAAGGAGAAATACGCCGAAAATGTCAATATATAAACAAAAATTATAAGTAGGTGAAATCTCAAGCCCAATAGGATGTTTCATGAATGTCCAGTCATCCAAATGGAATTGTTTCAACTTTAAGAAAAGAATAATATAAGAATAAGGGCATAAACAATGGTCTGTAAGTTTACTAAAACTTTCTGTCTTCCATGTATAAACCACTATAATTCTTTCTTGTGACAACTAAAATCATAAACAACAATAAGTGACTACTATATCTTTCTACAAACTGTAACATCTCTCTGTTTCCTATACATGTGTGTTTTGGATTTTTTCTCAACTCCAAATCCAAGCAATAGTAAAACATGATGTGTACTTTTCTCCTGAAATTTAAGCTAAACTAAAAGTTGAAAAGAACCAAAAAGACCAATCAGGCGTGACCTGTGCCACGCATCCAAGACGGCAAATCAATTGAAGCTGGGAGCAATCAGAGCGGCAAAACCTCGTCTTCTTGTCATTCGTTTAACTGGCTTCAAGAGAAGGAGAGAAAGAATCACCATAAGCTATCGTGAATACTAAAATTAGGGAAGACAAAAACTTTAACATGGTTTTCCTAATTGGAAACAAACAAATGTCTTAGAGAATAAAATCCTGACCAAACAAACAACAAAAGGAAATGAGAAAATATTGGAATGTAAACAATGACAATGTATAAAATTCTCACTAAATTAATCCCACACAGGATCTCTAATCAACTCAAGTTTTAAGGGTGGAAAAATTAGTGTATAAAATTAATCTTCGAGAAAATTCCAGCATGCAAAAAACTGAAATGATTTCTAAATTATCAACAGCAATGCTGATGAAGTTTGTGGTATGATATATGGAATACTGTGTGATGCAAAGCAATTACAGGCTGATATTTTATTTACCAGAAAGAATATGAAGTGAGGTCCTGCAGGAAAGGTTGGTGCTCTACAATAAGCATTGGATAAATGAATCCCCAATACTGTATGACATGAATGAATGATAGTCCTAGAAAAGAGGGGGAAAAAAAAAAAAAAATTATTCTGGCAGCTGCAGGTGGAGGACTGCATGAACTTTATTTTTATTTTTTTTTCAGGTTTAATGTCTCCTCTTTCATTCACCAGAAGCTACGCAAGCAAAAAATGGACCCTTCTGCATAATCCTCTCTCCCCACCAAAAAAAAAAAAAAAAAGAGGATTCTAGAAATCATCATGTAATCACCTAGATCTAAAACTTGTGGTTAATCAAGTGCATTAATTCCAAAAGAAAGTTCAAGTTAAACGTTTAGTATTTTTCCATCATAGCACTATAACATTCTTTATAATTCCATATCCAACAATGTTATAAAACTTAAATCCGCTCACATAATGCACTAAAATAAAAATAAAACTACAGTAGATGGTTATTATTGGTCTGCTTTTAGTGCTGAGATATAGATGCATACTCCATATATTCTCATGCATCAGGTAATTACATTCCCAAACAAATTATAAAGCAGAACTGCAGGACAAAGTGAAATTACCTCATGCAAGGTGTAATGAAGACTATGGACTGGAGGAACAACTACTGAATGAAATGAATCTCCAAAGGCAAAAGCACTCTCTGCTACAAAGTCTACCTTCCCAAAAGACTAAGTAACAATATGTTATAACACAAAACTCCAATCTGGAATTGCAGGTCCATGCAAGTGATTGTCAGTTCCACTCAGTAATTTTGCCACAAAGTTTCTAGGCAATGGTATTTACCCTAGTCTCTCTTTTGTGAAACACGACTCCTTCTCCTGATTATCTGTGGAGAGCTACAATATTAGTTTTACCATGAACATCCAAGAAATAAGGAGAATTGTGATAAAGTTGTTTCTTTTCTTCGGGAGTGAGGATGTGTTTACTATTTATTGGAAATAAATGGCATTGTATTGCCAGAAAATTACAGTGAATGGTTAGAAGCAACTTATTTAAATATGTAGTTTCATGAAAATAGTAGCACTAGAAAAGATGTGTCATCAGTATGCAATGGGTATCAAAGAAATCAAGTAACACAGTTCAGCAGAAGTAGATAATGCAGATGAACATGTTGCTAATGTGCTTTGACAACTTATTTGATCATGAAAAACAACAAAACAGAGATACAAACCATTCTGTGGAAAAAATTACAAAAACATTGAAAAAGTCAAGTGTAACTGGGAAAGTGACTAATCTACCTTGTAAAAATATTTCTTTCTGAGTTTGATTGCCATGCGTACGCATCTTTTGACATTGATCTTTAACATCTTGTCATTGAACATCTGCAATAAGGAGAGTTGGAGTGTGAACTTAAGAAATGCATAATAGTTCTCTGCAGTTTCTTTTCATCCCCTCTCTACATGATAACTTGAAAAAAACTGCCCAACCACACCGCTGCCCCCCCCCCCCCCCCAAAAAAAATAAATAAATAACAAAAAAATTGAAAGAATTGAAAGAAACGTCACAGCCAATTAAAACATGCACAAATTTGCACCAAGAAGCAATTCAAGGAAAAAATTAAAGGATCTGGACAGAAACTGATAAAATCACACAGCAATAGAAGAATATTCAAAAATAAGAATTTTAACTTTTTCTCAAGCAAGTGCGGTCTGATACAGGTTAAGATAGTGCAATTCAAGCTCATGCAAAATATAAGATATCAAGCCATTAAAAGGAGATGAAGAAAATTTTCAACTATTGTACAGGCTCCCTTCAAATGCATACATACCCAATTTAAATGATAAGACCAAGATATGCAAATAATGCACATGAGGTCCTCTTCTCGGTGCTTATGCTAATAATTCATGGGGTGGGAAGACGTATCTATTCAGTAAAATATGATACAAGTACCAAGAAAACAATATTTTTGCATTATCCATTTTAAAAATCAGATCAAAACATAATCCAGTAACTTTAATATTGAAAGCCAATAATGATGTAGTTATGACAATTAGGACTTCCATGTTTTTATTTAAAACATTATGAATTTCATGTTATAATTAATAGACAAACTAAAAATATGGATACTCGTTAAAATGCACAAAGAAAAAAGCAAATCACCTACCTTTATCGTATCATCAAATGAGTGGGTTTCTCGGATAATCTTTTGGCGGTTTAAAACAAGAATTGCTGCAACACAAAAAATGGGCAACACATGACTTCCTTTCTTTGTTAAGGAGGCAACAGTGCTGATCTGCAATCGACCATTCCTGGACCAGAAATTTCTTGTCAAGCCACAAAATGAATGGGATGACATTGACTTTAATTTGACATCAGTTGTGGAGTGGTCAATGACTTCACGATTCAACTGCAAGCCAGCGTTTGTGCTTTCATTTTCATTATGATTTGAGTGTGAACCACTTTTTACACTGGCATCATCAGTATCTGCATTTTCTTCTCCCATTTCACCTCCAAGGTCTCTAGGAAGATTTACCACCAATGGTTCCAGACATTTCTCTTCTAAATCATACACAAAGGATTCATCAAAATCAGCTGCCCACATCATCTGCATAAGGATGAATATGACCATGTATTAACAATCCAAACAAAGCATGAATAAAGAGAACTTTATCACTAAGCGAAAAATTCATTTCCAAATTACTACCAGAGTTCTTATCACCTTTCTTTTCAGTTGGATAAATTATAAAACCAGTCCTAAACCATCTCCTAACAACTTAAATTTTTGGTTGAATCGATTTTTGACATGGAATCAGAGTTTCTATGTCAGGGGATCAAATCTACCCACCAACACTTTGTTAATTTAATTAAAAATTTGAGTGGTGGGCCTGTGCTGCTTCACACTTCAAGCCTTAAAAGGCTTTCGTGTGCCAGGGTGTGTTGGATAAAATATAAAACCAATCCTAGACATTCTCCTAACAGCTTTTGGTTTCAATTGGTTTTTGACATTTACCATGACAATTTAGAAGTCATACGCCTAATGCTTCATCAGAAAAAACCCCCATTATTACACTTTAAGAACATCATATAAATTCTTCCTAAAACCCAATAAAACTAAACTCTCAATCAAAAGATATGGGAGTTAGTCTTCAACCTTCAGTCAAGTTTGCATGCTAAAACAAATAATTCAATACACTAATCCTAAACTGGGAGCACATTTCACTTTTTTTGCAATACTGCTTCATATATATACCCCAGAAGAAGAAGGGGCTGTTCAAAAACTAATAGTGACCCTCTAAGATCAAATGTACAAAAGATTACTTTTTAAAGTGAAAATTTTGAAATATTGAAAAAGATAATAGAGTTAAGAGGGAGGGGGAAGATAAATGCAGGCAGCACAAACCTCCCACATTGAAAGAGCCTCACTGAAAGACAACTCTCGTCGAAAGAGGACCAGCAACATGCGGAATGCAAAATGAAGGCTTTCAGCACCAATGTTTGACAAGTGCTTAAATATTTCCCTATCTGTCAGTTCTAGGATATGCCATAATGCTTGCAACTGCTTCATCACCCCAGTAGGTCCTTCCATTTGAAAGTTTTCTCGCTGGAGACAGATGAAAGGCAATAAATATTAGAGTTTAGAAAAATTAGACATCTTATTTAGAAATCTTTACCAAATTTGGCATTACCATTCTCCTTAAGAGCATCTCAAAGCACCAAAATGCATCAGCATTATCCTCGAAGAGAACAACGAAGGGTGACAGCAAGTCACTCATGCCTAAAATCCAATATTCAATTAAAAAATGTAAACTTTGGTGCCTGAGCTTCTAGATAGATAAAAAAAACACAACATCTGATAAAGGTCGAGAAATTCTCAAGGAAAAGAGGGGAAAAGAAACCTTGACAGTAGCCAGTTGCAGGATCAACCCATGCATAGACAGCAAGAATATCAGACATCCTAGCTAAATTACTTGTGTCCTCAAAGAATTCAAGATGACTATCTGTCCTCACAACATCAACAACTGAAATGGAACAATCTTGTCAGCTAGAAAGAACAACTTAAAGGGCCAAAAAAGCAGTTATTAAACAGAAACAAATTATTCGCATTCTCTCTATCAAAGAACAGAGGAAGGGGAAGAAGCACTATGCAACTGAGATACCAATTCTATGCAAAGTCCAAAGCCATTCTGATACTCGATCTTCACTGACAGACCTTCCTTGAGATATTGACGTGTTTATTGTTGCTGATTGTGGTATATCTGATACTCTTAGTTGATTTACCATTCTTGCTTCATTAACTGAATTCCTGGAGCGGGATTCTGGTTCATCCTTGTGAGGTGAAGCAATTTCAATTTCTGACTTGATGGCGTGTAAGGCTGTGGGAGCTTGTTGACCATTTGATTCAATAACTAAGTCTACATTGTTACTTATTTCAAAGCTATGCATCCTGTCATGTTCAAATCTTAATTTATGTTGGGTAGAAAGTTTATCTCCAAGGTCCGTGCTTGGCTTTCTATCTTTGCTACTCTTCTCAAATAGATTAGTGACAGGTAAAGGGGGGAAACCAAAACCATTGTCAGTGTTATAATATGATCCATCTGCTTCCCTCCCTAAGTTTGGGGAGGTGCAATTTTGCGGACTTGGTGAATCACATTCCGCATTGTCCATGCTTGCTCGCATACTCATAAGATCAACCCAATTACTGGAGCTTTCCTGTTGATGTGCATTTTCTGCGTCTTTACTGAAATTATCCCCATCACACTTTCCAACTTCGTTGCTTTGGGAAGCTGATCTTTCAAGTTTAGCTTCCATTTTCCAGTCATCTTTGGATGACGTCCTCATATCCATAACTTTGGATCCAACAACATAGGCCAGCGAACCAGTTCCTATGCTTGAATGCATTTTTTGGCATTGCTTAATCAGGTCCTTGTAACGCTCCCTGCATGAAAAGGTTCACAATGGAGTCAATAATCACATGATATGGAACCCTGATAAATGTTATGCTAACAAGAACAAATCCCCATTAGACTTCAGATTACGAACGCAATAAATTGCCAGATAAACAGGAACATGCAGGACTTCAAGAATCTTTAGCACAGAAACACATTAGGATATGTAAAATAACATACAAAGCCCAAGGGTAACAACTTGAGATAATACCATAATCAAGTATGATATCAAATAGGCAATGCATACACAAAGTGTGGCCACTTGCAAGACATGTGAATGCAATTTATCAGGGAAATATATTCACCATAGCAAGTCATATAGATAGCTTATGAAACATCAAAACGGCACTAATTTTTACAGCATCACATAGTTGTAACCTTCTTGGCAGAAAATTGTACCCATTTATATGCATCATGGGGAAAATTACATGATAAAGATCCAGTAAATATTATGAGGGAGGGGACAGGCCCATACCTTCTTGCTGTTCTGAGCCTTCTTCGATACTCTGCAGTGGTGCCCAGTGCATAACAACCAAGTAAGAACTCCCAAACATCGGGTCTTATAGATGGATCAACACCCTAAGATGCCAAGAGAAGAAAAAAATTAAAACAAATTAACTCAATTGAAAACGAGCTAACACCTCAGATTTTAGAAAGGAAAGGTAAAATTAGTGAATATTCGCGCATTTGATAGCCCTTGGAAAATGAAGAATGTTATCTATAGGCTCACAAAATGAAACAAAATAATCTCTGAACAAATATGTGAATAAAGCTTCTCATCCAGTTGGAATGTTATGATCAAAAGTGATATACTGCACATACACCTGACTGAATGATCCAGAAAATTTGAAAGATTAAGCATGCCAGAGCATTATTCTTCTGTGATTGGTAGACAAAAAGAAGACTATACATAGACATATCTCGGAAACAGTATAAAAATAATAATACTAATAATAAGTCAATTACAACCACCAACAAAGAATTCCTCAAGAAAGTAGACAAACATCAAACTCCACGTAATGATGAAGGATTAAAGAAAAAAGTGCAAATCCATCAGGTACCATGAACAATCATTTTATACTGTAAAGTATGCATAAAGAAGTTTGAATAAAATCCATCGGCATGCTAATTTCAAATATATGGTGCACTCAAGTCTATGATTCTTCTTTCCAGATGATGGCTATAATAAACAAGCACAATAAACATTAACATAGAGAGAAGATGAAGAAGAAAAATTAGTATGAATGACCACATACTCCTAAAACAATCAATTTGAGTGCCTTGTGAAAACCAAACACTTTTCCTTCACTATCAAATGTAGCATGCCACTTGTCTGGCTTAAGCATTCTTTTTACCTGCACCTCAAGAATGATAAAATCTCAAAAGAATAAACTTTATACATTCAATAAAAGCTAATCTGCTAATTATAATAGGCAAAGAAAGGCATGATGTAATTTACATATATTAAACGACAATATCCTCTATGTATGAACCAGCATGAGTAAGACTTGACACAAAATGGACTCTCCCTCAGATTTCCACCCATATAAATGAGAAATGAGCGGAAACAGTGAGGTTACTTTTTATAAACATATATATATATATATATATATATATATATATATATATATATATATATATATATATATATTAAAGAGACAGTATGAGAAAGAGATTAGTTAATGTGGAACTAAAAAATCCTCTTTAATGACGATGGAAACTTCAACTTGCACATCAGATCTAGTTTATTATTAATTGGAGACTACAATTTGAATCAATATCAATCCAATTTACAGAAGATACATTCAGCCCAACATCCACAAGCCACCTTACAACGGCTTCTCAGCTTGATAGTTGAATCCAAAAGAACTCGCAGACAATTTTCTCTTTAGTGTATCTTCTGAAAAAATTTAGCTGCCGTGACTGACCATCTAAGAAACAAGATTACGCAATCTGATAAAAAGGCTCCAAGACATTGAATGAAGCAACATAGCATACTACTATATCAGAATCACAAATTAAAATTTTCCTAATGGAAACAGATAAGGTGTAGACTGACGTGCACATAATAAACCCAGTAATATTCATCTTATGACAATCAACAACCTTTACAGGCGACTGAGAAAGGCATGGATCCCCAATGTCGCGCACAAAGGAACTCACTTTTTGTAAATTCACGGTCCCAGCTTTTCCACAACTCCATTGCTTGTCTTCCCCGATACAATGCATCAACCCCACCCTCTCTCTCACCTTCTCAACAAGCTCTAGCACCATTACCAGAATGACCCAACTCAGGATTCATGAATGTCAACAACTACAGAGCCAAAAACGCAGAAACACCAGAAACTTCACGTTGGTTGCCAAAATAGGATTTTTTTTTATTTATTTAAATATGGATGAACCCAATAAATTGCTTCATAAAATATTGAGGAAGTCATAAAAATAACAAAGTTTCTTCTTTTGTCGCAAACAAATAATGTAAGCACCTAAGCGAATGGTCGTTTGTAATCCATAAACACATACCCAGAATGTGAAAATGCCCAAAATTTTCAAAGTTCACAAAATTATATAAAAATGTCGGAGAATAAAAAGAGAGAAAGAGAGAAAATTCATAGCCAAACAGCAATTAGCAGAGACAAGACGATCGTAAAGGATCATGACAAAATATAGAATATGTATATTAGAATTCATAATACCAAGCGTGTATAAGAGGGAAGGTGCAAAAACATTTAAAGCATATGAGAGCGACGGAGGAAAGGGAGGGATTGCCTTAATAAGTGGTTGCGATGGAGAACATGAGATCTCTGTAAATGAGGAAGAGAGAAGTTGAGGAGGAGCTCCTCCGTGCCTCCGTCGCCATTTGCAGCACATACAAGACCGTTTTTTGTTTCTTTTTTTTTTTTTTTTAACTCCAAAAGAACTTTTTTGACAATTACCAGAAAAGTAATTATTATTAACTTATAGAAAAGGGGGGGAGAATTGACAAAAGGGAAATGAACTTGAACAGTACATGCTAATTGCAATTTTTTCATCATTAAAATTGTACGAATAATATTATATTATTAATTATTTTTTGGTGACTATTATATTATTAATATTGAAAAATCTTATTGAGTTTTCCATGTGGCTAAAGGAAGGGACATGATCCAACAAAATCTACATAGTTTGTAGATAGCTATATTCTTAAAGTATGCTAATGCTAATATGCGTTAAATAGATTTTATTAGAAAAATTTATTTCGTTTTAATAATTTTAAATGAGATGAGTCTTTAGTCGTAGATTAAAAATTTAAAAAAATTGCTTATTTCATGAAAAATCCCTTTTAAATTTAATTTTTTTATTAATTGAGTTATAATTTATTAGAATTATATTTATTTTTTATATATATGCATAAAAATCTTTGACGAACACATTTATTATTATTTTTTGATTGGAACCCGTTTATTAGTTATTACATGTTCATACAATGTTTAGAAAATATATTTAAATATAAAATGAAATTAATTCATGGCTTTTATTTAGAAGAACTAAACAAAAGCATCTATGATTATGATTCTGTAAGGATTACGCGGGCTAATGTTTCTTTTACATTTTACCTGTGAGTCAACAGGAAATGTATATTTGACAAAAATGGGTTTTCTGTAATAGCACAAAACTTTTAAAAAATAGATTTTTATATTTTTATATTTTGAATTTAAACTTAATTTATTTTAAAACGTTGAGTTAATATTAAAAATTAGTATAATATTATATTTATGAAATACATATATATATTAAGAGTGGAGTATGATGAGACACTTTTATTCTTGGGAAATTTATGTTTTTATTAATAGATTTTGTTTAAAATTATTTTTTTAATAAAATAATATTTTAATTTATTCTCAAGTAATTAAAATAAAATAAAATCAAAGTCAAATGTAAAAATCAAAGTCAAAACACCACAATACTAAATGTGCCATTTAAGACGGTGTTTTGACTTTGAATTTTAGCATTTTGATCTTAATTTTTTACATTTTAATTATTTAAAGATAAATTAAAATATTAATTTATCAAAAAGAGATTAATCTTCTAAATAAATTTGATGAAAACCATTTTTATAAATAACATTATGCATGACCTAATTTAGATAAAAAAAAAAAAACTTTTTCATTTTACTAAAGAGACGCATTTTTTTAATCTCACTTTTTTTTTGGATATGATTCCTTTTGCTTTTTCTTTTTCTTTTTTTTTTTTTTTTATAATGGATTCCGTTTGCTTTTGAAGTTGGGAGATTGCGTTTTCATACGGGTAAAACTATTTGGGTATTACCTTTTTTCCTCTCTCACTTTTATATTTTCCTCCTTCTTTTAGAAATGATCCAAATATCCTTGCCGTCGGCTCCACCCCCACACAAAATGTAAAATGGCTGTAGAGACCGTTTTTCCCTTCGAACAATTCTTTATAATTGTTTTTGACATCAATACATAAAAGATAATTTAACATAATTAAATAAATAATTAAATAAATAATTAAACATATAATTTAACAGATAATTAAATAGAATAAGAGAGCTAAATGATTGTGGAGAGTCGTTGGGCAGTCCAAATGGCTCTACATAGTCGTTTGGTTTTCCTAGCGCTAGTAACTAGTTGTTCAATTGTCAAAAGAGATTCAAGGGGTTAAAGTGAAAGCCAAATAGTTGTTTATAGCAGTGGAAAGCCAAATAGCTGTTTACAGCCGTGTGAAGAGGAAAATAGCCATATAGAGTCATTTATCAGTATAAACAGCTCTCTAGGGCCGTTTTCCTCTTCACACGGCCGTAGACAACCGTTTAACTCACCACCGTAAACCAAGCCATTTTTTCACCATTTTTTCTCCAAAGACAAACAAATATATTTAGATAAACACCCATAATTTAAGATTTGTCTTCAAAATCCAAGAAATGGAAGAGAAGAGAAGAGGGTGATGTGCGGCTGTGGGGGAAGGGGGGGGCTAGGGTTTCAAAGATGATGGGAGTTAAAGATGATGGCATAATTGGTATTTTAAAAAAAAAAATGAATGAGGGGGGTGGGGAATTACAAAGTGGGGGAGGGGGAAAGTTAATACCCAAACTATTTACCTACTATCATCTTCCCAAAAAATTTATTTCCAGATAAAAAAAACTATTTGTATATTAATAAACATCGTGTTGTTTCACGATATAACACTTTAATTTAATTTAGATTATTTGTTTGCACAACTCGAATATTTTTGTCAAAATTCAATTCCCATCACATATTTATCTACATTCTTAAATTAAAAAATTAGCTAATGAGGTTGGTTTGATGAACAAATTTTTTTCACTTATAACGTTTAGGTTTATTAGACGCACCGTTTCATCAATTGAAATGAAGGATGATTTGGTTTCAAGTATGGTTGATTTGGGCTTAATCAAGTCGTACCTAATTTGCAAAAGAAAAAAATAAGTGGGTTGGTTGTGGGTATTTTAACACTCAAGTTAATACTAGACGGAAGTGTTAGAAAAGTAAAATTTTTATAATTACTTATTTCATTAATGGGAATTATTATTTATAATGTCTTAGTTATAAAAATATTTTTGTTATTCTTGTGGAGTGTGCACATAGAGCTAAACATTTGGCCTTTGAGCCTAATTTAATGCACCACATAAACTGCAAGTGTTATCTTTCATCCATATCAAACTTGTTATATGAAAAGACAATTATGCCTTTATTTTTTTTCCCTTACTCTCCCTAATGGTAAGTGGAATTCTGATAAGGCCAGATATAAGATATTGGAAAATATAAAGTAAAGCTTCAACTTTCATTAAGCTCATGCTCTGGTTCTATACATGTAATACACGTAGAGAGGCCAAGTAGTTACGTAAAGTGGCCAGGAAGTTCAGAAGGAGATTACACCTGAATATTTGAATAATATTCTACACTTAACAGTCGATAAGCAATTTAAACAACTTCATAATTTTAAACTTAGATACCCTAATACCCGAGACTTCTGTTTGCTACAAACGAAACTATGTTTCTGATGGAAGTATTTTGAAAATATATATATATATATCATGAAAGTACCAATTAAATTTGTTGGTAGATTAACAAAGAAATAGAAGATTGAGTCTCAAGTGGGTTGATTAGATCCTAAGTAGATTGTGGTTAACTTGTAAGGAGAAAAATGGTTGGTTGGATGCAAATATTTCGACTCTTAAGTTAGTGTAACGGTCTTTTTAGTTGAAGGCAAACAAGAGTATTATAATAATTTTTAGTTATGTACTTTATTAATAAAATATTTATTTATAGTGCTTTGGTAATTGAGACATTCTCTAATTTCTTCAAATCCTATGATTATAAGGTTAGGCTTTGAACCTAGTCCTTTATTTATGCAATGTGAGCTGAACCCAATGACTTTAATCTATATCAAAACTAAAAATGTATAGAAAAAATATTGTCTAGCCTTTTATATAATATTTAAAGTTAGCCTTCAAAATATGTGTGTGTGTGTGTGTGGCAATTATTAGTATTAGTGTGTGGCAGTTATTAGTAGTAGTGTGTGAATTAGATTTAAGTGGCTAATGGTTTGTTAATTGTTTGATTCATGTTCCTTAAGAGATTTTCAAGTTCCTCTTCATTCGTGTATAAATATTGGGAATTGTGGATTAATGAGGCAGAGAAGTCAATTAAGGGTGGACATGGCCAGGAATTTGGCTGTCTCGGTCCCATCTCAAAAAAAAAAAAAAATTTTTTTGTCTCGTCTCGTCCCATCTCGATTTTATATAGCCTTGTTTCGGTCCCGTCCCGATCCATTTGTCTTATCCCGTCCCGTCTCGATTAAATTTAAAAAAAAATAAAATAAGTGTATAAAGAAAAAAAAAAAAAGTGTTAAAAGCATGTAAAAAAAAAATTAAGTGTAAACAATAAAAATAAAAGTGTAAAAAGTAATAAATCTGATAAAAGAAAATTCAAGATGAGACCGAAATAAAATTTTGTTTATCTCAGTCCCATCTAAAAAATTCATCGAAACATAAAATTATATCTCAATCTTCTTTAAAATTTTTTTAAAATCTTTCAAGTCAGGACATAACACTGGGACGTCCGTTCCGTGCCTACCTCTAAAGTCAATTGTTTTAATTTTTTATCGCTCTTTTTCTTCTATATTTGTTGTCACTCTGATTCTCTACTGGTAACTCTGCTAATCATGTGCTATTCACCAAAACGACGTCACTCCATCTTAAATCTTTAACGAGAAATTGTGGCCTTTCATTTCTTCTTTAATATTGGCCATCCATATTCATCTGGGCAGGAAAAGTTTGCATTTCATGTCTCTCTCTTTCGCTTTCACAACCAACTTTGCGAAAACAGAACTGGCTCCACCGGCAAGTGTTTCACTTGCTTTAATTAGGCCCCAGGAACATCTTGTAAAAAGTAGGCCTATAATATATTTTTAATAATGATCAATTATATCATTTTATTAATTTTGTATCATTTAAATATTAATTATATTTTATAATTACAAAAAATTTGTATTCTTTGACATATTATTTTTTTAACTTTATTTTCATGGAAAACTCTAATTTCTTTAATTTTTCCCTTCCAGACTTTAACTTTAGTTTTCATAATATAAATTATTATTCATTAATTCCTTCTTAACATCTCTACAATTCTCTTTTTAAAGAATTAAAAAAAAAACTTGATTTATTCTAAATGTATATATTGTTTATAAAATTATGTTAACAATTTTAGTAACATTTGTTTTTAAAAAAATTATAGAAGGCCACTATATATAAGCACTTGGTGGTGGCTAGAGACGAATCTTTAGACTTTTATGCAAGCAATGCAAGTGGTAGATTCATCTCTAGTGATGGCCACTAGCAATTTAATATATATATATATATATATATATATATATATATATATATATAGGTTGATGGATGATTTGATTGTCAAAGTAGATAAAGGAATTGTTAATTACATTTTATGATAATTTAAAAGAGTCAAACCGCGTTGTTTCTATGTAAAGCATTTTAATATCTAATTAAAATTTAAATTTAAATTATGCACTATAATATTAAATATTTAATTTTTTTTAGAATCTTTACAACAAAGATTAAATCGTCAAATAGGTCCCACACTCCCACTTAAATTCATACAACTTTTATGTGAAAAGTTCATATAATTATAATGAGCTTTTGACCTCAGGGGTCTATTGAAAAAACTATTTTTTTAAATGGGTCTACATTAAACATATATTTTTTTAATGGGTTTAGTTTCATTAAAATGTTGATTTTTTTGAAAAGCTACACACAAAAGCTCCAGGGGATAAAATAAAAGCTCTATGGGCCATGGAGCCTGCCACGCAGGATACCACATAAGACGAAAAATCGAAAAAAATCTGGTCATGGAGCCTCGTATATAGTCTATGGAGCTTTCATGCAAAGGCTAACTCATGACACATTAACATCTAATAAAAAATTATAACAAAAATTAAAATTCAATAACAATAACAAATGATTTAAAAGAAACACATAATTAAAATTTAATGTAAATTAATAACAAAATAAAAAAAATGCTTAAAACACATAGTTTGGTATATATTTTTTTACAATATCATATGCATTTTAAAACTATATTTGAAAAAATTATAAAAATTCCCTTACGAGCCTTAAATAATATCGATTTATTAGCTCTATCAGTATTGGTTTGTTGCCAATGAGGCTCCATGGTCTCTGTACAAAACTCCATGACCCATGGAGCCATTCTTACTTCACCAGAGTGGCAACCCGCGTGGCAGGCTCCATGGCCCGTAGAGCTTTTATCTTATCCTATGGAGCCTTATGGAGTCCTTGTGCGCAGCTTTTTTTTTTTTTTTTAAAAATAATATTTTAATGAAACTAGACCCATTAAAAAAATATACGTTTAGTATAGACCCATTTAGCAAAATAACTTTTTCAATAGACCTCGTGAGGTCAGAAGCTCCATTTATTGTATACAAATACAATGCCTAATGTCTTAAAGTTGGTCAAAATATATATTAACTACATTTAGCTTTTCATAGTAGCCGAAAGCTAAAGGACTAATTAAAAATAATAATTTATTGTATGATAAGAGTATAAATATTTCACCACTTTTTTATTCTTTCCTTAGATGAATTTATGTTTTTATTAATAGATTTTGTTTAAAATTATTTTTTTAATAAAATAATATATGACATTTATATATATATATATGACATTTACTATATTTATAATCTTTTTATTCCACTGTTTATATTTCTTGTTTTAATATAGTATATTTTTATTTTTATTTTGACGATAAATATTTATATTTCTTTTGATGCAAGAGTGGACGTACGAGACACTTTTATTCTTGGGAAATTTATTTTTTATTAATAGATTTTTTAAAAAAATATTTTTTAATAAAATAATATTTTAATTTATTCTCAAGTAATTAAAATAAAAAAATCAAAGTCAAAATACCACAATAATAAATGTGCCATTTAAGACGGTGCTTTGACTTTGAATTTTAGCATTTTGATCTTAATTTTTTACATTTTAATTATTTAAAGATAAATTAAAATATTAATTTATTAAAAAGAGATTAATCTTCGTAAATAAATTTGGTGAAAACCATTTTTATAAATAACATTATGCATGACCTAATTTAGAAAAAAAAAAACCTTTTTCATTTTACTAAAGAGACGCATTTTTTTTAATCTCACTTTTTTTTTTGGATATGATTCCTTTTGCTTTTTCTTTATCTTTTTTTTTTTTTTTGGATAATGGATTCCGTTTGCTTTTGAAGTTGGGAGATTTCGTTTTGATACGGGTAAAACTATTTACCTACTATCATCTTCCCAAAAAATCTATTTTCAGATAAAAAAAACATCACGTTGTTTCACGATACAACACTTTAATTTAATTTAGATTATTTGTTTGAACAACTCAAATATTTTTGTCAAAATTCAATTCCCATCACATATTTATTTACATTCTTAAATTAAAAAATTAGCTAATGAGGTTGGTTTGATGAACAATTTTTTTCACTTATAACGTTTAGGTTTATTAGACGCACCGTTTCATCAATTGCAATGAAGGGCCCGCAGTGCCTTGTTGACATCACGTGTCAAATGCTAATAAATCAGCAAGGTCAACAAAAGGATGTTTTTAGTTAGCTGGATTGCTGGAATATATGGTGTTTGGTGCATGGATTATATATATATATATATATTTAAATTTTTAAATTTGTTGATAAATTAACACGAAAATAATAATTTAGTTTTGGATAGGGTTAATTTAGGTTTAATCAAGAAAAAAATGAGTGAGTTGATTGTAAGTATTTTAACGCTCAAGTTAATATTGAGGTCTAAAAAAATATAAATAGTAAAGAATTAAAGTTTGTCTAGTTATTTACCTCGTTAATGGAGTTATTATTTATAATGTTTTAATTACAAAAATATTTTTATTATTCTTGTGGGTGTGCGCATAGAGCTAAACATTTGGCCTTTAAGCCTAGTTTGACAGACCACATAAACTGCAATCTTTGATCCATATCAAAACTTGTTATATGAAAAGACAATTATGCCTTTATTTATTTTTCCTTACTCTCCCTAATGGTAAGTGGAATTCTGATGAGGCCAGATATAAGATATTGGAAAATACAAAGTAAAGCTTCAACTATCATTAAGCTCATGCTCTGGTTCTATACATGTAATACACGTAGAGAGGCCAAGTAGTTACGTAAAGTCGCCAGGAAGTTCAGAAGGAGATTACACCTGAATATTCGAATAATATTCTATGCTTAACAGTAGATAAGCAATTTAAACAACTTCATAATTTTAAACTTAGAAACCCTAATACCCGAGACTTCTGTTTGCTACTTATTTTTCAATAAAACGAAACTATGTTTCTGATGGAAGTATTTTGAATATATAAGTAACAATTAAACTTGTTAATTGATCAACAAAGAAATAAAAAATTGAGTCTCGAGTGGGGTTTATTAGATCCTCAGTAGATCATGGTTAACTTGTAAGAAGAAAAATGGTTAGTTGGATGCAAATATTTCGACGCTCGAGTTAGTGTAACGGTCGTTTTGATTGAAGGTAAACAAGAGTACTATAGTAATAAGATATCTATTTATAGTGCTTTGGTAATTAAGACATTCTCGTAATTTCTTCAAGTCCTATAAGTATAAGGTTAGGCTTTGAACCTAATCCTTTATTTATGCAATATGAGCTGAACCCAATGACTTTGATCTATATCAAAACTAAAAATGTATAGAAAAATATTGTCTAGCCATTTATATAATATTTAAAGTTAGCCTTCAAAATATGTGTGTGTGTGGCAATTATTAGTATTAGTGAGTTATTTATGCGTAGATATTACTTTGCAATTATTTGTATGTATGTGTGTGGCAGTTAGTTGTAGTAGTGAATTAGATTTAAGGGACTAATGGTTTGTTAATTGTCTCATTCATGTTCCTTAAGAGATTTTCAAGTTCCTCTTCATTCATGTATAAATATTTGGAATTGTGGATTAATGAGGCAGAGAAGTCAATTGTTTTAATTTATTATCACTCTTTTTTTTTTTTTCTATATTTATAGGGAAATAGATTATCTGCAGTCGACTACACCGTACAGTCGATTTACGGGTCATCCAATTTATGTTGACTGTGCAACTTCAATAAATCGAACGGCCCGTAAATCAACTGCACAGTACAATAATTGCAGGCGATGCAGATCCATTTGTAGTCACTCAAATTCTCTACTGGTAACTCTGCCAATCATGTGCTATTCACCAAAACGACGTCACTCCATCTTAAATCTTCAACGAGAAATTGGGGCCTTTCATTTCTTCTTTAATATTAGATGTTAATGTCTCTCTCTTTCGCTTTCACAACCAACTTGCGAAAACAGAACTGGCTCTACCGGCAAGTGTTTCACTTGCTTTAATTAGGCCATAGGAAAATCTTGTAAAAAGTAGGCCTATAATATATTTTTAATAATTATTAATTATATAAACATTTAATTATTATTTTTATCATTTAAATATTAATTATATATTTTATAATTACAAAAAAATTGTATTCTTTGACATATTATTTTTTTTAACTTTATTTTCATGGAAAACTCTAATTTCTTTAATTTTTCCCTTCCAGACTTTAACTTTAGTTTTCATAATATAAATTATTATTCATTAATTCCTTCTTAACATCTCTACAATTCTCTTTTTCAAGAATTAAAAAAAAAACTTGATTTATTCTAAATGTATATATTGTTTATAAAATTATGTTAACAATTTTAGTAACATTTGTTTTTAAAAAAATTATAGAAGGCCACTACATATAAGCATTGGTGGTGGCTAGAGACGAATCTTTAGACTTTTGTGTAAGCATTGCAAGTGGTAGATTCATCTCTACTGATGGCCACTAGCAATTTAATTATGTTAAGTTGATATATATATATATATATATATATATATATATAAGGTTGATGGATGATTTGATTGTTAAAGTAGATAAAAGCAATTGTTAATTAC
Source organism: Bauhinia variegata (assembly GCA_022379115.2). Taxonomy (NCBI): domain Eukaryota; kingdom Viridiplantae; phylum Streptophyta; class Magnoliopsida; order Fabales; family Fabaceae; genus Bauhinia; species Bauhinia variegata. Next base: position 17,802,312 of record CM039434.1, on the reverse strand, counting down.
ATTTTATGATAATTTAAAAGAGTCAAGCCGGGCCGTTTCGATGTAAAGCATTTTAATATCTAATTAAAATTTAAATTTAAATTATGCACTATAATATTAAATATTAAATATTTTTTTAGAATCTTTACAACAAAGCTTAAATCGTCAAATAGGTCCCACACTCCCACCTAAAATCATACAACTTTTATGTGAAAAGTTCATATAATTATAATGAGCTTTTGACTTCAGGGGTCTATTGAAAAAACTATTTTTCTAAATGGGTCTACATTAAACATATATTTTTTTAATGGGTTTAGTTTCATTAAAATATTGATTTTTTTGAGAAGCTCCACACAAAAGCTCCATGGGATAAAATAAAAGCTCTGTGGGCCATGGAGCCTGCCACGCAGGATACCACATAAGACGAAAAATCGAAAAAAATCTGGTCATGGAGCCTTGTATAGAGTTTATGGAGCTTTCATACAAAGGCTAACTCATGACACATTAACATCTAATAAAAAATTATAACAAAAATTAAAATTCAATAACAATAACAAATGATTTAAAAGAAACACATAATTAAAATTTAATATAAATTAATAACAAAATAAAAAAATGCTTAAAACACATAGTTTGGTATATATGCATTTTAAAACTATATTTGAAAAAATTATAAAAATTCCCTTACGAGCCTTAAATAATATCGATTTATTAGCTCTATCAGTATTGGTTTGTTGTCAATGAGGCTCCATGGACTCTGTACAAAAACTCCATGACCCATGGAGCCATCCTTACCTCACCAGAGTGGCAACCCGCGTGGCAGGCTCCATGGCCCATAGAGCTTTTATCTTATCCTATGCAGTCCTTGTGTGCAGCTCTTTTTTTTTAAAAATAAATAAATAAATAATATTTTAATGAACTAGACCCATTAAAAAAAAATATGTTTAGTATAGACCCATTTAGGAAAATAAGTTTTTCAATAGACCTCGTGAGGTCAGAAGCTCCAAGTATTGTATGCAAATACAATGCTAAATGTCTAAAAGTTGGTCAAAATATATATTAACTACATTTAGCTTTTCATATTAGCCAAAAGCTAAAGGACTAATTAAAAATAATAATTTATTGTATGATAAGAGTATAAATATTTCACCACTTTTTTTATCCTTAGTTAGATGATTATTCAATTAAAATTTTCATTTTTAAGTCAAAGCGGTTTCATTAAACTGAAACTTCTTCTCGTATATTTTTATCATTCAAAGAATAAACTATTATTTTAGAAATAAAAAATATTTTGAATTTTAGTTTAATTATTAAAAATTGTACCAATTAGATTCTCATTATTATGTTTTAAGATGATTCAGTCTTTTTAAAGTTCAATTTCATCCCTATAATGACTAAATAGAACACAATTTATAATAATAATAAAATCAAATCATCACAAAATTTTATTTATTGAAGCTCAAAGTATTTTTTTTAGGACTCATGATGATCCATTCTCAATAAAAAAAAATTACAAACTTATTTTTTTTGGAATGCAACAAAAAAATTCATATTAATATATATAAATGTCAAGCTATTAAAGTAATAAAATTTAACACATATTAAAAGAAAAAAGTTTCACTAAATTTCTAATCAAATCTGGTAACAATTAATTTACATGCTTAGTATATAAAAAATCTATAAACAAATAGATGTCCGCTTCTTAAGAAATGGTTTATCTCATCTAGGCCATTTTTCGTGGCCATGATTCATAGATTCTCTTGGGAGCTCCGTTGGGTTCCACGTGTCAATCAAATATCGAGCTTACCTCGTACACCGGGAAGCGTATTTTTTGACGTTTGCTACCTACTGTATTTCGTATTTACCATTTGAACCTTGATTTATGTGCTCAGTATTTACTTTCATGTATAATTATTATGTTAAGAATCAAAATTATTATTGCCTAGTGAGACAAAATAAAAGAGCTTTACTATTATATTTTGAAAAATTACAAAATTAAAAAAATTTATATGAAGTGCACTTTTATTTTTAAAATTTTGAAAATGTGTATTTAACTTTTTAAACTTTAAAAATGAATATATTTCCTCAAAATTTTAATTTTTATTAAAAATTTGAGAAAATAAGTTATTCACACTGAGATATATATTTTAACGGTTTTAAAATAAATACATATTAAACAAAACAAAATTTAGAAGACTTTTAATATTTTTTCTTATATTTTTATATGTACGTGAGAATGTCATGGCTGCTACGTCAACCTTGTTTTTATGTTTTAAGAACTTTAAAGTTAAAAAGGACGGCGTTAGGTATGGATCTACACAAAAAATTAATTAGGACAAAATATTCTATCTCAACCTTCTTTATGTGTCTCATCTTTGTTTTATTTCAGTTAAGATAGGAATGTCTTAATATTATCTTGAATCCTACCTTAATCTTATTAATCCATTATTGTTAATTTTTAAAAAAATAAAATTATTTCTCCTTCTGTAAACAAAAAAGATGTTGTTTATTACATGATTAAGACATATATCAAAATACAAAATTTGAAACAATATTGGGATTGGGCATGAAAAATATATACATTGAAACAAGATTGAGGGAAAATGGATTATATATACGTCTTATCTGTCTAAAGTTGTGCTGATTGTGTAACTTCAAGTGAATTGGATGATCAGCAAGTTGACTGCACACTACAGTCTGTAAGTAATCCAGATCCTAAAATTGAGACAAGAAGGACATACCTTATTTAGTCTCATCTTAAAAAATAATTAGGATATAAAATTTTATTTCAATCTTGTCTTAATTTTTAATTTATTCTATCCTGATATTGTCTTAGACTTAATTGAATAATACATGATACCAAAACATCTTGTCCCAAGTCTACTTTAAAAAAAAAAAAAGAAGACATTTTACATAATCATATAATCTCCCTTCTTATATGTAGATTAATTTTTTAAAATTTTAAATTCCGGTAATTTTCCTTTATTTTTAACAAAAATATCACTGTCATCATTTGGTGAGGTCACATTTGTACTTTCATAGCAAAAAAATGATAAAAAAAATTGCTTATGCTAATGGCATGTCCTAAAAAAGGCAACCGCAAAAAGCACAAAATGACACGAAGCCTTTCTAATTAATTATCTTTTGTTGTTATCAGCGAAAGTGGGGAGAGGAGAGAGAAAGTGAGGAAGGAACATCGTGAACTACACCGCAGACCATGGATAACGGTTTGGGAGCACCGTCTTGCTATTATTAGTAATCAATTTCTCCAGTTCTTCCGTCCACAGCCAATCCTTACACCAGCCACCTTCTCTTTTTCCTTTTATAGTAAGTCCGCCACCTCACTGCATTTACTGTACTTTCATTTCGATGGCTTGACTTATAATCTAAGGATTCATCATCAACTTAATTTTGAGGTCGATGCTTCGTAACGTTAACAGATATTTCTAATTTTCTAGGGTTTATGGATTGGGTGTTCTGAATTTTGTTGTAAAATTTCCAAGTTACCTTTTTCAATTTTTATTTTTATTTTTATTTTTCTTTTACCATAGGTGGGTTGAATTTATCTTCTGAAGGCCGACATACCAAATAATATTTTCACATACAACTGGACCCCATCCAACCGCAATTTCTCAAAGACTGCAAAGCGCTGACGAGTGACAACCTTAACAAATCCTGTCCTTGGTTGATTTTCATTCGTCGAACAAAAGGTGGTTTCTTTTATCTTTTTCTGTCTCTGCGCTCTTGCAATGCAACAGAAACCCCAGTTGGTATGCTTTTGTAACCCTAATTTCCTTCTTTTGATTTGAAAATCAAATCTATGTGCCCGTTTTAATGTTTGCAACTTGTTGTCATGTTTTAGACATCATGGTACTAAATTCTTTGTTCGATTTGTTGATTCTTGGGATTTTCACGCATGGCTTTGGGATTCGGGTTTAGTTTGTTGACTTTATAGTCGGTCGTTTTTCTGTGGATTTTGAGATTAGGATGGCATTCAGGTCTTTCAAATTACTATAACTAATGAGGACTTCAACCCGATGATTTCTGCTTCTGTGAGTTTCTAAGACTGGAGTTCAAGTGAGGCGGTGGACTGTTTTTGGTGGAGGGGATTGAAAATCAGTTGGACAGATGAAGGCTAGATATTTTAGAGAACTTAAATGAGCTCAACGTAATGTTCAGTGTAATTAACTAATTCTGAAATATTCATATTCCGCTTTCCATTTGTTCCCCAGGAAAATCCAACATCCAAACTTCTTCTGAGTAGGAATAATTTTAAGTAAGCAGAATGGCTTTTTTTTTTTTTTTTTTTTGAGGTATACTATTAGTGAATAAGAAGCTGTGATATTAAGAATTTTGGAGTTATGGTACTTGTTTTTAAAATATGCTCATTTGAAATTGTTTGTTGATGAAGGTGGTTGATTTCTGAGTTCGCGAAGTTGAAGACAGATTTGTGGAAACTTCTAGCATGTGGGTTAAATGTGAAGGAGTATCCTGTGCAAAATTTTCTTTTGAGAAACCCTTTAGATTGCTAGAGTTTCAACTTCAATTTTGATTTTTAACCTAAATATGGAATACCCTTTTTCTCCTAAGGGGAAAGGACTCGGGTATTGGACATCTCCTCGAACTCAGTTGGAGGGATCAACATCATTGGATGGTGGAATAAGAAATTCAATTTCAGAGGACGTGCTTAACAACTTTTCAGAGCTCATGAGTTTTGATACTTATGCTGGCTGGTGCAACAGTCCCTCAGCAAATGAGCAGATTTTGGCTAATGGGTTTTCATCATTTGCACCATATGCTTCATCTGATGGATTCAATTCATTGGAACAAAGCAATGGAGCTTTCTTCATGACTGAAGGTAGTGGAAATTACAATACGATGGGAAGTTCCCCCAATACTGGGGAAAAAGTTGGATTTCAGCAAGTTGACACCCAACTTGGGTTCTCTGGTGATGCTAATGACGCTAATAACTTGAATTCTAGACAAAATAATGGATCTCTTCAACAAATTAATACTTTAGACATGGGAAATTATATAATCTCTAGGTCACCTGCATGGTCACTTGATGAGAGAATGCTGAGGGCTTTGTCCTTCTTCAAGGAATCCGCGGGTGGGGGAATATTGGCACAAGTTTGGGTACCCATAAAGCAGGGTGATCAGTTCATATTAAGCACAAGTGAGCAACCCTATTTACTAGACCAAATGCTTGCAGGGTACCGGGAAGTGTCAAGGCAATTTACATTCTCTGCAGAAGAAAAACCAGGTTCTGTCCCAGGACTTCCTGGTCGTGTGTTTATCTCCAAAGTTCCTGAGTGGACTTCCAATGTTCTTTATTACAGTAAGACTGAATATTTGAGGGTGGAGCATGCTATTGATCATGAGGTTCGTGGATCAATTGCTTTTCCAGTATTTGATCTTCACTCTGAAATGCCATGCTGTGCTGTATTGGAACTTGTCACTACGAAGGAACAATCTGATTTTGATAGAGAATTGGAAATTGTTTGTCAAGCCCTCCAGGTTGGTTTTTCTTTTGCTATTTTCGGGCATTCAATTCCTTTTCTGCACTCAACCTATTCTTATCTTGAGTCCGATGGTAGATGACCCGGTGGTGTTCACTAGAAAATTAAAATTTATCTTAATTCAATATTTTCCTCTTCTGTTTCATAAATAAAAACTATGATGTAATGGTTGGTTGGTTTATTTTGACATAGTTTTTCCCTTTAAGAGTAGCTTGAATTGATGCATCATCTCCTGCTTTCTTCATTTATGAACTGTATGCTGCGCTGTTACATTTTTTATTATTTGTCTGACAAAGATGTTTTGTTCTATTTGAGACTTAATATTGTCCACACATGTCTGTTGTAGACTTCATTGTCTAATTACAAGACTATGATGAGAGAATTTGTAGCTTGCCTTGTAAAGAATCTTGTATATTATGCATCCAAGTTCAATTTCACTTAAATCATGGTTGAGGAGCACTTAGTAGGGAGAGAAATGTCAATGTCACTGGATGTACTTTGTGATCACTTAGACTCCTTCCTCTCAAGAAAAAAATAGGCTAAAAGCTTCATTTGTTAGTAGACAACTCTTGACATATAATACCCTACATTAGATGCAAGCCCTTGCTTTTTGTAACTATCAAGTACTGATCCAACCCAAAAGCTTAAGTTGTTAAGAGAAGACCAAGGATAGGTTTTTATATCTAACATGCCTTGCACACGAAAGCCCTATGGGTTTAAAGTGTGAAAGTAGCACAAGCGCACCCATACCATGTGCTGAAATTATATTTAATTATAATTTGTTTAGAAAGTGTTGGCGGGGAATTCGAACCCTTGGCCGTGAGATCATAGAGGCTTTGATACCATATCAAAAACCAATCCAACCTAAAAGCTTAAACTGTTAAGAGAAGGCCCATGATGGGTTTTTATATCTAACAACAACATTGTTTCAAAGTCCTCCATGCATCTCTGTCATTTCAGTTATGTGAGCACTTCCATAGTAGTTAGAGAAAACTACAAATTTCTTCTCTTTTTTAATTTTCCATATATGTACACACACAAAAATTATATTATAATTGATGGTCGTAATGGTGATTGTCTTTAATAGTTGAAAAAAAATAGTAAACCTCCTCATCATGACTGTCTGCAGGCTGTGAATTTAAGGACTTCTATGCCTCCCCGACTTCTTCCCCAGGTATTTATTCAAACTTGAAAATTTACTTCTTTTTCTCGCTATTACTTCTCTCTTGCACCATGTAGAAAGATGAAAAGAAACAAACAAAGCTGAGACATCTAGATGTAGAAGTGGGGTTGTTTGCGATATGGTTATATTTGGATTTGTGTACTTCTAACAAGATATTTTTCCCCCTCTGCAGTATGTCTCAAATAACAAACGAGCAGCTTTAACAGAGATAATTGATGTCTTACGAGCTGTGTGTCATGCACATAGATTGCCACTTGCATTGGCATGGATTCCCTGTTGGTACACAGAAGGAGTTGGTGATGAAATTAGAGGGATACGAATAAGAGAGAATAACTCAAATTCTAGTGAAAAAGGTGTACTCTGCATTGAAGAATCAGCATGCTATATAAATGATAGACTGATGGACGGATTTGTTCATGCATGTCTTGAACATCATCTTGAGCAAGGACAAGGTATAGCTGGGAAAGCTCTTCAATCAAATCACCCATTCTTCTGTCCTGATGTGAAGACATATGATATTAGTGAGTATCCACTTGTTCATCATGCACGCAAATACAATTTAAATGCGGCAGTTGCAATCAGGCTTAGGAGTACCTTCACCAATGATGATGATTACATATTAGAGTTCTTTCTACCTGTCAATATGACAGGCAGTTCAGAACAGCAACTTTTATTAGACAACCTCTCAGGTACAATGCAGAGAATTTGTAAGAGCTTGAGGACAGTTTCAGATGTGGAATTATCAAGAAGAGAAGGCCAACAAGGAGGCTTCCGAAAAGAAAAAGCCCCAGGATTTTTGTCAATGTCTAGGAGCAACTCTCAAATAGCATTAACAGATGGTGACCACGATTCAATGAGGAAGATGTCTTCGAAGGCATCTAACCTGAGAAACAACGGAATTGACGATGCTGATAATCAGGTATCCCTTGACTGTATGCATTATTCATTGATTCTAACAAATGATTGGTATTAACCGGTGTAATTCAGGGAGCATATCCAGATATGAATGGCTGCCTGATTTATTGTTAAGCATTTTACAAGTGTCCCCTTGTATAAAAATTGGTGAAGGACCTCAAATGTTCTTCTCATCCCAGGGACATACACTGGATAATTACGCTATCATTCCATTTATGTCGCGCTTACTGAGTGGGTAAGGAAAAATTTTAATTGAAAATTGAACAAGAAAAATGAACTATAACTAAGCAGGACAGGTAGGTGTATTTGTAAGATGATAAGAGGCTAGTGAGGGGCATGATATGTAGGATACCTTCAGTACCTTTTAAGTATCATAGAAGCTAGTAATTTCCTTTTAGCTACTTGACACAAACAACAAAAGGACCTATTTGGTGTCAATACTGCTTCTTTTTTAAGGGAATATCTTTTGGAGTTTCTGTGAAATGTGATTTTCTGTTCCATGTTATAGCAAATCATGGACTAGACCCAAAAGAGTAACTACTGAACATCCTCTTACTCTAATTTAAAGTAGTAAACACTCTAGGTAGAAACTTGATAAAACTCTGTGTTGACTTTGTAAGTAATTGGTGTAATGACTTTTAACATCTTCTGGATTGCACTTCAACAATTGTAATTTATCTTTTTAGGTAACAAGTGGATCAAGAAGGCAGGCTGAGAAAAAGAGAAATACAGCAGAAAAGAATGTCAGCTTGAGTGTACTCCAGCAATATTTTTCTGGTAGTCTAAAGGATGCTGCAAAGAGCATTGGTGGTGAGACTTCAAGAACTTCTTTACTAATTTCTTTACATTTTCTGAACTGGCTTATTTATTTTGGATTGTAGTGGAGCGAACCATCAATCACAGCATATGTTTGGATTATATGTTCTAATGCTTAATCTAAACTATCAGTTCTGCTGCTTGTTGCCTGCCCCTCACTTTTAACACACAACACAAATTATTAGGGAAATAACGAATGTAAGTGAATGCACTTCTTTTGTTGGGATTACTAGGTGTTGATTGCATGATACGACTCAAATTATCAAATTTAGATTGAGAAGTATGTAAAAAGATATAAGAGAGATGTTACAAAGTGAGATTTGCTGACTTCATTAACATCCTTATGGATACCAAGGAGTGGAAATTGATGTTTTCATTGTTTACTGAAAATGTTGAACATCTCTGAGAGGTAATTGATATGAGTTTGTTGTTAACGTGTATTTTGCAGTTTGTCCTACGACTCTAAAAAGGATATGTAGGCAACATGGCATTCCAAGATGGCCATCCCGCAAGATTAATAAAGTGAATCGTTCATTAAAGAAAATACAGACTGTGCTTGACTCTGTTCAGGGGGTTGAAGGAGGGTTGAAGTTTGACCCCTCTACTGGGGGGTTTGTATCAGGTGGTTCAATCATCCAAGAGTATGATGCTCATAGAAGTCTTCTGTTCTCTGAGAAAAGTATGCCTGTAAAAGACCCTGTACTTGTTACACAAGATGTAGTTGTTGTAAATTCGGCACCTTGTTCTGAACGTGATAATTCAGTGATTAAGATGGAAGAAGATGATGCTTATTTAACTTATAGAAACCAGCTTTTGCACTCAAGAAGTGCAGTTACCCATAATTCATGTGAGGGAGAATTGAAGAGAATAAATGCTTCTTCTGTTGATTGTAGTGAAGATTCAAGGTCAATGGCCTGTCTGGGTTCTGTTCTTGCACAAGAAGGAGATAAATGGGTTCAGAAAAACGACAGTCTGGGATTAGAAAATGCAAACTCTGATGTCTCTGGGAGTTCAAGTTCCTTGATTGCTGGAGGGATTGAAAACAGTCTGGATGGAGACAATGGGATTGTTGATCATAGACATCCTACTTCTTCTAGCATGACAGACTCATCAAATGGCTCTGGTTCAACAATGCATGATAGTTCATCAGCCTCATTTGAGAACCAGAAGCATTCGAAGGTCAAATCAACCTCTCTCGATAGCGGGCCAAAAATTATTGTGAAAGCTACCTACAGGGAAGATACCATTCGTTTCAAGTTTGATCCGTCTGCAGGTTGTTTGCAGCTATATGAAGAAGTTGCCACAAGATTCAAGTTGCAAAATGGGTCATTCCAGCTCAAATATCTAGATGATGAAGAGGAATGGGTGATGTTAGTAAACGACTCAGATTTGCAAGAGTGTCTGGAAATATTGGATGAAATTGGCACACGTAGTGTGAAGTTCCTTGTTCGTGATTTGCCTTTTGTTCTGAGCAGCTCTGGTAGTAGCAGTTGCTCCTGTAGGCAGCTCATAGCATAGGATATGATGCATGAGCTCTATGCTACAGTTAAGTCTGCTATAACTGTATTCTGGGTCCTGCTTTGCTGGTTGGAAGAGTTTGTACTTTGTGGCCAAGCTGTGATTATCAGACATGGAGCTTCATTTCTACTGCAGTTCTTGCCTTACCAATGCTGTCATTTCTCACTATGGGAGAAAATTTAGTCTTATATTTTGTTCTATGCTCTATCCCATTCTTTTTTTATTGGTAAAAAAAAAAAACTATTTTTAATAATTTAATAATTCATATAGCACTCTCGTTGACCAATAGAAAAAGAACGAGACAAGATATGGCGCAAAGTGTAAGAATGACAATTCTCTCCCTCTGGCTATAGGGTTGAAATTTTCCTATACGTCAATCTTCAACGAAGGAACAACTTTGAAGATGAGAGTGGTGGTTTGGAAGAGAGAAGATATAGCTTGTTTGGAAGCACTGGCATGTGATATATGTAGCTCTGTATATGTTAGAACTTAGAAGTAGTGTAGAAGTTTCTAGCAGTAAGGTTTGAGGCAAGTAGCTTGTATGCCTTTATCTTAGTTTGTATAGAACTCACATGAAATATTACAATGATAGGGCAAAATAATTAGAATAATTTTTAGAAATGCTAGTAATTTTTCTTGCAAATGTAATTGTATATTTTTTAGGCACATGTATTTACTTGCAAATTTTAAAGATATCATGAGTTATATGATTACTTTTAGATGAATATATAATAATAATTTATTATTTATGAATTTTTTTTTTTTTTTTTGAGGTTTTGGATGAAGGAAGTGTTGGCTAAGAGGGGGTGGGATTGTTGCAAATTTTAATGCAGTTTTAGGGAATTCAACTGTGTCAGTCAGCTTATGTTGGGAAGTGAACTATTTCCACTTGACCTAATAATAAGAATTGAGACAAATAGCGTGCATGCCTTAATATATTATTGATGTAGGTATATATTTCTAATTTGTAAAGATATTGAGTCATATGATTATTTTACATGTTTATATATATTGGTATGAATAAAATGTGTTTGTTTAAGTCATAGGTGTGGTTTAATAGGGAGAGATTTAAATAATATATATAAAATTTAAAATTTAATTTTGTGTAACAAAAAAATATATAAAATGCGATTGAACTTTGTAGATACAATAATTAAAAAAAATGTAAACGAATTAAAATTAATATGAAACAAAGAAAAATCCAAGATTGGTAAGCACTTGAATGTTGTCAACATTTCTGATTAAGTACATAAAGTCAGTCATTTTAGCTAATTTGTGATTTTTTTTTTATCTTACTTTTGATAAAAAATTATTCTTAATATTTTTATTACTTTTATAAATAAAAACAGACAGAAAATGGAGTAAATTGTTAAAAAAGTGAGACATAAGACGCCTTGTGAAACATGTGTGCCCTCGCGCTGCCCAAACTACGTCGCCTCGTCTGAAAGACCGAAAACGCGCAAAATAAAAAAACGCGTCGGTAATAAGGGGCAGAAATTATAAAAAAAAAAAAAAAGCATCTTAGGGTGAGGCGGCTCACTCATAAACGAACGGTTGAGATAGAGCAAAGAGGGGCAGCTATGCGTATTCGTTTAAGATCAAAACATCCGATGAGCAATCATTGACGGAGCCTCGATCGGTGTGTTGATGAACATCAACAACAAATTAAAGAAAGGTGAAATATAAAGATAGATCAGAGATAGAGAGTTGGGTGGGTAAGGGTGGTTTTATGCTTTCTTCCTCTCTCTGCAATTTCCATGGAACCCAAGCCCCAAACGTCAGGTTCATTAATCTTCAGCTTCTCCCTGTATTTTTTTTTTTTTTTAAATTTTTGCAAATTTATATTATATTCACGAGCTCTTCCGCTTCCTCATCTTTTGATCAATTGCAATCAGCTATTTTCCGTTCAATTCAGTTGGTTTCGATTGGAGACTAATTTTTGTTTGATGTTGATGAATTAGCTTCGGAATGTTGATTTCTTGGATGCGTTTGATTGCCTTATTGATATTTTTAGAAATTAGACTTGAAAATTTTTATGTCCTTGTTTCGTTAGGGAAAAATCCAAATGTCGACCAAAATTAGGGGGTACCTTGTTCGTATCGTTCTCCTATGAATTCTTGAGAAGATTGTAGATGAATTCAACAAATTAAATTTCGAATATATAACATTTTGCAATTCTCGACTTTTTTTTTTTGTTTGGGTATAACTTGAGCAACCTTAGCATAAGTGGAAGAATTGTTGAGCTACGTTTCTCAAATTTTATCAATTGAAGGTGGTAAGTTATTTGCAGAAGATTCATAGTTTTCAAGTGCTTTCTAATTGCATGCTAACCAGCTCGAGCGATTGAAGGTCTCGTCACCTCCAATGTCCCAAATAACCTCAGCACAGTTTGAACTTGAAATCCTGACTAATGTTTTGAGTGTGTGGACTCCAATGCCAATCCACACTGCTTAGGACACTACTGGTTTTCAGATTTGTGCTGGTTCTGGCCTTTAAAAATGATCCTTTGACCATATTTATTGAGTTCACTACCCGGATGTTAGGATGCCACTGATCATATCATGACAATTTGCTCTTTTTTACCATTGCAAGTTTAAATTTCTAGAAATATTCCAGGGATGTCGTTTGGAACTTTGATTTCCTAAAAAGGTTTTCATTCATGCTGCCTACAACAAACCCAATTTGCATATGCAGAAAAGTGAACCATTATTCCATTCTCCAACTCTGTTTTAAAGGCATTGAATTCTCTTTCAAGACCCTTTCTGCCTTATACTGCACTGATAGTTAGTTGTGAATTCTGTTTGTTTATCCTTGTAAATCATTGCTAGAAAGGGTTATGCGTTCTAGTCCCTGTACTTAAGAGTTTAGAGTCTTTAGACATTCTTGTGGCTGTAGCATCACTTCTTGATTCCTTCATGCAGCATTAACATAAATATTTTATTCTTACAGTCGCACTTCTTTCTGAGTTACTTGTTTGCCTGCTTTTATTTTGTTGTTTAATTTAAATTATTCTAAAAGCTCCTTTACATACTGTTGAAATAGCCACTGAATTTCTTAAAAAATGATGACAATATTTTCTTTTTTGATGTTTTATGTTTGTGGATATTATATGCACCTTATGTATGCATTGCTTTCTTTCCTAAATTTAGAATTTTCTCTTATACGTTTCTCTTGTACTTTTTCCCTTCATCCCTTCCTTTATTACTGTCATTTTATTCAGAAGTTCTTGCCTCTTCCGCATGATTTGAACCTAGACATAGTTTTGAGCTATTATGTTTAAGATTACCTTAAGATGAGTTTGCTTGACTCCTATGTACGTCTCTCATCAATACTTATTTATTTTCAATTGATTCTTATGGTCTCTCCTATTTTTTTTTTTTGTACTTTGATTATGTTTAAGGAAGAATACACTGGAATACTTTTTTGCACATATGAGGAAATTGTGAAAAATTCTTTACGTTTCCTAAAATTCTTCTCTGTCTACCAGTCAGAGACTGAGCACTGAGTTCAGTGTGAATTTTGATAGTGCAATATAATTTTTGACTTTTGTAGCATGAAACAATATTTAGTATCTTATACCTTGGAATTTTTTTCACGCATTGTTATATTATTTGGGGCATATTCATGACCATCAACCATAGAAAGTAGATTTAGTGCAATCCCCTTATATGTTTTTTAAGTCATTTGGGAAGCACCACCAGAACAAATAGTTATAACAAATAATAACCACAATTTCTTGCTTCATGTGCCGTGTAGTGTATGATCAACATATTTTGAATCTTGATATAGGTATGTCAAATAATGTACAGGAGAGAAGGTATTAGCCATTATCAGTGATGCATGCTTACGAAGATATGAATAGTGAATTCTCTGTTTAAAGAATTTCCTGTTCTTCACGGGTTGATTAAACCTTATTCTTGTTGCAGTTAATGGTCCTCCACCAAAACCATGGGAGCGAGCAGGTTCCTCATCTGGCCCGGCACCTTTTAGGCCCTCAACAGGTGGAAGCACTAGTGATGTTGTTGAGGCTTCAGGGACTGCAAAACCCGGGGAAATAGTTTCTAGTTCTGATAAGAATACAACCATAAACAGGAATGCAGTAGGTAGGCCTGTTCCCACAAGGCCTTGGGAGCAGAACTATGGAACTAACAGCTATGGAGGTAATGCGCTCCCCCCTTTGCCCCTTTCTCTTTCAATCTTTTCTTGTTCAGCTAATTTAATGTTACTTTTGACTTTTCTTGTACTGTGCAGGTTATGGTTCTAGCCTGAATTATAATTCTGGCTATGGGTCTGGAATGTATGGCTCTTATGGTGGGTTAGGAGGGATGAATGGCGGAGGGATGAATGGTGGAGGGATGTATGGTGGTGGAATGTATGGTAACAGTATGTACAGGGGAGGATATGGTGGGCTTTATGGATCATCTGGTATGTATGGGGGTGGAATGTATAATGGTGGCATGGGTGGATATGGCATGGGTGGTCCTTATGGAGGTCAAGATCCTAATGATCCATATGGTGCTCCCCCTTCTCCACCAGGGTTTTGGATTTCTGTTCTTCGTGTGGTAGGTCATATGATGATGCTCTGATTAATCTAATTTTGCAACCGTTATCAAGCTTTATAGCCTGGTGAAAATGTTTACCCATAAATTAAGCACTTCTTAAATTAAGTAATTACTAAATATGTGATATTTACCAAGCTATTAGCTTAGCAATTCTTCCTTCAATTCTGTTTTCCATTTGGATGAACATATTTACCTATTCTGGGTTATCAGATCACGAAGGTGCGTGATATTCTTTAACATTGACAATTTAGTTTATAACTTTCACCGAGTACAGTTCATGTTCTACCATAACAAAAGGACTTGAATCTCGTGTTCTAATCATGATATTGATTTAGAAGTACTTGTGACTGTGGAAGCAACAGGAATTGGGATAGTATTTGGCTTTATGGATCTGATATGGAATATCTTTTAATTATGATTAGGGTGCCTTGCAAGAGAATAAACTTCTCCCCGTTCCCTCCTTTTTATGCATCTTGTAAATGATTTTTTTTTTTTTTTTTTCACTATATAGTATTTACTATTGTTAATTTGCTTTGCACTGTTTGGTACTTATTGCCCTTTAATTGCAGATGCAAGGCGTGGTTAACTTTTTTGGCCGGATATCAATACTCATAGACCAGAACACACAAGCTTTTCACATGTTCATGACTGCACTTCTTCAGGTATTATGTTCTTCTTGTGTGCTTCTGTTTTATCTTATGGTAATAGGCCTCTATTCCTGTTTGAAGATTAAATTTAAAACCTAAAGGAAATTGGATATGTTCCATTAGTCACCCTCATTCATGTCTGTATCCTCACACATATACTGGGTCATCCCTATGTGATATTCATTAATATTCTAGAGGACTTACCGTCCTATTTTTCGTTGTTTGTTTTTGACGATGTGATCTGGGAACCCAAAGTAAAATTACTTGCTATTTTTCAACTTATATGTAAAATATGTTTATGTTGTATATTTGTATGGTTATTTGGTCTTTCTTGCAGCTTTTTGAGCGCTCGGGATTATTGTACGGAGAGCTAGCTAGATTTGTATTGCGGCTGCTCGGGATTAGAACAAAGCACAAAAAGGTTAATCCACCAGGTCCAAACGGACCGCCACTGCCTGAATCACACAATTCCCCTATGAATCACAAGTACATCGAAGCACCAAAAGCTGCTCCAAATTCCTGGGACAATGTTTGGGAAAATGACACCCCTAAATGATATAACGAAACTGATTGTTCTTCAATGAGTGCATCTTGCAATCCAAAAGACGCAGCAGAAGCTGCAATTCATGCACGTCATGCATATCCTGGATTTTACGTTCAGTGTGATGTTCTATCTTTGCTCAGCTTGGGTTATTGATCCCTTTTGTGACCAGAAAATATATGATAATAAGACATCATCGTATCCTTTTAGCTTGTAATGAGATAGTTATCTGCCGCAGAATACAGAAATGTTTTGTGAATGTGACCTCGCATGTCGATGCAACATTTTAGTATATTTGAACTTCGAATAATAAAAGTTTACTGTATTTTAAGTATGAACACTCAAACATCTAACTATATATTTTATGTTTGACTTGAAATAAGTTTGTACGAGCCCGGAGAGACACAGCAATTGATTTCAACAGTAGCTAAACCTCTTGTGCAGAGTTCGAATTTGTGTTATCTGACCAAGACTGTATAAGATGATCTGCTTAGCCGACTTCTTTCGATTACTACAGGTTTTTGTTATTGATGACTCCTTTTCAGTTTTCCTCATTCTGAATCAGTTTTAATAACCAACACTTGATGCTGGCACGCTTTTGAAAAACATGTCACTCTCAGATCTCGTGTGGCATATCCATAGGTGCCATTCAAGACCCTTAGCACCATGGGGGTTGCTTAATCAAATGAGCCGCTACCAAATACAAGCAATGCGCACGCACAAAGAAATCCAGAAGTATAGAAAGGAGAAAGGGGGATGCTATACATTGAGGCCATTAAAAATATACATGCAAACTACACACAAAGACATGAAAAAGGCCCTCCTATCCCAAGGAGCTCAACCCATGAACCTCTTCAGTACAACAATGTACTGAAAATGAATAATGAAAAAATACGCACAAGGAATTCCAATCTACCAGAGTTACAGCCTGCAAAAAGCACCACATTCACCATGTCAAAATTCTTGGTAACAGAATTATGCATTGATAGACTGTGTGTGTATGAGAGACATAGCATTGTAATCATCTTTTTGGAGTGGAGTATTGTGAGACACAAGAAGCAAAACCATATATGTTGGTTTTGGGTGGGGGATATACAATATTAAGAGTTTCAGGAGTCAATCATATAAAATAAGAATGAGACCAAACAAGAATGAGACCAGAAAGAATCGTGCAAACTTTCTAATGTTCAATATTTAATATGTCTAACCTCTGTCAAAAATTTAGTAACAAGATATAATGCCATGTATTCTAAATCATCCTAATTCAGAATTGCCACAATGCCGGA
The DNA here is from genome assembly GCA_022379115.2 of Bauhinia variegata. Lineage (NCBI taxonomy): Eukaryota > Viridiplantae > Streptophyta > Magnoliopsida > Fabales > Fabaceae > Bauhinia > Bauhinia variegata. Next base: position 17,785,346 of record CM039434.1, on the reverse strand, counting down.
AAATAACATTGTATTCATATATTTCAAATTTTAATAATTTACCATATAATTAGAATGGAACACAAGGCAATAGCACTCACCGATATTTTTCAAAGACTCCTGTGTTGGTAATGCAGGTAAGGACATCTCTGCAAAACTCAAAACAGGCCGCAATAGTTAAGCAAATTGCAAGCGGAACCTCAGAACCTGGCAAGCAGATGTAGGAATAACCAGGTAATCTAAAGATAACTCGGTCCAATTACATACCCGGGGCACAAAGGGACACAGATGTGATTGAAGATGATGAAGGCCAAGGTGCAGCGACGTTATCACTCAAATCACAGGTAAAGCTATAGCCTGTTGAATTGTCAAAGATCACATCTGCAGGCAAGCTTCGAAGTAGACACCCTGGAGATAAACCTACAGAATCAATCTTAATAGGGGTAACATAATTTTTTTAAGAGATAAGAAGCATGTATGTCTTCACTGCGCTCTAGAAGGACCATTTCATTGTCACCATAACAACATAAAGTTAAAGACCAGAATCCATCCCTGAACACCAGCCAAAGATGCATCCTAAATCACTTTCATATATCGGATTCAACAAATAAAGCCTAAATGATTAGCCTTATACCAAAAGATTGGGAAAATATACCAAAAATACCTAGATCCCTATCTGGTAAAAAATTATAACCCTAATTCCCAAATCCATCCTCTTGACTACTCATGCCAGACTCAAACAACAGGTAAATCATATTGTAAAAAGCAGCAAGTAGAAGAAGCAGCAAACCTTGTTCTCCATATGCTGCACCAGTGCAGATTCGCAAAGAAAAAAATAATCAATTAGACAAATTAAAGGGATGATCACAGGCAGAAAATGAGAATGTAACAGAACAGGATAAGTACCTTGAATGCTGAAATCTTTCAAGTCGACATCACAAAGCTCATAAATATTTGTCATCACTCCACCTCTCCGTAACATGGACCCGAAAAGAGTGGCACAGATTATAGCTTGTTTATTTGTAATTAACATTTGCTTTTCTATTTCTGCAATGTAAGTGTTTAATGAACTGCAACAGGAAGGACTAGGGGCAGCTACATTTTGACATGCACTTATCACTTCAGAAGGCTCCTTGAAAGTCAAAGGACATACTGCATGAGCAATATTTACTTCATCAGTACAGCAGTCAAAACAAATTAAGAGAGAAACACTAACTTATAATTCGATTGTAGAACAAAGGAAAAAGCATTAAATAATTATTACAATACTATTTTTTCTAGGTACATCTACATCATAATTTGACACTTGTGCTTCTATGAATAGTTAAATTTATATGAGATGTCACACTGGAAGATTTATTTTTACTTGAAATAGTATAACATGACATATCATTCCTGCATAACATTGTTACAGTCTTGGATTTATTCCAAATCTTTTTTTATCAGGTTCCAGTCTACTCATTCTAACAGGAAATATTCTTACATTGAATGCCAGGGCAATAAACCAAAACTTCTTGATTATACTATGTGAAAAATTGATATCTGATTGCGCCAGAAATGTAAAACCATTTGAAATTATTACAATTTTGAAATTTCCCACATTTCAGTCCTGCTATATTCATCAATAAGATCGTAATTTATGCATCATGTAGATGAATTTTAAAATCAGAATTACAGATAAAATCTCCAAATACACTACTTTAAAAATGCATATAACCAGATGTTATACCTTTGTTGACTTTGCAGGCAGATAATATCCGAAATGCAGTGTTTGCAGCTTCTGATGAGAGTTTCCTTGCAAGATATGAATAAACCACACCTTTACAATCATTAAGATAATCAATGTGATTAGCTTCCCCAGCAACATCTTTTTTGTCATTGATCATTAATTGTCTTCCAGAAATCTGAAGTGCTGCATCCATTATTGCAGGCTGGCAAATAGGTCTACAACACTCTTTAAGTGGATCAACAGTGCCACAGGCCTCAAGCAATTTGCTTGTATTAACTGTTTTCTCAAAGGTGGAAACATCCTTCACAGGACAAGACCCACCAGTAAGATTAGATGATTTGATGGAGCAAAGAGTTTGGATTGTATTATTTGCTCCTCTACTGGCTAAGATACTAATGATATCAGAAAAACAATTATCAGCAACTGCATTCTGCAGAACCAACTTATCAGAATTCATGCTTAGAAAACCTTGAAAGATGTGGATTAAACTGCTAAACTGTGGACAACATATTACATTCCCTACAAGGGCAGACAAAGGTCCAATGCAATCAGATGCAGTTCTATCTAGGATAACTGATATATCTGAAAAATTTAAGGGGCATTTCCCAGTTAGAACAGGTTCATATCTGGTTGGGAAGGTAGGATACATCGGTGGCAAAGGCTCAGTGGGATTTGGGTGTTGTGGAATAACTGCAGGTGATATTTCTATGGGATCAAAGAGTCCAGCAGCAGGTGCCTTTGCTAATTCCAGCAATGAAGAAATGTGACTGGAGTCAACCTGTTTCTCTTGCGCTGTTACATCTTGGAAAGTAGGTAGCCAGATGATGAATAAAAGTAGCTGCCAGCATAAAGAACCTACAAAAGTATTATCAGCACAACGCAGGAATAAGTGATCCTAGTACATTAGGCCAATGTTGCTATTGAACAAGTATTGACCATAATCTTCATCAACAAAGATACATCTGTGTCATGTGTCAAAACAATGAATAGTGAGAGAACCAGCGGTATGAAGCTACGACAACAACAATGCATATCAATGTACTTTATCTAATTAAGATATAAAACACAAGCATGTTTTGTCGTTATTTATGCATACCCCAAAAATAACCATATTAATGGGATATCAGCAACTTAAGAAACACATACTAGGCTGAATCAATCAACCATACTAGGGCTTACTGATGGATCCACAGGGATTGGTACTTATCTCTTTTAGAAAGAGCCAAATAAAGCAAATAAAAACAAAAATGGGTTTGTAGAAATGGAATTACAGGGGATAATTCGCCTAGCACGAATACTTGTATATCTGCCCTTTTCTTTCTTTGTTCTGAACTGGAGGTGCCCATCGAGGTTTGATTCAGTGGTAGGGAGAACTGTCTTACCCTTGCCCAGCCGCATTCTTGAAGGAGATGAAGAAGGAATAGTGGCAGCTAGCTCAAGCTGCACCGGCAGTGAGGCCTCCCATGGAGGAATTTCGTCCTCCTCTTGCTCAGTCATGGAAGGGGATGAAGAGCGAGTGGGTCCTCGCTGCTCCATCTGCATGAGAGAGGGTGGAGTAAGAGGAAGGTGGTGGGTAAACTTGGAGATGGGTAAAGCCAAATAGAATAGAGAAATAGGTTATGGGTATGTGATTATGGTGTGTGGATGGTGGTGAATGAGTGAAAAATCAAGTGCCCGTGCAAAGAAGGAAGAGTTATGGAGGCTAGGGTTTGGGAGTGGAAGAACTGTGGTGAGGAAGGTGAATGTCGAAGAAAGAAGGGAAGAAGAAAGAGAAGAGAAAGAAGAAGAGAGAGAGAAAAAAAAAAAAAAAAAGGTAAAAGAAATGAAATGGAACATGAAATTGGTGCAGTGCTATTCACACCCCCTTCTTATTATTGTTATTACTTTGTTTTTGAAATCTCTTATTTTTCTCAACAAAAAATTCTTAAAAGAAATCTTCACCCAGATGTGAATTTTTTTTTTTTATTAAAAAAAAAAAACTGATCACCATGCTCTGCTCTAGACAATTGTAGTTTTGAATTAAGGTAAAAGTACATCTAATCTCAAGTATTTTAACAAACTTGACTTAGAAAATATCTTGAGGGATGGGCATGCCTTAACCAAAGAGTATTTCTGGAGCTGCTCAGAAAGTCCTACAAGAGCATAATGTAGGGCATCAAACACCTAAAATCACAAAATGCATGATATGAAAAAAAAAAAAAAAAAAACCTTAAAACTAAAAAACAATGGATTACCTTTCAATCGATGTCTTTCTTTAACATCTTTAGAACTTGTCATCTCTCTGTGTCTATTCTAAAAAAAAAATTTCTTCAATATATGTACTTAGAAACTCTATTAATGACCACTTTGTTCAGTTTTCAAAACTTGATGGTGAAGGCCCAGCTGTGACACAGAAAGGTTCCTATATATTTTCTCCTTTTCATGCTTGAGAAAATAAATTGTGGTTATTGATGGTATTTTGATAGACTTTTTCATGGATTTTGTATATTTTTTTGTCCTTTGATTATAAAGCAACGCATATCAGATTGGTCTATTGTCTTAGCATTTTCATCACATTCAATATCTAAGAAATTTAGGGCCTTTTGTTGCAGCTTTTTGACTACACGAAAGTGATTGTGTTCTTCACTTATGGCTTACAATTTCTCTTTCCACCTACAGTGAGGAGGAGGAAAAGCACTATTTAAAATGACATATAGTTTGTCCATTTCTAAAGATCCCTTTTTCTTGTAGCTGAAACAAACAGTCATTGCCTTGGGGCATAAGCTAATTCTGACGAGGAAGCTGATACTACATATGGTGATTTTGAAGATTTAGAGACAGGAGAGAAGTATGAGAGTCAGAAGACAACTGATACAAATAATATAAACAATCTTTGATTGATTGGTTTATCATATTAACTATCTTTTTATGCTGACAACCTTGGTTTTAATGGCTCATTCTGCATATTTGTAGCACTTATTTGTGGTGTTTGGCTTACTAAGAAAATGAAAATCATTGGGTGGGAAAGAGGGAACCATAGTATAATTGAATAGTATTTGTGTGACCTTAATTTTGATCCACATATGATGGTTTTGGGTCACCTACTGATAAAAATGAGGAAAAGTTCCAACATGGTCAAAATAAAGAAAGTAGCTACATTGACAAGGTAAATATTCTTCACTTTGATTAAATATCAGCTGTAGAATGTCTACTGACCCAGTTCTTTTCAGTCGAAGGAGGAGATTGAACTTGGGAAACAAATGATTGTAGCTGAGCTCAATGATCTTGACGAGGCTACTCGATTAGACATAGATCCCATTATTGATTCTGTTGGATGGAGGCTACCAGACAATGCCTGCTTATGCTATTAAAGGCAGCCACTTACATGATTTTTGGGCTAAGGAGAACCACCATGTACGACGAATAACCAACATTATGCAATAAATCAAACTTTGTATAGAGACATGTTTTGTGAGTTTGACACCATTTTATAAAGTAAATTAAACTTTGTGAAGAGATATACTTTATGAGTTTAACAGTATCTTACAATTCAAAAACTTAAATTGATAAATAAATCAAAATTTGTAAAAAGACATACTTTTAAATCTGACATCATCTTATAAGACGAATCAAATTTTATAAAGAGACATATTTTATGAGTCTGACAATATTTTACAACTCAAGAACTTCGATAAATGTAAATCTTTTTTATTTATATATCCTCCATAAATCTTTAATCCTACTAATGTAAAATTTCAATTATACTTAGGCCTCATATGTTAATGTTATGCTAACACACTTATCATAAGAAAGACATGAACTAGCTGGTAAGTTGATAGTACGAGATGTCTGAAGAAAGTTGTTTTTTAATCAAGGAAGTTGAGGAACTGCCTGTAATAACATTTGTGTTTTTAATTAATGCTCTGGAATGGTACTTTTAAGAAGAAAGAGATCTAAACCCTTGGCTTCTGTTTCTCCATGAGTTATGTATTGTTCTTTATCAGCAACACCATGGACAATTTTGAACCTTGTGTCTTTTGACATAATATACCATATCTGGCAACTCTTGACAATTGTTTAATATTCATGTTTTGATAGATAGCATTGTAATTCGTACTCATCAATTTTAAGCCTTGGACAGTAGCAAACATTTGGTTTACTTGTTATTATGCCTCAATCACCAACCCTCCAAGACATCATATTTCAATGAAATTATCTGTTATCACCTCTTCCTAGGCTAGGTTGAAACTAGTGAAAGCCCTCGCCTCAAAATTATCTATGACAAAAAATTAAACCAAGGAAAATTCGAAGAGCCGAGGTGACAAGTTTTTATGATACGGTCAGGGTCAGGGAAGGATCCGGCGTCTCCGACGTGGAGTCTCTCGCTTCACATACATTTTCTCCTTATCGTTCAGTGGTCGGGTGGACCCATCTGGCAAGCTAGCAAATTTCCAGCCTCCACCACCTCCACGCTTCCCTCGGCCTCCCAGCTTCTCTATGGTAAAAGTCCAGCCTTCGTTAGGACGCCGCCGACTATACTTGTGGCATTTCACCTCCCCAGCCATCTGCAGCAGCATGCAACCAAAACCAATTATTATTCATCGTTCTGAAATGGCATGAGGTCTGGTGCAGAAATTCATGGATAGTTCCAACAAAATCAAACAATTAAGCAACAAAATCTTCTCAACCATTGTTTATGAATAAGTGGCAATTCGCTTTAAATCACTGTAACCAGTTTACCAACGGATAGCTCTTTAGTCAGATATAACACAGCTATTCCCTTTTAATTTCTATACTCTAGTTTATATAATTTCATCTCTTCCATACAAACCAGACCAAATTGCGAGAGAAGTGGGAAAGGACAGAGGCTAAGATATATGTAACAAAATACAGTTTTAATAGTAGTCTTCATTTGGTTCTCTGCAAAAACATAGCAGCAAAAGGAACTTACTTTCATTTTGTTGAAGTTAATTTTTTCAACAAATTCCCGATAAAGCATTTCATCTTCCTTTTTGGAGATCTCATAATGAACTTCATCCAAATCTTTGGTAATACCATCCCAACCCTCAGGCATAACCTTGAAGTCAGGTTTGTAAGGAAGGGACGCAACATGGAACTCCCTATCATGGGAAATAAAGAATCTGCAAGAAGGAAATGAAATCACTAAGGCAAACAAAGAGATTCAAACATTCTTGCTGATGCTTAACTCTTTACTTTGTTCCTTTGACAACTACCTTGGTTTAGCATATTATTCCCTATTTTTATTCCATATTCACATTAATCTGTAACAATGTTGGTAAGATCTTCTCCAAATTAATTTGTAACAGACAAGCATGTAGTTAAGGAGTTACAATATAAAGTAAACATGCCTGTTTTACAATCAATGAATTGTTAGAAAATATAAAAAAGTTGATCTATGATCCAGAATAGAGGAACTCAACCTAGTTAATAACAATATTATTATTGAAAGTAGAGTAAATCATAGGATTCGAAAGATTAATGCCCGCTGAAAGTAGAGAGGGAAGCATGAGATTAGAATTAGTTATTAAGGATAAGTAAGGGAGGTTACTCGGGAAAGTTGTCGAGCAATTGCTCAACAGAATCGTCGAGGGGGCGACCGAGCTTTTTCTCCTCCTCTTCTTGGAGCTCCTTTAGCCAAAGAATGGCATGCACTCTCTGTCTCATAATTCTATAATCACGGGCTAATCTCTCAACAGTGTATTCTTCTGGGTTTTGCTTATGCAAGCGATACATTTCATCTTTCTCTGAGTCCTTCAGATAAGAGCCTCTAGCACCAGGCTCTTGTATTTGCTTCATTAACACCATCATTTCGTGCAACCTCTGTCCCCGCCCATCCAATATCTCCCTAGTTCTCTTATTTGCCTCTTCCAATTCCTTGTCCAGTTCCCTTAATTTATCATCAATCTCTTGCAAATCTGATAAGGGACCACCTTTAACTTCTCCATTGAAATGGTCCTTCGTCAACCCAGTGGACCACGAAGACATGCCCCATTCTATTCCCATATCATCCATGCCACCGAAACCTGATGATCCCAAACCTTTCCCCTTTTCTTCATCATTTCCTCCGCCGCCACCACTACCCCAAGAATCACTTGAAAATCTTCTCCACCTAAAAGGCCCATGGCGATTATCTAAACCAATCACAGAATCATATCTCAACGCTCTTGAGCTTGAGCTTGTTGAGCTCCACCCAAGCCCAGCCCCTGATAACCGAGAGATTAAACGCTGAATTCGCATCTACTTGGGCGTGGGACAAGCAATTCCTCGGATTTCTTCTGCAATTCAAAATAAAATAACATAAGAAGACAAAGAGGACAGATGCAACAATAAATCCCAACTAAATGGATTTGCTAATAATGATGACCCTGGTTATAAAGACAGAATTTAAGGAACTTGAATACACAAACCAAGCCAAATTAATTCAAAATGCCACACAGAAATTCAAGTGATAAATTTGCAAAATATTCCACAGTAATGAAGTGAGTCAACATGATTTCAATTATAAAGCAGCTACAGTAAAATAGTTTACTGAATAGATTCAAGCGAAGGGCACCAACTGAAATTCACAAAAATTGATCCCACAAACACTCAGTAAAAGATAACCACAGTCGGCAAACACACCCACAACAAAAGACAGAACAATTTAATGTGATTCAAAAATCATCATTAATAGCATTCATGAATTAATAAACAAATCAAGGGCCAATGATCATAAAATATAATAGGGAAGCCCACCCAGTTGCATAGATCAGAAACACATGGAATCACAAATTAAACACAGAAAATCAGTTCAAGGAGGAACGAAGAGAAAACCCATACCTGAACTGTGAACACAAAACGTAAGAAACAGGGGCTTCTAGCTTTCCTTCTCACTCATTCTCTATCTCTGAATATTACTCTCAAATGCCCAAAAAGCCTAGCCGAAAAAATAACGAAGAGGACCTCTGAAAACGAAAATCCCCAGCTCTCTCGAAATGCCCTAGCCGCGCTCCAAAGAATCCCCTTGTATCCTGCTTATATGAGTTAGGGTTAGATTTTCTTAAGTGGGGTGTGGCCGCCGCCATGGGCTCATCTAGGACTGAGGCTTGATCTTGTACTTTTCAAAAAAAAAAAAAAAAAGTCTCTACTAGATTATCTTGAGATATCATGGACGATTGCTGAAACTCAAAAAGATTAGTTGTAATGATTATAATACAACTTATAAAAATTTATATTATAACCTAAAGTAATTTAAATTTTTTTATAATTTATTAGGTGAATCAAATTATTAATTTCAGCTAATTTTTTTTTTGTTAACAACTTTTTTTAATGTATATAATTAATTTTATAAAATTATATTATTAAAGTAAAAAAATAATGATATAATATTATAGAACCTATTTAAAAAATAATTAAAATAAAACTATATAATTGAACAAAAATTACATCATTAAAAATAACCTTACTCTTCCATCTTAGGGGCAAAATTATCAATTGCTAGTTGTTTTTTTTCTCTCCTCTCGACGCTTTGGCTATAACAAAAACATTGACGTGTAAATTTACATTTTTATTTTTTTACTTTTTTTAATTGTATTTTTATAAATATATTAAAAATAAAATATATATAACGAGGTATACAAAAAAATGATATGCAATTGACACTTCGCGAATTAGAAAGTTTTCATAACATTTTTGTGCTTTTTGTAGTTGTCTTTTTTAAGACATGTAGTGAAAAATTAAGTGCAACGATAGTTTTAATTAACACATTCTCTCACTTAATTTTTTTACCCTTTTATATTATTATTAATTTTAAAATAAATTAATTTTTTTTTAATTTTAAATATAATAATTTATTTAATTTAATTTAAAAGATAAATATCTTTTCTAAAATTAGTGTGTGACGAATTTTTCAGTTTCTTTTAACAACAGGGAATTTTTTTTTTTCTTTTTATTTTTTTCACCCCGAGACCCTCTTCCAATAAAATAACTAAACTGCCCTTTCCCCACCCTTTCACTTCGTCCATTGGTCATCGTCACCCAAAAAATGGTTATTCTCACCCCTGAATACAAAATCGCGCCATTGTCTCTCTAAGTCCATGTCTTGCAGTAATAAAAGCATATTTCAGTAGCTATGAAAAAGATGTAGGAATCAAAAACAAGTATTGTAGTGTTGGCAGAGCAAGCATGAAGAACAATGACCACAACAATCGGGAAGAAGATCAGCAGAACAAAGATAGTACCATAGCAAGCCTAGAGTCCAGATTCAATCAGACTCTCAGGAATGTTCAAGGGTACGGATTTTGTGTCCTGAAAATTATCACTTGGTGCTTGAGTTAGTTGCTTTTAGTTTTCTCCAGATTTCAAAAAGACATTTTTCAGGGGAGCTTGCGATCTCTCGAATTACGCTGACATTTTTGTTGATATAGTTCCATCTTCACCTGTTAATCGGTTCATTTGTCGAATTTGGAAAACCCCATCTAGGATCTGATTTTGATACTAAGATCAGTACTTCTGATGGATGAAATTCTGCAACCCTTGTTGATTTATTAGTTTCTGATAGATTTCGGTGCGTAAAGCGGTGTAACTAATGTGATCTATGCAGTCAAATCAGATGGCCCCATCAATTTTGTGATAAATTGCTGAGAAATGCCAGGAAATGGAAGCTAGGAAATAAAAATGTATTCTGGAATGAACTTTAAGTCCGATTCTGTTATTCACAGTCAATTTTTTGACAATTTAAACTGAAGATGACAAGCTAAATATAATTGATTTCATCTTTTTTACAGAGTCTTGTTGGTGACTAAGGCAATTTTTCTCCAGCTTTACTCTTTTTAGATAGCATGGTTTTGCAGAATTGAAATTTTGTGCCTTTATTTCTCCGTGTCCTTTTGTGGATTGATTATTTGAACAAGAATTGAAATTTCATGTTTCCTCCTTGTTTATCAAGGTTACTTAAAGGTCGTAGCATTCCTGGTAAAATATTATTGACTCAGAGGTCAGACCTGCAAGATAACTCTAACTCAAACGAAAGTTCACCAAATTATAAAAGGAGTTTTTCATACAATGAAGCTCGCACTAGTGGTCACACAGCAGAGGCAGTAGAGGTGATATTTAGTAATCATTATTATTATTATTATTATTATTGCATATGTCTCCATAATACTGGTGGATGAGATTTCATTAAGTGGGACTTTATATTCTTAACACAGGAAGAAGTCTTGAGTACAAGCAAGCCAATTGGTACTACTAATGAGAATACGTTGAAAATATCAACCCCTCACTTAGAAAACAAATCCAAAGAAGTTCAGAAATCTTCCGTGGGTGCTAGAGCTACAGATTCTGCCAGAGTTATGAAGTTCACTAAGGTCCTTTCCGAGACGACAATAATATTAGGTATTTTAACTATCTATACTTCTGATTTATTGTGTCACTTGATTGTTATTACTCCTCTATGCCCCCCTAAGCGGTTTGCTGAGACAAACAAAACCATGCACCTACAGAATGGGAGATAAATTGAGCCATGCTATTATACATAGACTGACAGTGTCACTTTTTTCACTTTCTGTTTGTTAGGTTCTTAAGTCTTCTGAGAACCTAGTCCTTACTGGTTTACTAACATGTCTCACCATTTGATCCTTATTGGTTTATATGCATAACTGTTAGCGGTAAATATATTCTTTTATTGTAAGCATAAGAAGCCTTAAAGAGGAATAAATAAGTAACTAGTTGGGTTTTGGCATTCCCTTGATTACATTATCTAAAACGTTGTCTTTTGTCATTCACCTAAAATTCATGTTTGCTTACCCTTGCAGTACTGCTTTATCAATGATATCCATCTAGTTTTCCATATTTAATAATGATAGACACTTTAAATGCCTTACAGAAAGGAATAATGACTGATTTTGGATTTTTATTATCTTCATTGCACTCTTTGTATGTTGATCTTCAATATGATAAGTGTAGGATAAAATAGATGAAAATTTGAACTTCTCATTGGTTGAAATTGGCCTCCATCTCAGTATGATAATCCTCCTTGAATTTATTTTGTAGAGAAATTGCGTGAATTAGCTTGGAGTGGTGTGACAGATTACATGCGCCCTACAGTGTGGAGGCTTCTCTTGGTAAGCCTATGATCTAGTGTTAGCTGTTTCTCTTGCTCAAGCAATCAACAGTCATAAGAAGCATGATCATGAGAAACTACAGATTTCTCATTGAAGATTATTAGGATATGAATTCTTCTTTGCTAGCTCTCTGATATATATATATATATATATAGGATGCTAGGGAATATTCTTTTGTTAAAGATCTTTATATGGCTTGCATGAAATTGTCTTGCAAGTGACAACATCTATTTTATTCCAAAATAGATTTTATGTGATCTTGGTTTGTCTTTGAGGTTGTACAAGGTGGTTTTTGTTACCTTCGTGCTTTAATTTTGTAATTTCTTAGGCTGGAAAATAATTGGGTATGCATGTCTATGAGACTGTACTGAAGATCTTAAAAGAGGAAAATGAAGAAGCGTGTGTATACAATTGATAATCACTGCTGAGTTAGGGGTCAACGGATCTAACCCCATTCCACCTATATATTATTTTAATGTATTTTGTCTTATTTGAAATTTAAAGATGAACTGACAACAGGGATATGCACCACCTAATTCAGATAGAAGGGAGGGAGTTCTGAGAAGGAAGCGTCTTGAGTACCTTGACTGTGTTTCTCAATATTATAATATTCCTGATACAGAACGTTCAGATGATGAGATCAACATGCTTCGCCAGGTATTATCCTCCTAATAATGCCATCTAAATTGATGATGAAAATAATGTATATAATTCCTGAATGCTCTTCATATTCTTGTTAGATTGCTGTTGATTGTCCAAGAACTGTACCTGATGTTACATTTTTCCAGCAACAGCAAGTTCAGAAATCCTTGGAGCGTATTCTTTATACATGGTTAGTTATTCTTTCCCTTTCATCCTTTGTCTATGGTTTTGTAGAGGAGAAAGCTGACACGTGTAGCTTGGCTAAGAAAATTACTTAATCTAGTCTGAATAGTTTTGGATGTAGTTGTTGCTGTGGGCTGGCATATCTTAGTACACTGCTACATTTGGTTATGTAAACCAGTTTGTGTTTTCTTTTTTCTTCTTGGAAGGAAAAACCTGCTGTGTGTTTGTTTTTTTGTTTTTTTTTTGGGGGGGGGGGAGGGGGGAGGAGGGAGTGGAAGGAGGTGTCCACTAGAATTTGATGGGTCAAAGCTTTTAGGTGTATTCTTGTGGTGAAGTATTTGGTAGCTTGCATGAGGTCAGTGGTTTGAACCTTTACGTTGTTGTGTAACCAAAAAAAATGTAAGCCATTTGACGACTCTCCCTTATAACCCAAACAAATAAACAAATTTGGTGGACTGGTTTCATTTACTCCAGATTCAACCTAGATTTTGTTGAGTTTACACATTGTATGAGAGTCTTGATGGACCTTGGAAATTGACAGGCTCTCTTTTACGACTATGTTTACCAAGTAACAGGATGGTGTGACTTACTTGTGAGCCCCATACTTTCAGCAGATGTCATCAATAGTTCCTTACTTCCTTATTTCATCCATAACAGCATTTTGGGACCAAGAATGTAGGAAAAGAAAAGAGGAAAAAGATGCTAGAATCATAAAATAAACTTCATGATCTTAGCTTTTCATCTTAAGTGCATCATGCACATATCAAACTGACTGTAGCTATATCTGTGACTTAAACGATTTCCTGAAATCTTGCCAGGGCAATTCGGCATCCTGCAAGTGGATATGTTCAGGGGATAAATGATCTTGTTACGCCATTTTTAGTTGTCTTCTTATCAGAATACTTAAAAGGGGGTATAGATAACTGGTCGATGTCTGATTTATCTTCTGATAAAATCTCTAATATGGAAGCTGATTGCTATTGGTGCTTGTCAAAGTTGCTTGATGGTATGCAAGACCATTACACATTTGCTCAGCCAGGAATTCAGAGACTTGTTTTTAAGTTGAAGGAATTGGTCAGGAGGATTGATGGTAACCCTTTTCTCAGGCCTCTCCTTTTTTTTTTTTTCCTTTTATAATTGCATGAATTTAAATGCCTCACATTTTTCAATGGATTTTGATCTGTATCAATGTCTCTATTCTATCAACTACCTATAAAATATTAATAATAAATAATTACCTTAAGCTTTTAAAGTAACTGATAATACATCATCAGTTATTTTGATGTGAGACCTCTTGAGTTGAAGCTCCCGCTTTTCTCTACTCCTAGCAACTCTTACTTTTTGGAATTAATTCAGAGTATGCAAGTACTTATCTTAAAAATCATCTTCTGAGCTTGGACATTTTTAAAATTTGCCTTTAAAATCTCATGTGGTCATTTTGGAGAGTTTTCATAAATAGTAGAACATATTGTGCCTGTGTCCTACAAGGTCTTGAAAGATGGTAGAATTTATTAGTGTAGGAATAACTATCTTTACTTTTGCTTCTTCATTTTAAATTAAAAATTCCATTCAAAATCTTCCAGAAGATGCAAAGCAGACTTAACTTTATTTTCTTTTAAATAATCAAAATTATCTTCTTATGTATGTGCATTGGGTAATCTCATGTATATACAATGTAACCTTATCTCTATTTTTATTATTGTACGTATCCAAATACAAACTGATGCCGTTGGTGAAACTGTTGAACTGCATTAGAACCTCTTTCAAGACACATGGAGGATCAGGGACTGGAATTTCTTCAGTTTGCTTTCCGCTGGTTCAATTGTCTTCTAATCCGCGAGGTTTGCTCTGACAAATGAATTTTTGTTTCATAGAAGTGTGAAACTTTTTTCCAAACGGGCTACTAAGGTTAATATTGGGATTAATGCAATATAGTAAAAGTTGGCATTTTTTTTGTTTTAGATACCCTTTCATCTTGTTACACGCCTTTGGGACACATATCTAGCCGAAGGAGATGCCTTACCAGACTTCCTGGTGTACATATCTGCCAGTTTTCTTCTAACGGTGAGCAGGCATTTTCCTTAGACAGGCTTGTTTTTGCATCACTTTTGACCATTTAAAAGAAATTGCCTTTTGTAGATCTTTATGTGTCATTCTGTAATGGATCAAATAAATGGTTCGGAAGGATGCTTTATCATTCTGACATTACAGTTGAATATATAGTGCTGGTGTATTCTGCTCTCTTCAGTTACACATACTTTCATGCCCTTTATTCACAACCTAGCACAATAATCTGAAGTATGATATTTACTGATTCCAAAGTACCCTATGATGACAATTCATCAATTATGATGGTTGATATATATACATTTTAGATACTTAAAAGATCAGAAGCCTTGTTCTAGATTTTTATTTCTCCATTTAGGAAGGGCTTTGTAGTGCTAAAGTATTTGTCCTTAGTGGTCATCATCAATCGATGCATTGGTTCCATTTTGGATGCTAGATTCCAGAAATCATAAATGTATTGCTGGGCGACAAATTATCCCTTTTTGTTTGTGTCGTTGTTATGGTTCCTCTTAGTATTAGTATTATATATCTTATTTTATTTTATTAATGCTTTGATGTAGGGAGTTTTATTCAATGCATGTTAAAATTACTTAGAAAGAGTAAAACCCAGCATCTTTGGCTGCTATAATCTTTTCCTTAATGTCTATAGAAACTTCAGCCTTTGACTTAATCTGTAGTTAGACTTAGACTAGATGGTGTACACTTTTTTATTTTAAGATTTAAGATGATTATATAGCAAACAGTGAAAATTTTCCATCATTGTTCTCAGTGGTCAGATAAGCTTCAGAGGCTTGATTTCCAAGAATCAGTGATGTTCCTTCAACACCTTCCGACTCAAAACTGGTCTCACCAGGAGCTTGAAATGGTGCTTTCTCGTGCATATATGTGGCACAGCATGTTCAACAACTCACCTAGTCATTTAGCTAGCTGAGCAAGCAATTGAGGGTTCCTGTACTGTATGTTGCTTGTTGTAGATTTGTTGATTTTTTAACCAAGTTTTACATGTAACTTGCCTTGTAATATTTCTGTATAGGGAATCGTTTTCCCTTACCTAGACCAAAGAGATAGAAAAAAAAAAAAAAACAAAAAAAAAACCAAGGTGAGGGACAAGTGACAGTGTTTGCTAAATGCAGAGTAACTCAAGTTCAAGCCTTGCTTTCATATTTTAGGCCAAAACCGTATTAGAAAACAATATATTATGATTTCCAGGGGCGTAATTACTACCACCGGTATTATGATTGCCAACTGCTGTCAAATAGCACCATTTCTACTGAGCCATTGCTTGTCCCTAGCACTAATAGCCTCACTGGATGTATGAAATTCCTAATTGATCTCCAACAAAATGATAAAATGGATAAGAATGAAGATCCACCAATTTAGCAGTTAAGACCATCCTCCAAGCACTGGAAATTTTCAGACAGAATTGAGATATCTCTGATTTGCCTGAAATAATAAAAGAAGCACATCATTGAGAACGATTAGTTCATGTTCATGCTCATGCAGCAAAGTGACTGAACGAGGCCTATGCTTTCACTACCTACTGCAATTTTAAATCAAAGAAGAAGCTATGATATGGCCGAAACCAAGTTTTAACCAGCCAACGAGTAGAACAAAGATAAATCTTAGTCCTGGAGAGCTGAGAGTATATCCAATATAAATATCAATGGCGAAGGAGGTTCACTTGCCCTTTGTATTTACAAGAGATGTGCAAAAAACTAGTTTATATAAATGTTTTGCATGCAAGCTACCAGATGTACAACTTATTTTGCAGAAAATAATTAACAGTTAGATACAATGGCAATATAGAAGTCGTAGCTTGGCTTGATAGATACTAAAGAAGAGAACAAAATTGGTGCAGAAGATGATGCAATCTTACATGTTTTTGCTCCACATGACGGACTTTGCGAGCGGGATCAACATAGTGATCACACTCTTCCTTCAAAGTTGCCAACAGCTCTTGTTCTCCGACTTTACCGAGGTGCTTGATCATTATGGCAAACGTCAACTTATCAGGGGCATAGCCTAAAGTCTTCATCAATTCATATATCTCCATTGCCTTGTCTGTCATATTAACTTGTATATACGCTCCAATCATCTCACTATAGGTCATTGTATCAGGCTTTAAACCTTATCTGGATATTTCAGAAAAGAGCTCCTGGGCCATCTCAATCTTCTTGTTTCTTCCCAGCAACAGAATCATGTCACAGAATAATGACAGCTCTGTCTCGTACCCCACTTCCTCACGGATAAAGTTGAAGACCTATTGAGATAATCATCATAATTCAATTAAGCATTTTTAGTTCATTTCTACATAAGTTATTTACTTTTCCAAACAAACAATAAGTGAAACAACAATGACATATTCAACTGGGTAAGGTTAGGTTTGTTTAGTTTACCTTGAGAGATAAATGGAATTTGTTTTGTCTCTTCAACTCTGCCAAACCGGTTAATACGTCTGCTTTCAATAGCCTGGTGAGTCTGGCCTGAAGACCTCTTGTAACTTGTGGGTCGATTTGGCTAACTTGAGTGCCTGAACCGCCTGAATGGCTTCTTTGGACTGCTCGCTTGACCTCCATAGCTGCTTTCTGGAACTCCCACGAAGCCCACATTCAATACTAAGAGCTTGAGAAACGAGTAGGAATAGGAGGAGGTAAGGCATGAGAGCCCAAGCAAGATTTCAAATTGAAATTAAAGCTTGTTCGGAAACAGAGAGAAGCCATGAGATTGAAAATCTCTTCACATTGCTACCTTGTTCTTCATGGACAGAGCATCGTTTGAATTGAGGAATGAGAGTGACGGTGCCGTGGACCGCCATGTATGATTCATTTTATATCAAGGATCACGTGCAAGTCACGTGGCAACATAAAATTACTATAACGGTAAAGGGGGCCGGTGAGGAAGGGAATAGCTGTTGAAGAATCTTTACCGATAGGAGCTAGTGTGATGGGGTTATCGTTATCGGCGGGGAATGGAGTGAGAAAATCGTTATCGAAGTCGCCGGAATTCAATTCAGCATGCGAATCGGCGTTCAACTACTGCCGGTCGCTAACACAGGATGCTTTCCAAGGAGTGTTGCTTTATCAACTCAACACAGCCTCACAACATCTGCACCATCTCCTTTCCATTTCTCAATCCGAATCCCATCCAGTGATCCTCATTCACAAGTGGGTTTCCACCCCACCGTCTCGCTCCCAGGTCGACTCCGCTCTCCGCCGACTCAACATCAACGCTTCATCTTCATCTTCATCGTCGGACACCACAACAACTCTTCTGGGCCCAATCCAGTTCAAGGATTGGGCAGTGGAGCTATACACTGATGCGGTGGTGTCTGCCGCCACCAAAGCGCTTATGTTACGAGTTCCCGTTGGAGTGGCTGGGATAGCTGGACTCGGTGCTGCCACTCGCTTCCGCAAGGAATTCGTTGCCACCGCCGTCGGGGCTTACTCGCTCGGCGTTGTCGTCTCTATTTTTCTTGGTTTGTCTCGATAGAGATAAATGGATAAGGATTAAGAACACCAACCACATTGGATAATAGCACTGCTTAAATATATGTATGTATATATTATGTAAATTTGTTGTAATAATAGTCTTAGGCTTAAATTCTTAAATCACTCTGTGGGAGCCTAAGAATGCTGGGGCATTAACAGTTATTAGAAAAAGCTTTGTAATCTTTATAATCGTGTTGGCTCGAATTTGTAAAAAAATACTGTTAATATAAACTTCTAAATTTCCCCTCAAATCACTCAGTGACTTATATTTTGTTAAGTGACATGTATTTACATTCTAAAAAATATTTACCCAAAACACAAGGTAAAATTTAGGTTTGGTCATTACATTTAAAATTCACCTAGTCACATGATGTTTTCGCCACAAAGTTATTAAATTTGGATCGGACAAGTAGGGACCAATAATGGTCTGATACAACAATATTTGAACCAAAGAAATAAGTTACATCTTATATTCTCTTCTTTCTGTGTTAAAACAGTATGCAGATATAAATAACAAATTGGAATGGAATGGCATCCTTGTTATCTATTCCTCATCTATTTCAAGTCCAGGTATATATTCCAAACTAACATCAAAAACAACTGGACTGCTTGGAGCCACCCTTGGTCTTCCTGGAGCAGAAGTAAGACCTTTTGGGAATGCCAACTACCAACAAAATGAAAAACATGGAAACCCAAGAATTAGAACTTAACATGTTCTTTAGACTAGGGATTAGGGATCTTAACATTTGCTGTCAGGAGAATAAATCAAATTGGCAAATCCAAATATTCATATAATTCATACTAGCTCCAAAATGTGCAGAGGATTTTCTTTAAGATACCTCAATCTCAGTGTTGTGATTTTGAATAGCTTGCTAGTTTGAAACAAGTTTTTGAGAGGGGGAAAGGAATTCTAGTATCAAGATTCACACTTACTGATCCAGGTATGTACAGTCTGCGCTTCCCTCCTACTTTCATGCTTAGAATCCCTTCATCAAGTCCCTTTATCACCTGTTTTACTTGTTGGATTAAATAATACTTGTATTTTTCAAGTTCAAAAAGTATAATCGAGAATTAATGGAGGTAAGATTCTTAACTCAAAATTCTCCAAAAGAAAGGTTTACCTGACCGGAGCCAACACGAAAGATGTAAAACTGGCCTTTCTCCAGTGAACTGTACAAGTATAATTGAGAATAGGTTAACAGAGTAACACACTAGCACATTTGTCTCAGAGTCAGACCATATTCAAAGACTTAAACTTCAATTTCGGCGAAAATAACTGATTATTAAGATCAAAGGCTGCCCAAAACGCTCTCATTGGAGCAGGTTGTCAAGGGACACTTTTGTAAATACAGAAAATCACTGATTATGTTTATATAACATGTTAATGCCCAGCGTCTAATTAGCTATGGTTGAACATTTCTGTCTGTCCAATCAACAGTTCCCATGTTTACAGAACAAGAAATGTCACTCAGCATCTGGGAATTTATCAAACAAAAGGAGAGATTGATGGAATTCGTAACTGGTTCGTTTACCTATCAAATATTTGTCCAGATGGAACCATAGCAACATAGTTCGCAGCCACCTGCAATTTCATAAGGTATTAACATTGGACTAGTGAGTGGCACATGGAAATAATTTAGTCTTTGGTATATTGGGAGCAGAAAAATGTACTGAAGGAAGAATTAACACTACTCCAGACATTTCAGTTCAAATAGAGAAATGCTTGGCTTACTGTATGGGTTGTCAAGTGAATGAAAGCTGCATGTATAGCATATCATAAAATATTGAATAGATCTACTCTAACTCAAGGACTTGAGAGTTCATATGCTGGCTTAAAGGGTTTATTTTGATGAAAAAATATTCAGAGAAGAGGGCGGTAAACAGCAGACTCACCAATCTGCAGAAGCACGCCTATCAATGAGACTATTAGTACTAGGATTAATTGGTAAAATGCATATCAGATAATGACATCCATGAAATATGCACAGAATTTGAAAATTAAAATTAAAAAAATGATATTTTTCCAGGAAAAAAAAAGTTGGTGGTTCCAATATGCAAAATAAGTAGTTAAGTATTAATTAGTTCCAGGATTGGCATTGGCTGCCTCAAGGATGAAGACAATCATACAGGCAAAACTCTGCAGGTGAGGATATTTTACACACCTGAAATCCAACTGGTGGACTAGGGCCCTGTCCAACTTTAATATCTTTGTATTGCAAACCAGATTCAGTAGTTACCATAGGCACCTTCATTTCATAATTCACTGAGTATCAGTCAGTAACTATAGAAGTTAAAATGTAAGTAAAGGAAAAGTCATTCTCCTACCAAAGTTTCTGATAATTAAACTAAGGTTGTTAAAATTGTTCAGCCTAGATAAGAAATGCCACAAGATTGGCTAGTTTTTTCCCGGATAACAGATTGCTAATATTATGGCACACATATATCAAATCTCATGAATTGAAACTGATTCAATATCTCTTAAAGTATGAGATCTCTTTATAGCTACAACTGACATAATTATGGTCAAGAGACATGCCATGCAGCTGCTATAAGATTCCTTCTTATTCATGTTAGAGCGATATATTCTGTTTTCTAGTTAGTTTATGGGTATTGGATAGACAGTGTACCAGTACATTAATTCTTATAAAACTCAACGAGTGAGCAAAGTATTATAAATTATAATATTCAAAACTGTACCAGTAAGTCTATATCGTTTTCATCCAAAGACGGGTGAATTCAGTAGACATCTGGGGTCACAATACGAGAACCCAGAGCCACAAGGGCTAGGGCTATAATTGAGGAGGGTTGTCAATATGACAATAGCAAATCAAGAGTCAAGTAAATTTAATGTACTTAGAATATCTTCAGCAAGTACATGGGGTTTCGAGTGTACAAAACTCAATTGACAAACGTATGCTTCATAAGTAACTGACTTCTAAGGAACTTGCTGCCTGACATTAGTTGATGAAGGCAATGCAACAACATGAAATGTCAATGAATTCTTAACAATGTACATTAATCAATCACCACTAGTAGTGTTTTAACTTCGAAAAACAGAGAAACATCACAGAGAAGGGTACTATGAAATCTCACCATACATTTTCAAGCTCTTTCTCACAAGTGTCATCACATAGTTTGGGCTTTTCCTCTGGGGGCAAACCAGCCCCCTTGGCATCAAATGAATTCATGAAGAGGCTTGAGAATCCAAAAGCCAACCCAAGAACGTCTCTACGTGAAATTTTATTAAAAGTGGCCATGCATTCTCTTGTCCTTGAAGATCTAAATTTCATATCTGAGTTTGGGAATTCCGCAACTGGACATCGAACTTTATCATAGGAAATGCCAAGTGAAGTGAAAGATAGACTTTTACAAGAAGTATACCCTATGAAAAGTACAAAATTTAGGAAACAATTGGGTTAGTCAAAGTGAAATTTTTAAATGATTGAATCTGAAGCGATGGCAATGAAGCTAATACTTTCATTATGCAGCAACCTAAATGGGTACAACAATCTGAGCTCACACAACATTAATGTCAACTACTCCACAGTAAATATTATATGAAATTTGACAAATAGAAGCATAGATGGATAGAGCACTGAAATTTACCAACTGAGCAAGCAAGCGCATACATGAATTCAAAACAAATCAAATTAAATTTTCATTAAATCCTGGTGAAGTGCATTTTAGTTTTTCACTAAATTCTCAATGAACAATAACCAATTGGAAAAATATGCATTCCCTTCTCAATCCGAATTGGGAAATAGATATTCCAGCTGGGTTGGGCAGAGTAAGCTTCATGATTTTGAGAATTTTTTTAAATTTTTGGCCAAGTAGGAAAAAAAAAAAAAAAAAACAGCGTATAAAGTGGTAATAAATTAGTGGAAGCAAAAGAGAAGAAAATGGGTTACCAACTGGAAGAAACAGGGACGAAGGAGAGGAAGCCATGCTTCTGCGTGGAGTGTGATGGAGAGTGTGTGTATCCTGTTATGTCCGCAAAATGGATAAACGAAATCTTCCTTCCTAAACGTAAAGCTGCTGACTCGGCTTCTCTTCTCTTGATGTATTCTTGTCCAGTAATTTACTGCCAGCTGTGCAAGTTTGCCATGCCACTTCAGCCGTATAAAATGGTGACAATAATTTTTTTTTTTTTTTTTATGATAATGATGACAATAATTTTTTGAAGTTTACATTCAAGATATTCTGATATAATGTAATGCATAGTGATAATAATTTTTTTTAATAATTTTTTTTAATAAATTGATTTAAAAAATTTTAATTTAATATCTTTAATTTAGAACAATTTAGAAAAGTAAAAATAATTTTTAAGAAATGTTAGCTTTATACTTAGTTTTATTTTATTTTTTCTATGAACATATACTCAATTTGATATCTTTTTGAGTCTGTTTTGAATGGGCTTTTTTTCAAAAGAAAAGTACTTGGAAAAAATTTTCTATATGATATTAAAGATATTCGGATGAGCTTAAGCTAAAGCATGTAAAAAAAAAAAAAAAAAACAAAATAGGAGATGCTTTTTTTAAAAGCAAAAACATCCAAGACTTAAAATTGTTTTTTAAATATTTCCAAACACAAATAACTCATGTTTTCAATAAAAACACATTAAAAAAAAAAAAAAGAAGAAGGAAAAATCTTATTTACTCTCTAATATTTGACTATAGACCAATGGTTGATGTTAGATAATTTTTAAAAGTTAAGATTAATTATGGGTTAATTGATGTGTGAAGATGCAATATATTTTTGGATTAAATATTAAAATAAATGAGATTTTTCTCTTAAAAAAAAAAAAAAAAAACCGCTCCAAACAGCCCTGATACATCCTTGGCATTAACTTTATTCCATTTTTAATGAGTCTAATTTACATTAATATTAATAATTAACAATAATTGATTATAAGCCCACCAAAAATAAAATTAAAATAAAAAAAGTCCCAGTCCCGAAGTACTATTAGTGTGCGTCTGCCCAAGCAATGGCCCCAGTTCTGGCATCCGCAAGCTACCACCGCCCTGTTTCCCAGAAGCAGCGTCGATTTTCTGCTGAATAAAGGTGAGAACTGAAACCTCGCGAATGGCCTTTTGTTCTCAACGCTTTTTCAACTTCTCAGCACAACCATCCTCTTCTAATTCATCTTTGTTAAGATTAAGAATAGGGTAATATGTAACTGAGACCCAGAATTGTAAGTTTCGTGCCAAAAGCCTTAAGACTTACTTCAATGTCGTAAAGTTTACATATGTTGTCGATCTTGTTTTCTTCACTCTCTCTCTTGCTTGCTCAGTTGCGCTTGGTCAAGGGACAAAGGTGCTGCGAGAATGGTTGAGATTCTGTTTGACGATATATTTAGAGTGGAGAGATTGAACCCAACTGACGACGATAAAAGCAAAAAGAAATTTTTTGACAAAGGTATACTTCTTCAGAGGTCCGCTTTTACCTTCTGCACAACATTAAGCTGTAGTTTTCATATATATATCATGGAGAAAGTTTAATATATTAATAAGTTACAAATGTAGGCAAAAGAAGTCATATTATCAATAGAACGGTACTAAAAAGAGCTTATTTTCCTATTGAAATAGAATCATGTTTGGAGAAGTTCTTCTTTTTCAAAGATTATACGGAAACCACATTATGGTTTGATGGACATGTACCCTCAACAAGAATATCCAAGATGAATAAGTTAACTTACATATAATTCTTCAATGGAAAAATAAAATAAAATAAAATTGAGATTCACTTGGGATTATATGTGCATAGAAGGGTAGGAGAGGAAATAACTTAAGCCAAGTTGCGTAAGGTCCTCTTTAATGATGCTCATCAGCTTTAGCCATATAAGTCACTCAGCATCTTTGGGTGAACCTTTTCTTATTTCTTTGCTAATTTTCTAATTTTTAAATCAATACATCTCTCTGCGGTGTCGTATCATGATAACGAGATGCGTGTACTGCTCATTTGATGGCATTTTCATTTTGGTTTAATACCTTAGATCTTAATATTTATGAAGTCATTTTCGCAGAATGTTTATTGTGAAATGGATACACTTTGGTGGTGAGAATTAGTCTTTAATGGTTAGCTGTTTTATTTAGAATCAGTTATCTTCTGGAAATTGATTCACAAATTATGTGTTCTGTTCTATGTGCTTTTGGATACTCTTCATACCTACACTGGATAGATTAATTTGATTTTGATCAGTGGGATTATTTACTCTTCTAATACAATAGCTTTGTATTTCATAATTCACTCTCACTTTTTATGTTTTGTGTTTTTGTAGTTTCCCGCATTGAAGCTAAGAGTGAAAAGTTTGATATGCTCATGCTACTAGACATAAATTCTGAGCTGTATCCTTTAAATGTGGGTCAGAAATTTGCTCTTCAACTGGTTCCAACACTCAATCCAGATGGGACACCAGACTCTGGCTATTATATACAGGTGATTTATCTTTTATCTCTTATATTTCACAGTGCCCTTTGTTTGCATTTGGAGGATAAATAATTATGTTTATTATTATCACCATCATCATTATTTTTGTTTGCGGATGCATATGCTGCTGTAAGAATTGTCAAGTGACTCTTGGTTCAGAAGCTCATTTACTTGTCTACTGTGTGAACTTTTACATGTATGTTTAAGGTTACTTTGTGCAGACTTTAGTGGAAGCTTCAGTAGGTCCTTGTTAAATTTTCCCCCAAATAAGATTCATTTTTAACAAGGTTACCTTTGTTTGATACAGTTTTTGTGTAATATGTGGAACACAAAAATTGAACTTGATCACCAGTTAATGCATGGACCTCTATTACCCGATGGTAATAGTGTTACAGCTTAATTTACCCAATTCTGAGAATAGTGGGAAGCAAGAGTATCTGGTTGTTTGACATCATGCTTCCCAGATTTCTGCTATGGGAGCTGTCTCGTTAAATCCTTAATCCTCTGGAAAAAACAAGTAGCTTAATGTCTGGATTTTACCTTTTTTTGAAAGTCATTTCTTTGTGAGAACTGCATCGGCTGTTATCCGGTTGAAAATGGGACGTCCTTGATCATTAACATACAACTTTGTTTATTTCAAGAGGACCAATAATTCATATCATAGATGAGGGGGTTCACATATCTGGCATGCAGTTCACTGCTGGTTCTGAAAATTAATTACCAGCAAAGGGGGGTACACTGCAGTTAGCGTTGCCCAAAATAACATGACTGCAGACAGAATACAAATACTTTCCTTGTTTGATCACTTGAATATGGGTGAAGAACATGATGAAATTTGTCTAGATCTGGATGTATGTACACGTAGTACATGCAATACACACCAGATACATAAGAAACCAAATGTGCATATTACTCTATTAAAGGATCTGAAGTAGAGATAATATGGTGTTGCTCACATTACAATCTAGGCCTTACGTTGCTTGTCAAATCACTGATCCCGAATTTGTCTTGTGAAATGTTCACCATTTTCTTTCCAGGGAAATAAACCCTCACTGGCGGACAATTTTGAATATGTCATGTATGGAAAGCTCTATCGAATTTCAGAGGGTTCAGGCCGTGAAAAAGCGTATGTAGTTTTACTTTTCCTACTTTTAATTGCCAGTTTTGAGAATCAAATTGCCAAAAGCAATGAATTGTTGTTTACTAGTTGCTTTCAGCTGAGCTTGTTTCGCTCATTCAGTCATTTAGAGGCTAGTTCCTGCGCATCATAGGCTCTTCTGACTTGAGAATTAAATTTGTTTTGGAGTGATCATGAGCATGACTGGTTTGTACATACATAGTTGCTAAAATATGAATATCAATATGCAAATAATAACTAGTGAAAGACGATGATCAGTTGATAATACTTTTAATGTGATTACATATCATATAGGAGTTTTTTGCAGCTATATGTCATCTGATTTGCTTGGCTTTGGAATTGGATTATCTTTGCTTGCAGAGAGATAAATATTTCATTTGGCGGCCTTCTCATGATGCTGACAGGGGATCCTTCTCATTGCAATAAGTTTATACTCGATCAGAGGGTGTTTCTTCTGATGAGGAAAGTGTGAAACTCTCATCGTATAATGTCTAAAACAAGGAATGTGTAAAACTCGCTGTAGCGAGTCAGGCTGCACTTGTCTCTTATTAACTTAAATACTTCGTGTTTGAGAAGTTGTCTACCGTTTGATGTTTATGAATCTATGGCCGAATTATAATGTCACTTCTTCAGGCCGAGACTATCACATGCACTCCTGCGGTTTCCTTCAATAATTATGTTTATAAAAATTAACCATAGTAAAATAAATTATTAAATTCCATTATAAGAAATATTTGTCAATTTAGATTGAAATTAGTGTTTTTTTTTGAAAAGCATTGGTACTCCATCATATTAAGCATAATTATTTGGTTTAAGTTGGATAAGATTGCACGTGTAATAATTTTTTTTTTTTATGTAATTATATTTTTAAAGTTTAAATTCAATACTTCTAAATAAGTTATAATAATTTCATAATATCTAATATATGCTTTTAAGTGATTAAGTTGAAATTATTACATATACCATAGAAATTAATATTATAGGTTTTTCCCGTTTCGATCATGATAGAAAATTTACAAAATAGAATCACCAAAATATTGATGTGGGGTAATTTCATTTTTTTTTAATTTTAATTAGTAATTACTAATTTAAGGTCTGAGAGAAAGAGGACACTTAGAATTTACCTAATAATAGAAAGGACTCTCTTTTAACAAAAGAAATAAGATCATATTTAGTGCTTTCTACAAGCTATCATGAGAATTTTATTAACGTTGATATATGAATCATTTGCCTTTTGTATACAGCTGCCAGTTTCGTATTAGTATTAGTTAAGAGTTTATTTTATACTAAAAGTATTTGTGTTTATGGGATTACAGAACTATTTTCGTGTGTAAGGTCTTACAAAATAATTACAAAAATTATATCTTGTGTAAAGCTCTGCAATTATACGAGAGAAGTTTATATT
The DNA here is from genome assembly GCA_022379115.2 of Bauhinia variegata. NCBI lineage: Eukaryota > Viridiplantae > Streptophyta > Magnoliopsida > Fabales > Fabaceae > Bauhinia > Bauhinia variegata. Next base: position 17,758,189 of record CM039434.1, on the reverse strand, counting down.
AATTAAAGAAATAATTTGTGTAAGTTAGAACAATTAAGCGTTGAAATTTTGAGAACTTATCCAATTAAAAAAAAAAAGAAAAAAGAAAGAAAGAAACTTCAAGAACTTACCACGATGAGAAACCCTACAAGCAATTCTATAGTAAAAAAAAATAGAATATATTTTTCCCCAAAAAAACCCGGGGGTCCGATTCCGACCCATCACAACTTTTTTTAAAATAATTCTTCCATGGGGAGTCATCCCAAAATTTCAATATCCCCATTCCCCAGTCCTATCTGCATACGTTTTCTCAGCCTATAGTTGTACATACACTTATATATTTGTTGGTTTGCACCGGCGGATCTCCACACCTTTGAGTGAAACAGAGACTTGAGATTTAGCCGTTTACTTTACCTCATAGAAATGGCGATGAAACTACAAGTATTCACAGGACTGCCAATGGCATCACCAACCCCAAAGTCAAGCTTAGCTAATCTTTACATGGCAAAAAAGCCTATGACTCTGAGGACCTCGTTTTTCGGCAGTGGAGGTATCCCTTTCACTTCGGTCTTCTGCTTTTGAATTTTTATCTGCAAGTTCGAATCTTTTCCCTTTTCTTATTAAGTAGTGAAAAAATCTCACGCTCTTCGTGATGCAATAAACTGGGATGTTCTGATTACTAACAAATCAGTCTTAGTTTCACATAAAATTTTCAATGTTTTTCATATTCACGTAATTATTTTTGCCAAGGAATTAGACCTCTGGTAAGTAACTTTGATGAGCTTGTGATCACGGTAGTTTGGGAAAGTTAAAAGTGCTATTGCAAGTGAATAGTTACTTCCTCATTCCAGTCCTTATTTTTTAATTATACAAGTATAACGCTAATGGCATTTATTAAGTCTCTCTCTGTCTCTGTTGCTTCTACTTGTTATTTCCAGCAATAGTTCATATTTTACTCATTAGTGTTTGCAGTGGAAGTTCTGAAAGTAAAAGGTATAACTATTGCCAACCCCAAGCAACAACGTGGAGGTTCTCTTGGTGCTGGCATGAACCTCTTTGGTAGATTTGCCAGAGTTATCAAGGTGAAATCACAGAAAGAGATAAACGTTTTTTTTTTTAATTATTATTATTATTTTAATTTTGGAGTTGATATTTTCATTGTTATTGTCATTATGGTGACATTTTGTCATCTTAGTAATGCAGTCTTATGCAAATGCGATCTTAAGTTCCTTTGAAGATCCAGAGAAAATATTGGAGCAAGCAGTGCTTGAAATGAATGATGACTTGACAAAGATGCGCCAAGCTACTGCACAAGTTAGTTGCATTCTTCTTTGTTGTAGGATATTGACTAATATCATTAATGCTGTCTCCTTGTGTTAACCCAATAATTTGATTTGTTTTTCTCATCATATATTTGATATTTCTTTATCATCTGTTGGTTTTTGAATGCTACTGAATGTCATGCTACCTCACATTGACTGAGGTGATAGTTATGTGAGCCATACCAAAAATGTTTTAGTGGGTTCAGTTAAATTCAGAATATGCCATGTGTGGATGGTATGAAATAGTGTGATAATAAAAGTAGCATGACTCTATAAAAAGTAATATTATAAATTGTTCATTAAAAGATTGTACTTTTTTCTTAAGGTATTGGCATCTCAGAAGCGGTTGGAAAATAAATACAAATCTGCACAAGAAGCTTCTGATGAGTGGTAATATATGAAAGAAATTATTGGCTTAGTTTGCTTATAATGTTGGTGGATGACAGTCATGATTGTGCTTTACATATGATATAGGTATCGTAAAGCACAGCTTGCTCTTCAGAAAGGTCAAGAAGACCTCGCTCGTGAAGCCTTGAAAAGGCGTAAATCTTATGCGGTACGCCATTTATTTTTGAGGTTTTTTGTGCTAAATGTCTCTTGTAGCTTTAGGTTGTAAACAAGGTTTATGATGCTCAGGTGTTTGAATTGATCAGATGCAGGTTGTGTTTGTTGATATTTCACACTCATCCATTGAAAGTTTTTGCCTTCCATCAATAAAAACTATTGAAAATTCTGGTTGATGCATTTGCTATGGTTCCCATTCCTATATGTAGTGTTTGGTACACTGAATGTTTTAACATTCCCGCCCATCTCCCTTTGGAATGTGTTTTGTCCATGTTTAGTAGAAGATTTTGTTAAAAAAAAATGCTGAGATTGATGGCTTGATTGGAAATCCAAAAAGAGAAGAAAGGAAAAAAATTGGATTCCCACCTTTTTAGTTAGGAATCCTAAACTTGATTGGTAATCCGAATATTTGGGACAATCTTGCCTTTCACTTCATACACTCCTCTTCTTGCAGCCAAAGTATTCCTTGACATTTACTTTGACACTTCCTTTCCCTCATCTCAACCAACCCTAGGAAATCAATTCCTCATTTTCACCAGCACATCCCATGATCAAACTCACATAAAATGATTCCATAGAAGCACTAAATCATCAAAAAGCTCACAGTTTGTGTGAAAGAATTGGGGAATGTAATTACTTATTACTGGGACTCCCCTTTGCTCCCTTGGTTTTGTGTGATTTTTTGAGGTAGACTTCTGACCATCCATGGCCAATATTTGCTGGGTTTCAGGGAGTTGGGCATGGATTTACAGTTCAGATATGGGGCTCTGTAAGAGGAAAGTAATCTTTGGTTGATTCGGGTATTTTTGTAAAATCAGATATGAAAAGTAGGAAAGTAAGTTATTATTGGGAATATTTGTTGGTAACTAAACATGTTAATGGATCAATTGCATGCATCACATTACCAATAATGTTTCAAAATCACTCCGTGAACCAAACACTATCTGAAAGCTTTGCTGGGAACTGTTCCCTCAGCTATGTGGATTTATGAAGTGAACTAAATGATTTTCTAGGTTGTGTTTTGCAATAGATATGTCTGAGTCATAATATGTTTTGAGGAGGTGAGGTCTGTTTTGGCAGAACATAAACCTACTTCACTTTTTTTCTCATATCTTCTTGTGACTGTTTTCTTCCCCACATTGTGTTGTGCATGAATATGTGTTTAAGAGAGAGGGTGATCATTAGAAATATTGAAGAAATGAGCATTGCACTAATTCACTTTGCTAAAGTGCTTCAGATAAAGAGTTGAAATTATATGTGGTATTGCTGTTAGCATGAATGCTGATGATAGTGCTGAAATTTGACCATCTGATTCAGAAACTGAATGCAAAAGTAGTAACTTATATGGATGCCTTGTCAAGCAGATATATTATTGACCATCTGGAGGAAATAAAGTACTACTTAATCTGTCCTTTGATATGTTTCAGGATAATGCTAGTGCTATGAAGGCTCAACTTGATCAACAAAAAAGTGTTGTTGATAATCTTGTCTCTAACACACGGGTAAGCCAAATATTATTATTTCCTTGTATGTTAAATTCATGGAAATTATTTTCTGAATTAGAGAAAAATATCCTAACCTTCTATGGTATATGCGAAAGCTGTCTTGTCTTAGAATTAAAAATATAAGAATAGTTAAATTGATGTGAAGGAATGAAGCTAGCCTAAAATAAAAGGAACTAACATAATGTTTGGTTTGGTGGGGAAGGGTGATGGAAGCTGGTTAAATGAACCAGAGGAAAACCCTTTAGTTCATAACCCAATTAGGGCAAATAATAAACCTCTCATTTGGAAAGTTTATGTTAGGAGACATGGACCACAAAAGGTGTGTGGTTTTCTTTGTGAGTTTGGACAGAGTTGTTCTCTGTAGAGGGACTTTTCTCTCTGGACAGAAAACCAATTGCTGTAGTCTGTATAATTTTCTGTTCTTCAATAATACAAACTTCAGTTCTCTATCCAAGGGAGAGGAGGGGAGGGGAAAATGAGGGGCTAAAGTCCCTCCCCTCCAAAAGTGGGAGATCTGGAGGGAAGGGATGATTTAAAAACATAGTGACTAAATTGTCCTCTCTTTCCCACCCCTCAATTAAACTTTAAGATTATAATCATGATTTTTTTTTTTTTTCATTTCCCCTCCTCTCCTTCAAACCAAACACACTGTAAAGAACATACATCCTTTAGTATTATGGCTGAGTGGCTAAAATGTACAAGTGGACCTGTTACGCTAATTTATTTGTGGATAGGGTAGTTCAAAATTAAGATGTAAAGCAGTTTGCTTAAGTAGGACACGATATAATAATTCTGCCTTTTTGCTAGAAAAACCAGGTTAATGTGCATCCTTCTAGTAGTGCTTGAAATTGGATGAACAATTTGTAGTTACAATTCTTGTTTAATATTTTAGTTTGAGCTTTTTCATTTATATATAACATTCTAATTAATTTATGATTCTTGTGTTCTATAAATTGTATACTATGTAGCTTTTGGAGAGTAAGATACAAGAGGCAAGGTCCAAGAAGGATACCTTAAAAGCCAGAGCTCAATCTGCAAAGTTTGTCTTTATCACTATTTTCCCATTGATATCCCTTTGTGTTTCAGTGTAGACCTCTGAACTCTAAATTGTGCCTGTTGATTGATGTCCCTTTAGGACTTCAACCACGGTGAATGAGATGCTGGGAAATATTAATACAAGCAGTGCTCTTTCAGCTTTTGAAAAAATGGAAGAGAAAGGTGAGAAAATTTTATAAGTTCTTTTTCAGCTGTCGGCACACCTACATTATAGTAATACTTGGTCCACTCTTGATTTGCCCACTCAACCCCACGAAAGAGACATCAATTTGACTGGCACACTACAGGATTATTCAAGGTTCCACGCTGTGTGTCACACACACTCTCTTTTTCTTTTTCTAAACAATATCCTATTAAAATATGCCTAAAAGAGAGGGAAAGAAGACATTAGCTTCTATTGGTTCAAATTCTTGTCTTTTTTTAACATATTTCAAGCAGTCAGACAAGGTCTATGTGCCATGTTTATGAGTGTGCTGAACTGAACTTGTGTCTTGTGGTTTATGAGCCTTTCATTATGACCTCACGCATGCACATTTATGAGCATTCTACCTGGTTCAATTGTAGTCAATACGTCATAAGTTAGTAAAAAGGAAAAACCAGGTACATTTTTTGAGTATAACAAGCATTATCACACTTTTAAGCCATAGTTTAAGGGGACGGGGAAGTCACTATAATTGGGCTTGGTGGATTCTTCCACAACCTTGAGGATTCTAGAGCCATTAGCCACGGTAAAGATCACCGGGGCAACAGTTCTAGGTCCAACCAACATTATCACACTTAAACATTATAAAACAACAACAACAAAAACAACAAGCCTTATCCTACCAAGTGAAGTCAGCTACATGAATTGTAGATGCCATTGGGCTTTGGAAGAAACTAGAATTTCTGGAATATTATTAACCATGTGATTCTTTTCTTATAACTTTTCCGAGTGTCTTTTTAGGATTCCCTTTACACCTTTTCATAGCGTTAAAATCCATATGATCAACTCTTTTCACGGGTGCCTTTAGTAGCCTTCTTTGCATATGCCCAAAACATCTTAATCAATTTTTGTCATTTTCTCCTCAATAGATGCCATCCTAATATTTCCTCTTATGCAATCATTTCTTATTCTATCCTTTCTTGTGTGGCCATACATCCATCTTAGCATTTTCATTTCTGCTACCCCCCTTTATGCTCTTGTTGTCCCTTTAAAGCCCAACATTCACTATCATAAAGCTCAGTTGATCAAATAACAGAGCAATAAAACTTCTATTCAAGTTTGGTAGATACTTTGCGGTCACAAATAACCCTTATATCCTACATGTGACATCCTTATCAATTTCCCCAATCACCTTGTAATATTGAACCCAAATACTTAAACTTAGAAATTTGTGGTATAAACCAATTTTTACCTCCAAGTCATTTCCATCTTGCCTCTTGCTGAATTTGCATACTTCTTACTCTTACTCCATCGAAAACCCTTTGATTCTGAAATTTCTCTCAAAGCTCAAATTTAGAATTAACACTTTCCCTTAATTTGTCTATCAAAACTATATCATCCACAAATAACATGCATTAAGTGCAATTGAACGTTAGAATTAACACCTTCCTTTAATTCTTTAAACATGATAAAACATGCTTAAAAAATCTACAGCCTAATCAGTAAATCAAGAGGCAATGGGAACAATAGTACAAGTGAAATGTGCTGTGTGTTTTAGATGAAATCCCTGAATCAGCAACATCATTGCCCTCATCCCAGGAAAGAAAAGCATTGGGAGTAGGGGATAAAAAGCACTTCTCAACTATGGGTGAGAATCGCTTTAGCAGGCTTCATATTTCATTATGTATAGTTTAAGAATTGATTTGGTAAGCTAAAATTTATCTATTAATTGAACTTTTCATATTCCCAACTGTGAAATATAAGTGATGTTTTTGTCATTTTACTCCTCCTTTGGTACATTGCTACATATTGACTTTTGTGACCTTATTTTGGTTGGAGCTGGACTGCTGTTTGTACAAACTTTTGATGAGCTTGCATTCTTTGTATGCTAAAGAATTAAACCTTATGTACCATACTGGAATCCTATGGTTTGCTTTACTGACGTTATTCACTGCTTATTAATAGTATTGGCAATGGAGTCGCAAGCTGAAGCTCTTGGCCAGTTGACGAGTGATGATCTTGAAGGGAAGGTAACAACTAGTTATATACTACACAACCTTCCAATTTGGTCGTATTATTGTATAGATAATCTATTGATCTTTAAAAATAAAAAGTTCAAAGGAAAAATATAAAAATAAATAACTAGGCATCTCTGGTTCCAACAAAGTCAAGATGATAAAAGTAATGGAAAAGGAAATCTATCAAAATATTATTTTCTCTGCTGCATGTCAGTGGATAAGTGAGATGTAACCATGGTAGTTTTGGATTCTGCTTCTCAACAGTGAATAGTCAGGTTAGATCTGTGGGAATGAATGGGCTGGTGATAAACGAGTCAAGATAATTAGGAATGGATTTTAAAGTCAATAGGAGTAAATTTTTACTCTAGGAGATTGCTGGCTTTGAATGGAGAAGACTTTTTAGCCTTCTTGAAGATTTCTTTTCAAGTCAATAGGAATGGATTTTGTTACTAACAAATATAGGAATACCCCTCCACACCAAAACTTTTGTTTGGATGAGGAGAGAAAATGAGAGGGAAGAGAAGAGAAAATGTTCTCTCTTTGTGTTTGGATGAACGAAAGAAAAGAAAAGTAATTTATTTCATAATGATAATAATACTCACTATTATTATGTGGAACCTATTATTATCATGGGAAATTTTGTAATCAAAAAGTTAAAGAGAATATGGAGCAAATTTTCCTTCCAAAATCTTTATATTTAGAGAGAACTTTTATGTGGGGCCTCAAGTTTTCTCTCCCTCCCATTTTCTACTGCCATCCAAACGAGGGAAAATTCATTTCTCCTTCAGTTTTCTCTCATAGTTTTCATTCCTCCCTAGTTTTCTCTCAATCTAAACACAGGGTTAATCTAAAATACCTATATTGGAATGGGCTGCATGAATCTTTGATCAATGGGATCCTTTTATTATACATGACAATAGATGAGTCAAGATCTGCCAAGAATTAAATACTTATGGATTTCTTTCTCCTGTGTATGGCGGTTATTGGTTTTGCAGTTTGCAATGCTGGAGAGCTCATCAGTTGATGATGATCTTGCAAATTTGAAGAAAGAACTGGCTGGCAGCTCAAAGGTATGACGTATGCCTTGCAACTTGAAGGTGGAAATTTTCTCAATTCTCAAAGGGAATGATTTCTGTTTTTCCCAAAGATTATATCATTCTGCTGCACTTCTTTTCTCCATTCTGAAAATAAGCAGGAAAAAGTTTAGGGGAGGGGGTTTCTGTAATACCAAGACATTTATGTGTGTTTATATATATATATATAATTTACTCTCTTTTTTTCCCATGCTTTGGTTCGAACAGAAAGGAGAGCTTCCTCCTGGAAGAAGTGTCAGTGCTAGGTCAACCCTATTTCGAGATGCTGAGATCGAGATGGAACTTGAACAATTGAGGCAAAGGTCAAAGGAGTTTTAAAGCCAAGACTCTGTTCATATTTCATGCATGCATTAATTTAGTTTCTTTTTGTCACATAAGCATTGCAGTTGTACAGCTAAGTTCGATCAGTCATATTATATACTACCAGTGGCCATAACTTAAACAGTATTGCTGAATGATTAATTTAACATTCAAACAATTTGAGAATACGAAGCAAGTTGATAATATTCTTCTAGTTTGATCACACCCATGAGTGGTAATTAAGGCGCTAAAATAAGGGTTTTCTTATAATCTTTTTCATATGCTTTAAAGAAAATTTAGCATGTTTGGTACAAAGAATTGTGAAGTGAATGGAAAAAGGAATATGAATGATAATAGGAAAAGTAATATTGAGGAATTTTATTTGCAAAATCTAGTTTAGTATGACAAAGAAAGGAGTGTGGATTGCCTAGAATAAATTTATATATAATCCTCAATTTAACCGATGCTCTTCTCCCTTACCCAATTTCTTACTTCGTTCTTATATAACTAATTAACTAAATTTTATTGTACTGTTTATAAATTGTTGACTAGAAAAAGGTAATTATTTGGACAAATCAAACTCAATACATTATAATGAAATAAAATATATGGTTTGAATAAAAGATTTTGTCTCACATATACTACATAGATCCTAACTTGTTGATTCAATTTTACTAGCCCGCTATTTTAATCTAGTGTAAGTTGTGACTAAGTAGTAGTACTGACTTCTTCCTAAGTTCTATTTAGTATTTATGGAATTTAATTTTCGTTTTGGGTCCTGCTTTTGTGTTTCATCCATTGATTTCCATTTTAACGGGTTGGGTCTTGTTCCTCATTTTGAAATGGTTAGGTAGAGATTAGAGGAGCAAACTTGAAACCCCCACAAAGCATTATAAAATTCATGTGTTAGGTGTAAGATATTAACCTTTCAATTTTCTGTGGCAAAGTCCATTCGATTTTGAATCAAATATAATAAGTATAACATGAGAATAAGTCAATTCAACATTTTCAAGCTTGAACACAAACACGAAATGCCCATAATTTTTCATATGCTTTTAGTCATACCATTGCGAATGCATGGTTGACCAAAAACTACCCACACAGATTTGACTACCGTGTGTTGAACAAGGACATACTGGTAATTTCACAGTAATCAATATCAAATTTCAAACTAGGCATTGACATTTTCAAACATGAAACCAAACCATGTTTTCCTTTTACCCAGCAAACCGCAGCCCCTGATTTGTACACTGACATCTTACACGGCAGCTTCTCAATGTCCTTGGTCAACACGTAAGCCCTTCAAGTTGCCCAAAAGTGACTAACACAGCTGACAACAACATGCTTGCCTTGCCACTATAAATAGCCATCGCTTGCTGAAGTTCTACACAAACCAGTAGACTAATTTTAAAGGTTTCAGTATCAGCAAAGAGCTTTCTGATCTTTAGCAACCAAAACTTGTTTTTTCCAATTATGAGTTTCAGAAAGACAAGTACCCTTTTGATGATACTTGTTATCTTTGTGGCTGTTTTGAGTGAAAATGAGAGCACTAGGGTGGAAGCAAGCAGAGTTTTAACGCAGGACTTTGTGAGGGGCAACCACCTGGAAACGTATGCATCTGTGTATGAACAGACCAAGACCACCATGACATTTTGGCTGCAGCGCTTGGCCTCTGGACCAAGTCCTAAGGGACCTGGGCATTGATATCATATCAGATTTATTCATTGCAATTCCACACAACTTGCAGCTTCTAGCCTTAGCCCATATACTCTTTCTTTACTTTTCCTTTCCTTTTCCATTTTTGGGTTTTTTCAGGTCAAGAATGCTATAGAAAGCAGACCTAGATTATAGTAACACTATACATATCAGATGTATTATGTATACTATTCTCAAAATACAATTCTTTAATTTATGAATCTTATTATCAATATATCACCTCTTTCATGCTCACTGCTCTTCTATCATATCATATTATTGTTCCTTTTCTAGTTCATATGTGCATGCAAGATTAATTGCACTTCTGCATGCAGCTTCAAATTAGACAATTGGTTGTCAAAACAAAAATCAAAATACTGAGTAATAAAAAAGATCAACTACTAAGTGCAAGTGGGAAATTTCGAGGGAATCATATTAATATTAAATCCAATAACAGAATACATCAGTCAGACTCAGAAATTTAAAATTACATATTAGTTTCCTAATTATTTTAAAGTTTCTTTTTTTCCCTATATGGTTCAATCCCAATCAGTTCAATCAACTACTAGACGTTGGTAATCATCCAGAGAGAAGAGATAATTCCATGTTCCACCATTCTCTTGTGCAAGAAACTCGCTGCCAAAATAAGCAAGAGATGCTCCACTAGACCCAAAACCTGTAAGAGAAGAGAGAAAGAAACTGCATGCTCTTCTTTCCTTTGTCAGACGATGGTCTGACCAATTCCCATTCACCTACATCTAATGCAAAAGCATATTGCAGACCAGTCTATCCACTTCATGTCTATCATCCTTCTTCACAGCTTGTCATGAAGTTTCATGTCTGCTCCTCTCATCCTCATACATGGATGCCCTTCCTCTCCGTCCTTTGAGATATGGCTCTGGCGAGGAGTTCTCAGGATCCATATTCAGACCCTGATAAGATCGGCCAGCAAAAAACTCTGCTCCAGATCTAGCATTCCCTTTGACTAGAGAATTACTATTATTGCGCAACTGAAGTGCCTTCTCTGTTGCATTAACTAAAGCAAGAGCTTCTTTTTCTTCCTCATCATTTTCTGATTAAATTCAAAGTTCAGTGATTACAGAGTAAGTGATACTGAAGGTGCATGACTGGTAAATTTAATTCATATTTGCTCCATTAGAAGTGATCAGCTTTACAAGTACAAGAAAAACCATAGCAATAACCTTTAAACCACCTTTTGTTCCCCTGATATAAGACTACAATAATTTTCCCAGCTTAATATTTTAAAATCTTTACAATTTTCCATTCATGCACAATGAGTTTGCACAGACAAGTAGCAGCCGATAATTTGTAAGCCGTGAGACAGAACCAGTCTTGTGCTGGTCTAGATGTCCCACAAAAGTGGCATTAGAATAAATATTTCTACGGGAACTTTCCATTAAAGTAGATTGTCAACTCTCAGCAATCAAAAGAACTCCTCAGTAACTAGTTTTTGCATATCTCAGAAACAGATGAAAACTGAGTGTTTGAATTTTCTCTGGTTAAATATCATTCATTTTCAAATAGTAGAAGCAAAGGGAGAGAATCTACCTTGATTATCAACATCTTCAATATATCCACCTTGCAAGAATGAAAACCGTGCTTCGTCTGCCTTGTTTCCAACTTCCACTGGAGGCAAATTAATTAGATTTTGAAACTCCATTACATAATCTCCTGTCCACTGACTTCCTCTGGGAACAGAAAGTACCTCACATCAGAAATCAATAAGTAAAGTAAACCATTATTACATAATAGGAAAATATGGATTATAATATTTATTTAATTTGCAGGTCATGTTTGACTATAAAAAAAGATGTCTAAATTTAGGAAAGAAGGACCAACCCATGTGAGAACAGAGATGAGGATCATAATGGTTTACAGTATTCTACAAATCAGATGTATTTATGTCCAAAATGATAAGAAATATATCTGACAATTTGAGCATCCCATGTAAAGCAAATCAAGTGAGTCCTACAGTCTCAGGCAGTTGATAAAGTTTGAAGGTTACCTCCAAGTTTGCTATACCTAGATAGAAATTTCAATTTTCTTCTAATAAGGAATGTTATAAAGTTAAAAGACAAAATAGAAATAGGAAGGCAACATTGAACAGAAGCTATCATTTTAAAAGATACAAGCAGACACAATGTCTGGTATATTTAAGATAAGTACCTGCTGAAAGCTATTGTTGCTTCAAATGGAGTAATAACAGGAGCTAGATAATCTTTGCTATCCAACAGAGCAGTTTGGGCGCAAGAGACATATATGAAAACATCACACTGATGAAAATAAAACTGTTACTAAAAGATGTTTTATTTTCAGTCATTAAAGCAGGGAACGATGTACTAAAATTGCAGAATGCATTAAATTTCACCTCAGGAAAGTTAGCAAGTTTAGCTGGGTTTGGTCTTCCCATAACCAAAGTATAGGCTTTCTTCCCTGCCCCAGTAATGAGCTCCTTCATTTGATGTATTATGCGAAGATAACCAGCTGCATTAACAATTTTAAATTGAATCATATTTTGGTAATACATACATACATACATACAAGAACACAATGCACACACATAAATGATTACATAATTTTTTTTTTTTTTTTTTTCTGTTCAGATAAGTTATTTTTCAAAGTATCATAGCAAGAGAAGGCTAGATCCTGTTCTCACTATCTACCTAATCCACGATTAAGGCTACAGTTCATCTATTATAAATGAATTTTCACAGAATATTGTTCCTCAGAATCATTTAAACAATCCTCATTTCATCCAAAAATCTATCAGGTACAGGCGCAGGACATTCAGGTGTACTTGCAACACTGTACAATGACACTTAACTAGGAAAATAATGATAAAAACTTTAACGAATTATTAGCAATAACCACACAAGGAAAACTGAAGTTCTGACTGTAGACCGTACCAACACCAAGAGTTCCCACCAAAATCCCAACAATATTAGCATCCTTTGCCCTCTCCACAAGGTAATATCTGCACAAAATATCAATGAATCTAGTTATCACCCAAACATTTTTAAGAAGAGAAGGTGCTTATAGATGAAGAGGTGGCCAGTGCTTATGTTGGGATAACATACCTACGTTTAAGAATCCTCCTCTGCTGAGACAAGTCTGTCACCATTTGATTCTCATTTGCATCATATCTAACTAAAACCAACAAGATCATAATTAAAACAAAAAATTCACTAAGACTCAACAAAAGAAGAGGATGTAAGCAGGATTTACATTTTATATATATTAGACCCATGCGATAAGGTACAGAAAGTATCCCAATGACTAACTTCCTAAAGTAACTCATTCTTCTAATGGTTATGCACAACCAAAAAGGCAGCAACTGTATAACTACTTTAACTACATGTGCATGGCAGCCTCAAAGCACACATGTGAGGCAATGTGCCTTGATGAAGAATGATAACATATAGATGCTGCATCAAGTGAAAAAAAAAAAATGGGAAATTCAAAGACACACATTTGGGAGAAATTTGAATGTATAGGGGTAAGTTATCAACCTATTTCACAAGCATTGAATGTGAGCACAGTATTTGCAAATGCTGAATTATCGGGTCCAATCCAGAAGATGAAATTGTCCTCCATAATTTTTCCCACAGGTAAATTCCAAGCCAACCCTCCAACGTTATATCTAGTTGTTGTATCACTTCCCCCAAAGGAACTGCCATGACCATTACAGCCCCTAGCAGGTTCCTGGAGCTCATTTGAGTTCTGAATATCTTTTGATGGAAACAAAACTGAGGATGAAACGTCAGCAAAGAGAATTTCCGACTTAAGGTCAGATCTCCATGACTTTGAAGCTTCTAATACTGCTTTTTTTATCTGATCTATTGAATGTGCATATTCCAGCCCAAAAAGGACCTGCAGTTAGAATAAGAATTAGACAGAACAGTTAACCATTATGAAATAGACATTTTCATAATTAAAAATCATGCTTCATCCTGCTATGAAAAAGTTCCATTAAATTACTTGAAAAATTGCACTGTGCTGATGGTATTTATACTCATAGCAGCAAGCGCACAAACACATTCATATGTATGCTTTCCATTTGAACCTCAACCTTTAAGTTAAATCTGCAAGTAACATGTGACAGAAACTAAAACAACATTTGGCATTCCCCAAGCATAATATAAAATCAATAATATACATATATATATATATATATATATATATATATATATATATATATATATATATATATAAAACCTCAAAGGAACTGGAAATTTCTATAAACTATTATACTAAGCCCAATTAAACTTTGTTAAGATGTGTAAACAAATAGAAATTGATAATGGATTCTCACTTTCACTGTTATTCTGAAAGTCTCCTATATAGTCAGTTAACAAATAATATCATTTTTACAATTTTATTTTATTTGTATAAGCGAAGGCTCACCTGCCCAGCGGGAGAATTGAAAGACAAAAATAACCTTAAAGATTAAAAAGGGAGAAGAGCAAGAGAGAGACATGAATTTCCATATACTTGAATATTGAACACCCCCCCCCCCCCCAACAAAACCCACAAAAAAACAAAAGAACTCACACATATATATAAAGTGATTTTAGATTGTGATATGCAATTTTATAATTTAAAACTAAAAAATATTATATGTTTTATAAGAAAAATTAAGTAATCAAACATAAAATGAAAGGAAAGCATATGCAAAGCATGAAATACTTTAAACAATTAGTAATACCATGATGGGCTTGCTATATGTGAGAGCATAATTAGATATAGCTTCAACGCAGTCGTTTACACTGATGGGTGCCTTTCCAAAAACAAAAAAGGCTGGGAGGGTTGTCGTCCTGCAAAGAGAAAAGTGGATTTGAACAGAAGCACATGAAATAGAATTACACTCCCTGCAACATAAGGAATTTCCTATATGCAACCAACATTTGTTACAGAGACCATAAAACTCAATCACTTGCAAAGAGATTTAAGTAAAGCGTGGATCTTTAAAGTGACAGTGAAACCATGATGCATAAATCTGCCACATTACAACATAAATAATGTGGCACGGTATCCTATATAATAGCAAAATACAACTAGGCCTTTTTTATATACAGATGAGTGAATCAAACACATCTTTACAATTAATATGATGAACCAAATGGAGAGATTGGCATGAGAGCAAAAGCACAAATTATACATTCGACTGTTATAGATAGCTTAGACTTGTTAGAGAGAGATTAGCAGAATGTTTTAGAAGCACTGACAGGCTAAGGCACGCGTGGCCATAATGTATGACACAATCAGCATTAATGCGTGATGCTCCCACTTCATCAACACAGCAACTACCATAGGTTGTGTCTGCCATCACAAACAATCCAACATCTTTCCCTTTGCCATCAAAATCTTCGAGACGTTTGCGCAGAGCAGCAACCACTCTAGTTGAATCTTTTAAAAGATGATCGGGAAACTGAAATTCATCCAGTAAGGTCAATGTAATTGGAATTGAAATTAGAAACATCAAATAACCCCTGTAACCCCCTATCCCTATATGGATAAAGAGAAGAACTTTTCAGTAGCTCTGTACAGTATAGCAAATTCCATAAGCCTTTTCAGTTAACAAAAACAGACAACTGAAGTGGAGCTGCCAAGAAGTAAGCAAAATTACATACTTGTAAAGCAACTCTGCTGACGTTGTGAGTGTGAATGAAGTCAGCGGTGGCTGCAATTTCGTAACTTGATTCAAACTCCATAGCCATGGCTATCAAATAGCAATACAGAGAAACAACCACTTTGTTCGGGTGGATTGAGGCCGAACAAAGAATTGAACTTGCAGACGATGCTATGCCCTGTACAGTTTATGATCAAAACCCTTTCTTACTGTAAATTACATTGCTTAAATAGAAGCCATAAAGAAAAATTTAATGCAAACCATCTTTCTCAGAATACATTTTTCTTTTTGGGTCTCACGAGAGTGAAACGAGGCTTGTTTGCACAAGGCATAGCAAACCATCAAGCAGGCAAGGGTTATCAATGGGCCAGATAATTACGTTAGGTGTTGGGCCTTGCCACTGTCGTTTATACAAAACGATAAAAAAAAAAAAAAAATAGAAGCTGACGTTTATATCCGTGTCTTCTCGCAATTGAAAGCTGGAAATGGGTCAAAATCAAACAATCAATTAGCTTTACCAGTGTGGATGTGAATTGAAGCAATGGGTGTTGCAGAGTTGGATGAAGCTTTGAAGTTGTTAAACTCTTCTTTAGCTCATATAAAATGGCGCCTCAAGTCTTCATCCAAACGTCGACTAGAATTAGGTTCCTTTCCTTTCTTCCTCTGAATTTGAAGTTACTATTGCATCTGAATTTTGTTTTATTTTTTCCTGGTCTCGTGTAAATGTGATTTTCATTTTCCTATAATCTAAACCCTGGTTCCAAAGCAAAGGAATCAGCTCACTTAGCTTTGGTAGTAAACCCATGAAGGCGAGAATAAATCTTATTATGTTTTATTGAAATTAATGATATGTGTTTTACGCCACTTAATTTCGTTCCCTCCATGTTTGTTCATTTCATTGCAAACTTGTGTAATGGATTTTCCCCATCTTATTTATGAACCTTTGAATTTTTGGCAGACATTCTGGCTCTGTGCACAAGAATGAGACCAGTTATAATGGTAGACTATGGTGGAAAGATGCCTGAGCTGCAAGAACATCTGTGTGCACTCCTCAAACTTATTCAAAGGGTTTGACTCATCCTGCTAACCCTATTCAGTACATTGGTGCAAAAGTGCAACTTGCCTTCCTTTTATAGAATTCCATTTTTTATGCAATTATTTCTTGAATATTTTTTTTTTCATATTTTTCTGCTTATAAATCCCTCATCTCCGCTCCCTCCAAATAGAAAAAGGGATAGTACCAATGTTTGTTTTACATATAATCAGGGATCTATGTCAACTGATTTGATAACATGGCTAGTTGGGATGGAGTCTGTGCCATCCTTGTGATCTCTTACAATCATCTTGTGCAATAAGGACTTGTCATTTATAAAATCAATTTTTTATTCCCAATTTGCATCTTTGCAGGAATCCCCCATTTTTGAACATCTAAAAGTGCTGGTTATACAAGACATGATATACTTGATCCATGTGAGAGAGCTTTCTGAGTATGTTCAGTCAAGCATGAACTCAAAAGAAGAGTTAAACTTTGTAGACCTCGAAAAGGACCCTCCAGAGGTCATTTCTTCCTTCTTTGAAAGAGCTTTTGTTGTGATCTGCAATTTTCAATTTTATACAAATCCTTTTCCTAACCTTTTTTTATTTTTTCTACTTTTGAACTTGTTTTTCAGATGATAAACCAAAAAGAGAAAAGCCAATTAGTAATGCAGCTGATATCGATTCAGAAGTTGTTCTCAACGTTATTTCCTCTTGAGGTAGTCAACGGTCAATCATCATCTCAGGAGACAAAATATGTTGATAATGCCAACCCCGCCAATACCATTAGTGGGCATTTTGCTTCTCAGTCTTCTGAGTGCATTGATCTCAGTAACTGCATGGAGAACACTGAGGTGACAGTGCCAACACTGAATGGGTATTTCTCTAATGTCATATTTAGATTCATTTGCACTTCCTCTTGTATAATGCATTTGTATATCTTTGCCATCCTTTTTTATTCCTTCTTTCATTCTTGAGTGTGACACACAACTGTACAATGGTTGCTGGGTGTTAGGAAGGGATGCTACCGGATTTTAAACAGTTTTATGGCACTGGTAATACCTTTTTTGTTGAGAAGATAGTTCATTAAGCAGAGCTTTTGACCCTTTATTTTGTGTAGTTTTGTGTTACCAGAAGTTAGTGCTTTCATATGTTGCATGCAGTAGTATGTCAAGATTTAATATTGGATTATAACAGTATTAAGACTGATCTCTATGAAGGGAATCACATTTTTCTCCCAAAGTTAGAAACTATTTGGAAACTCAGAAAGTTAGAAACCATTTGGAAAACTCAGCTTTAATTTATTTCAGTTAAATATTATAGCACTCTTCTGTTTTTTTGCTTCAGATGGCTTCTAGGCTACCCAGTTGTGTACCTGTTCAGTAAAGAGCATATTGGCGATGCTATTTATAATCTTTCCACCAAATACCTTCATATTTTCCAAGTACTTGTCTGCAGGTTTGGTGTTCTATTCTCTTACCCATAATGTCTATCATCAAACTGCCATCATCTATTAATGTACGAATGCGTTATCTCGTCCAGAAAATCTATTTATTTCAAAACTTTTGTTTGCATATGTGGAAACTAAGTAGAAGTTAAAGGAATACTCAGTTCTAGTTGGTTCATGCCTAGAAACCAAGGGCCAATGCAGTGTATGGCTGCTATTCAATATAATCTTGGAAGGTTTCTATTGGCCAAAAGAAAATGGATCAAAAAATATCTGAAGAGATATGATTATGAGTATATGGGATTCACTAGGGGTAGCAATCCTATTGTCTTTCTCCTTGTCAAACAACACGTCACTGCAAATTGAGAACAATTTTTATCAAGGTTGAGATATATGCCTATTGATGTCTAATTTGAGCTCTTGCAGCACACTCAAGAAAGGATCTCAAGCAGAAGAACTATTAAGGTGGGTCCATCATTCTGCATGTATATATCATTACCATGATCATTTTGAAATTGTTTGATGCAAATATTCAGTGGTATTCTTAACATGTTTTAACAGTTTCTCGGTGCCATATGATCTGAGCACGAGAGGGAGTAATGAGCATTGGGCAGAGGCTTTTCTGGCTCACATGCGGGCAAAGTGGGAAAGATGTGCATATGCTTGGAAGAGTCTAAACATGGAGGTTAGCGAATTCAATCCTCAAGCTATTGTGCTATAGTTGGCACCTCACCATCCCCCTCACCTGAGCTTCCCAGAACCAACTTTGAAAAGAATTTTAGATCTTCTAATCTTTGCGAGGTTTCGACTAAATTTTACATTTGGCTATCGAGGACCTATCGCAATTCTCCTCTATTGCCTGGACTTGAGACTGGATATGAAAACTATAGGCGGAGTCTATTTTAGATCTTCTAATACATTGTAGAAAGTATAGTGTATTTGGATAAATCATAAATGAACATAGTCTCCCTACTGGCTTAAATCCCATTGAGCGATCATATAAAAAAAAAAAAAATTCCTTAGCATTACTTTAGGGTGATACTGTCATTAGTCGGTAAATTATCTAAAGTTGTGATAAAAGGTCCTTGTCATTTGAACGACTAAGTCTATCAAAGAGGGAGCAGGTAAGTTTTGAATGACAAAATCGAAGTATGAACCATTGGATTGAAATGATTCAATTGAATGGCTCACCATGAATCATTGCAACAGCAACGTTATTCGCTCTCGTTCTTGACATGCTTTTAAATCCTTTGATGGGTTCCATTTTCAAAATTAAAGTATTAGAATGGATATCGTGGACTACTATCATACGTGCTACGCCGCTGGAATGAAACCAAAAGAATCCTGTAGAGGCTAAGAATCATTTTTTAGCATTTGAACATCTCCACACTCTTATGCCTATCAAAGCAACTGCAGTGATCACAGAAATTGGAATTTCCATTCAAACTAAAAGCCAAAATTTGAAAGAGATCATTATTTAGCAAAATCCGAAAGGATAAGGTACTACCATTTCCCATAAACATAAATGAAGGAAAAAAGGATAACTGCGTGATATATTCCCTCTGAAACTTATGGCCAAACAATTCCAAAGCAAAAGTCAAACAAGGAAAAAGAAAAATGAGAAAAATCAAATGGTGCGACTTGAGATTCTATCAGCCTTTGATCAAGTTGAGCACATCAGCCTCTGTGGGAAGAGCGGGGATTGCTCCCTTTTTGATAGTTGTAATTGCTCCGCATCCATTTGCAAACTTGAGTACTTCCCTTAATCTTGCTTCATCCTGCAGTTAGTAACATGCATGCGTAAATGATAATTAATAATGATAACTTGTATAACTTTTTATGGTAAAATCTAAGCACTCACTTCAAGAATGGTTTGATCATCGACAATCTTTGTCAATAGGGCACCAACAAAGGCATCACCAGCGCCAGTTGTATCAACCGTGTTGACATGATAGGCCTCCACTGATCCATGGAAATTCTAGTTTGAGCAGAAAAGTAAAAAGATTGTTATCACTTAGATATTTGAAACCTGTAATTGAATGTTGTATGTTGATACTGTTCATAATTCATAATTGAAATTAATGAAACATGTAAGCATTTTAGCCCTGTAATTTTATGCATGTTGATACTGTTCATAATTTGAAGAAATATATAAGCATTCTGGCCTGCTTTAGTGAAATTCTTCTTGGCTCTTCGTCTCTATTTTTGTAGACAAATCAATTCTACTTATCTCCCAAACAGTGTCACTTGTTAGAAGACAAAAATCATTAAACCCTGATTGGAAGTTGGACCTGAGATCAATCCTCATCCATCAGGCTTTTGGTTCGATAGAGTAAGGGCAATGGTTTATGATAAACAGTTTCGTTCTGCTAATTAACCACATAATCTCTACTTAGAAAGGAAACCCCAGAGAAAACAAACAAAACACGCCAATATAATAAATTCAAATCAGGTAAACAGAGCTTAATCTTCTAATCTAATGGTTTAAGTTAAAAGTTAGAGTCACTTTGAGTCCAATTCAGAAGGGAGGAAGCTAAAAGCAGATGAGATCAATAGTCGCTCTCGCAATGAAAGCGAGAAGAGAGGAAGGTAAGGAGAGAAACAGAACAGCCCAATTTTAGAGCAGGGGGGTCCATACTAATAAACAAAGCGGAATTCCTTATAGCTTGAAAGGAACCTTGTAGGCAATGAAGTTGCAGGCATAATTAAAACCAACAACCCACTATAGCCACCTAACCCACCATCTACCTTTACCGTTGTGGACATAATCTATGGGTCAAATTTTCAACAGCCAGCAAAACAAGTCATAAAGTAGCACATATATATAGAAGAGAACAAGTTGGTCAAAAATAAAGTAGATAAAGTAATTGATAATTCTAAAGAAGACATTAAAATGTAAAGAGTTTACCTTGGTGTAGTATCTGGAACCATGTTCACCAAGAGTCACAAGAAGTAACTTCAAATTGGGGTGCCACAATGACAAAGCTGCAGCATCATCAATTTTGTCACTCTCGGTTAGGAACTCCAGCTCCACATCACTCACCTTGATCACATCAGCCTTGTCCCATATACTTTTTATCTGCAGACGGGCTTCTTCGGGTGATGGCCACAATGGTAACCGAAGGTTTGGATCATAAGATAGCAGGCAACCAGCATCCTTGGCAACTTCCATTGCCTTTAGGTGTGCTGATCTGCATGGCTCCACAATCAAGCTGATCGATCCATAATGGAAAACTTTGGCCTGACAAGTAATTGCAACCAATATCCTCAGTTAATTACCTTAACCATAACCATTACCAAACCCCGTAATTTTAACTATGACTATAATTATAGCAAAGTTTTCGTCTTTTTTTCCCCCTTCAACAAATAAAGATTATTATTTTCTATCTCGTTATGTCATCGTAAGAATGCAATTATTGTACCCGCGCCCGCATGGGAGAGGACGCCAATTAGATTCATTTTAAATTATGCACGTGCTTGCTAGGCTGTAACCTGTAAATTGTGGGCCAAAGGTGAATACTGAATAGTAAAATACCACTTGACTCTTTGCCAAGCTAGATGTGGGCCTCCATCATCATAAATCCAAACACCAAAAACAGCTATACTTTGGAAGATCTAGACTAGGAAACAATTCCTCTACTTCTTTAATTGAATATCTCCTTCACCAAAAAATTGACTCGTCTCTTTCTGAAATTTGTTTATTGAGCAGAGGGAATACTTTATACGGAAACAAATGCTAAAGATCTATAATCTATGATCTATAATTAAGTAATGAAAAAAAAAAAAAAAAAAGTTACAGACAAGTAGTATGGCCCAGAATTAAGGAGAAAATCAGAGACAGAGAAGGCGTTGGCACGTAGATGGTCAGGGCGTGGGTCAACCACGCCTAACAGCATGAAAGTCAAACTATTAGACAATGGGCACAGTTCATGGATTGGATTCCAAACCACGTTCTAGCGCGTGCGAAGCATCCACATTGGACACAAGCCATCTCGGGTCAAAAGACAAATCCCGTGAAAATGATCATACAAATTGGAGGGTTGGTATTTTTATTTTATTTTATTTTATTTTATTTTGTGTATATCAAATTTAGAAAATTTAGATTATAGATTGATGACACTGGATCCACTAAGTGGGACCAGTTCCAATAAGTGCTGCGTAAATCAATGATCAGACGGAGAGAATATAATCAAAATTATCTCAGTTCTGGGTACAAGACAAGCACGTGAGGCAGGTCAGGTGACCAACCCCCGCTTCCATTTGCGATCTAAACGCCGGAGATAACATCAATATAAAAATAATTTTTTTATTTTTTTATATTTTTAAAAAAAGCGTTACTTTTTCTTTTCTTTTTCAAAATTTTGGGCTGTTGCCAGAAAAGGGGCAACGAGGCTCCGCTCATGTGAATCTCTGTATTGGAGGAGGCAATGCTATGGGGCTTTGCCCATTTCTGAAAGAAACGACTAGTGGGATTTTGATATTCCAACAGAGTCGCGTTTCCTTCGGGTGTCTCAGATCTACACGCGGGCCCACTAGACGCCATATGACGTGGCTATGACGCGCAAGAGATGGAGATCTTCTCTCACGGTTGATCAAATGACACAAACATAAAATAATATCTCAAGAAAAATGGAGAGGAAACATACATACAGATTTTGAAATCCAAGAAAACTGACCAAACAACAAGTATAGGCGAAAGACAGAGAAGAAAGATGGAGGGATCAGAGATACATACGGATCTGATGAGCTCAAGATTGAGCTCTTCGGGCTTGAGCAGCATATCAGCGCTGGGATTTCTGTAGAACATGAACTCACGCTCGCCATCGGCGCGTAGGGTGACGAAGGCCAAAGCCGTGCGAGCGCCCTGGTCAAAGTTGATGCCATCGGCTCTGACGCCGTTTTCCTTCAAGATCCCGGCGAGCATGTGACCAAACTCGTCGTCACCGAGTTTGCCAACAAAGGCGGCTTTGCCACCGAGCCTTGCGACGGCGATGGCAACGTTGGCGGGAGCACCACCGGGGGCTTTGAGGAAGCCAGGTGCCTCTGCCAAGGACACGCCGGAGACGGTGGGAACGAAGTCGATGAGCATCTCACCGAAACTGACGATGAGACCGTTGCCGGTGCTGGGAACGCCATTGTACGCCATGGCCTTAGTTAGGACTTCTCTTTAGACAGTAAGAGAAAGAAAAAGAAAGAAATTGAAAATAGATCTTTAAGTAATCTCGGAGGAGGAGAAGAAGATGGAGAGAGATCAGGCAGCGGCTTTGGTGGAGTTTATATAGAGGGACTACTACTAGGGGAAGGAAAAATGGAGCTTCACGATAACTGATAAGAAGTCACGAGTCATTAATTCATAATTTAATTAATTTTTGTTAAAATAAATTATTTCTTTGTTTTATCCATTGCTATTTGAATTTTGATTGTCTAACTTACGGTCCAAATCTTTTTACTTTTTATTTTTTTGTTTCCTACCAACTATCTGAATTCAATACTGTATTAGAAATTAAAAAAAAAATTATACTTATTAAATTTTAAAATAATTATATTTTTAAAGTTAGAATCAAAATATTTTTTTATTAAACTAAAATAACTTCTTATTTGTTATTCTTTAATTCTGCCATGCCGCAAGCTCCAAACACTTTATAATAAATTTTTTAATTAATAAATTTAGTTTGTTTAAACTCTTATTAATTAATTCATAATTTTGTTTGGTTAAAATGATTTTCACATTGCCTCTTGGTTATTGGCAAAGAGTAATTGATTACAATTCCATTGGGATCAAATGAAATGAGGAATTGGTGGGCCAGTGAAGACTATGGTATTTTAATTAATTAAAACCTTATCACTCATAAAAATGGACAAATATAATATTTATTGATCATTTTTGGTCTACGATTTGATATATAAAAATATAGTATCAAAGTTTGGTTTGGTTTATACGAATGCGATCCGAAAAAGAAAGCCGATACTATGATTTTACGATGGAAGTTTTTTTAGATTTTTTTATAGTATTTATATAGGAATAATTTTAATGTACATATTATATATAATTAATATTCTCCAATCTGAGAGAAAGGGTTAAATTAAATTTTACATATGATAAAACGTAAAAATCGTTTTTTTTTTTACTATAGTCCTATTTATATAGTAAAAATTATGTTTTGATGGTAAATGTTTGTCATATTAATGTCACGTGAATGCCAATACTTGTTAGTATATGATAGATATTTATGGGTGGTAGTTATAACTCTTTAATACCAATAAATATCCGATAATAAAAAAATACCAATAAATAGACTGTCATAATTTTGTTTTAACTTTTAACCGGAAGCGTCATATTTTTCATATTTAGATAAGATAAATCTGATTAAGCCACTCCTCCTTCCCATAAAAACAAGAGTTTCTTTTATGTAATTTTTAATTATTTAGATTGATTTTTAGAAAATAAAATTATTTTTTATGACAAAAATATGTATGGAAATATTTATAAAAAGAGTATTTTCAGAAATTAAAAAATATATTTTTAACTTTTATTTTTATGTTTATATTTAAAAATATTTTTTTAAGTTTTTAAAAAAACATGAAGAATATGTAACTTGTGTTTGTAGTGATATTTTCTCATATATAATAAATTCTGTATTTAAATTTGCAATCACGATAGAAACGAAAGAAGTGAATCAAATGATAGTATAGAAAAAGAGAGAAATTGAATGAAGTGGAATAGGATGAATTATTTATTGTGCTCACATGAAACTTTTAGAGCATGGATTTGGGCACTCTTCAAATAGTTTATTCTCAGGTTTGGTTATTTTTATTATAACAATAGTTTATTTCTTAAATTTTGAAAAATTTATTATTATCAAATAATTAGTAATATTAAATTATTTTTCAAGTAAAAAATATTATTATTATAAAAATATTACTGTTGCCGCATTATACATGATGGAATTGTTTATTAAAAATCATTTTAATTATTTTATTATAAATTATATTTTATTTTTTACATACTAAATAATATATTTGTCTATTCTCACTGCATATTAAATATAGTAATACAGAGTTATACAGAGTTATATATCTTAAGTTATATAAAATATGTAATTTTTATTAAAAATAGCCTAATTTTGCTCCAATAGCTTTGCTTCCCGGGCAAACCTCTCAAACGTAAAAATGAGTAAAGAATTCACAAAATAATAATAATAATAATAATAACTAAAGAAACTGGCCTCTCACGCAACCTTTTTGCTTTTTCCGTTACGGTGGAACCCAATCCAGGGGCTGGTTTGGTCTTAGATTTCAGTCGTTGATTATTACTCGATGCCAGATTGACGCGGATCTAAGACTCAAGTTTCACAACTTTGCCAAAAAAATAAAAAAATAAAAAACAAATAAAGGAAATGCTAATGGCACTCTCATTTTTATTTTTTATTTTTTAATTAATATATTATTTTAAATACATATTTTTATTAAAGGAGTATTTTAAGTAATCCATAACATCGATAAACAAATAGGATAAAATAAATGACAGATATAAATAATGATTGTCACCGACAAAGTGGATATTGTAAATGGGCTGTCAAAAAGCAAATTATATATATATTTTTAATTTTATTAGATCAAAAATCAAGATTGGGACTTTTGACTTAATGGAAAGTTTAATTTTTAAAAAAATATTTGTGATGACAGCAAACTTAGAAAAAAAAAATCTCATTTTTATATTACACTTAATTATTATGATAAATTAATCTTTGATATCTTTTAATAAAAATATTTAAATAAATTTAGTTTTGAAATTTATTAGGATTGAGATAAATTTTAAAACAAAAAAAATGTTTATAAAATACTTACAAGTTCTTTATCAATTATATTCACATAATTTGTGATAAAAGTTTTTTTAAGATTTTTAAAATAAAATATTCAAAAAAATATAGTAACTGTTCTTCTCTTTGTCACAGAATTACATGTTTGAAACAAGAAATTACAAGAATTTTAAAAAAATAAATAAACAAACACATAAAATAATAAGGTTTCTAAAATTATTAGTTTTTTTTAAAAAATATATATATATATTTGCACCGGTGGGCCGTAACAGCGCATGGTTTCTGATGTTTGCCTTTTATTTTCTCCGACGCGAAGTTGAAATAATCGGTGTAAAGTGTAAACTGCACGCGACTGTAACCAATTATTTTTTAAATTAATTATCACACTCTTATTTTTAATTAATTATCATTATTTTTGACACAATTGCTCAGCTAATTATTTCTTTTTGTTTGAAAATGATAAAAAAAAAAAAGAATTGGCTTTATCAAAACATTAATATGAAATGGAGCTCGTGTTTTCTTTTTTGGTTACTATGGACCTCGTCTTTTGTTAAATTGTTTTTTTAGGCAGCATTAATTCAATTTTTAAACTACTAATTTAAATTTAATAAGACTATATTTCTGACCTTTTTGGTTTAAAATAACCAAAGAGAAATGTTCATAAAAATAAGGAAAAATATTTAAAAAAAAAAACTCCATAAATTTTATGTGACGTGTTCTTTACTCTTAAAACTGTCAATATATATATCATTATTCAGATTTTAACTTTTATTAAAAATTTAACATAAAAAAATCATTTACATTTTATTAGTTCTTAATTTTCACTTACATTTTTTATTTGCTCATACAAGAGTTAATAGAGAAATAATGAGATATAAATAAGACTTTTCGTCAAAATTTTAATAGAAATTTAAGTTTATAGAAGCATGTATAAATTTTAAAACCTTAAGGGAATTATGCATTTTAAAAATAAAAGTACATGTCACACTAAAATTTAAGGTTTTTTTTGTACTTTTTCAAAAGAAAAATAACAAAAAAAATTTGCATAAATCCCTATCGCAGAAGCTGAAAGCATGTAGTTTACCACCAATGTTAAGGAATATTTTTAAAATGAAGAGATATTTATTTTAAGAAGTTATATTTTTTAAATTAGTATTTACAGGAAGAATCATATAAAAAGATATTATATTTATTTAAAAAAGGTAGTTATAATACCTTTATGAAAGATGATTAGTGAAAAGGTTATGTTGACTAACGATAATTTTACACAATTAAAAGTTATAATTCTTCATGGAATAACCATTGACAAAAAGTTGCCTTAATTGATAAAACTTTTTTCATTTGAGACGTTATATTTATTGAAGAGATTTGTCTCTTTAATGTAGGGCCATACCTATTGAAGAAATTATATATCTTTATGAAATAATACAATTTGTTTCTTCATAAAATAGTTATATCTATTCATAAAATATCATTTCATGTCTATAAATAGACAATTCCCACTAACATTCAAGAAAGCATTTCAAATATTTTTTTTTTTTTTTTGACAAGATCCAACAAGTATTCACATATCCACTAATATTTATCTTGAGTGCACATAAAATAAATAAATAAACTATTATTTTATAAAAACTATTGTTATTTTGCTTGAGTTTTTTGAATATAAACTATACTAAAGAGCTTTCATTGTATCCGAAAAGAGATTCATCGTTAAACTTAATTTACGCTCAACAATTTGGAATTGATAGAGTGAATCTAAGTCTAAATGAAAATATTCTCCGTACCTTAAAGATTTGTACAAAACTTTCTTTATTCTCTTCACTTTTATCTCACTTCACCTACATGCTTTAGACTTATTGTCTAACAATCTTTAAACTTGATTTAAAAGTCTAAAGATTATGTCTCACAATCTTTAGGCTTAAATCAAAATTCTAAAGATTTTATCTAACACTAGGACTATTTCTTCATTGACATCAATAATAATATTATTATAGATGGATGTATTTATATTTTTATAAGTTTAATCAAATTGAAGGAGAGTGCTTAAGGCACTCTCTCACTTTTTTTACCCACTTCTCTTATTATAATTTATTTTAAAGTAACAAATTGAAATGCTAATCCCAAGTGGTGGAATAATAATGACAGAATAACATAAATGACCTTTCAATTAATATTTATTGATGTCAATTTTTTTTTTTAAAAAAAATCAATTTGCTTGAAAATCTTACAACTTGTAATGATTTGTAAGATGGCCCTAAATTAGTTGAGGGGCCAATTATTATGTCCAATGCAAATCAATTTAGAGCTTTGTGGAGAGACATGTAGAAATAACAATCATAGCAACGCAAAAGTAGTTTGATTAGAAAAAATGAGTTTACAGGCACTACAAGAAAAATCTTATTTAGTAGCCGATTATGTTCCGTCATTGATAGTGACCCAAATAACTATGGACTAAGAAAACAAAATTTATTAATTAAATTTATAAGGTCATTTTAAAAAGAGGTTAAACATATTTATATAATTAATTAATAAAAATGTCAACGTAATAAATTAAAAATAATCATTTCCTTCAATTCGTGTCCTGAAGGGGAATCCTTATTAGTTCCTTAATCAATAGAATGAAATTGTCATTCTTAAACGTATCAAAATAATAAAAAAGATTAAAAGATTCTTGCTTAAGGTATAAACTCTGTCCTCTCAAAGCTCACCCATTTCTCACTTTTTCCTTAATGACCTAACTAACTTTAACATTAAAACTGGTACTAAAGTTGTGGCTATGGCCTCCCTAACTGTCTCTCTTTTTATAGGTTATCAATTTTTCCTTAATTTTTTTAAATGTCCCAATAGTAATATCATTGAAGTTTGGAAAATTACGAAAATAGGTATATTTTTTTAATAATTTTTTATACTGATAATTGAGAAGTAAATTTATATTATTATGATTAAAATACTCAATTATTTATTAATTGTACTAAGTTTTATAAAGTGTGTTGCTATGCATAATGTTATTTAGGCAGGGGAAATTTTGATGCTTATATGTTCCAACATAATGTTGTGGTTCCCTTGTCTTTATTTAGTTCTCTTTTTTTTTTTTTTATTGTCTTTATTTAGTTCTTTTGTTTTGGAGAAGCTCACTCGACTCGTCTTGGTTCAGAGAATTTTTCTGTTTGGTTCATGGTCATATATTTTATTATATTTCAAGTTCTAGTTACCCAACTGATTAATCAGCATTTAACTTTATTCTTTGAGATATATGATTTTTTTTTCCGTGACATTTTACATTAAGCTTTCATAGATTAAAGGCATTATTTAGTTTATAAAGTGTATGCTCTCGTGGATTTTTTTTGTTATATAAAAACATAAAGTGTTAGAGAAAAATAAGGAAGTATTCACAATAAAAATAAAACCTATAACATTAAATTCAATCCGTTTTATTTAAAATAAAAAAAAAGTACTACTAGATTAATTTTAAGAGAAAATCATCCTTTTATCTTTTCATATTATTATTAATTTAAAAAAAATTACGTTTTAAATTAAATAAAATAAATTTTTATATTTTAAACTTAAAATAAAAATAAATCTTTTATATAAATAAAAATTTTAATAAGATTTATTTTTATTTTTAATTTAAAATATAAAGATTTATTTATTTATTTTAAAATTTTATTTTTTTTAAATTTAATAATATTGTGAAGAGCTGAAAAGAATTTTTTTAAAGAAGATGTTTGTCCATTGTTATAAAATTCTAACCTATCTCCATGAGTTGTTATCAAATATCACTTGCTTAAGGCCACGCGCTGAAGCCTAAATGATAATTGGAAAGTGCAACTAAAGTAACGTGTTTTTGACGTTTGAAGAGAAGAGAAGGTAGGTGCACGTTGATGGAGATGGCTGAGCATTGAGCCAAGTCCCTAGATTTTCCTTCATCCTCACGAAAATTTTTTTAAAAAAAAAGAAAAAAGAAAAACGTGCTTAGTAACTGCTTTCTCATTTTTTTTGTCAAATATTATTTTTTAATAAAAATTTTAAAAATATATTTAGTAAGTAAATTGTTTTTTAAATTATATATAAAAATTAATATTAAAAAAAGCTATAAATTATGTTGTTAATTTTTATTCTTGATCTTAAAAGTAATGTTAACATATCATATATATATATATATATATATATATATATATATATATATATATATATGTATATTTCATCATTTTGCTAATGAGGCGACGAGGGATATGGGATTGGGGCTAAGAATTTGGGTAAGTACTTATGAATGTCATGTGACACTCAAAGTACAGTACCCCACTGACACGGGGATGCACGTGACACTGCCTAAACTTTTTGAATATGCTTGCTTCTTTTAAGAACAACGTTAAAAAGTGGTAAACAAAAGTTGACCTGTTGAAGCGAAGAAATTCCGGATAGTCGGTAAGTAATTAATTTTTTTAAGTATATTAATAGAGTTTTAATATATAAATTTTTTTTGTTAATAAATATATGATAATTTTAATATCTTAAAAAATTAGCCTTTGGTTCTCTTTTAAAAAATACCTTAGTGCAAAAAAAAAAATGTATTTGTCTTGTATTCTTGATGTTTATGTGAAAAAAAATCCTACCTCATCCAAATAAGTGAAATAAAAATAAAATATTTTTAATTTTGGTACTATCTAAAAATCTCAGAAAATATAATTAGATATTTTTAAAGAAGTAAATATATTATGCAAATCAATTAGCTTAAGATTTTTTTAATTTATTTATAAGTTTTGAATTTGAGTTTTAAAATTGTAATTACATTAAAATTTAGTAAAAAAAATTTCACTGCTCTTATAATTTTATTTAATTCTAATCAAATTAATTGATAATTAATATGATGTATATATTAATTGATTCATTTAAACATTTTATTTTTATGATAATACTAACATACAAATTTGTTTCTGGTCTAGACTTAATAATTTTTATTTTTTCGATTTTACCCTACCCATCAAATTTTAGTGAGGCAAGAAATACAAGCAGAAGTTTTGTGTTGTTTACGTAAAAAGATAATATCCTCACTTTCCCAAATAAGTGCGGTAAAAGAATATTTTATTGAAAGTTTAAAAGCATAATAAAATATTTATACTCCATCCTTTTCAAATAATTATCTTTTAAAATTTTTCACAAGAATTCAAAAATACAATGAATAAATTAATAAATGATGTAATTTATTAAATTATTCTTACTTATTATTTTAAAGAAAAAGAAAATAGTGAGTGAATAAAAAAGAGAAATACATAAAATATTAATTAAATATTAAGAACAAAAATAAAAAATAATAGTATATTAAAATAAATAGAAGAACAATTATAATTAAATAATTTTTTAAAAAAGATAATTATTTTGAAATGGATGGAGTACCATTTAAAGATCTAAAACACAATTAGCTTATGGAATCAAATTTAGTATTTCATCTCCTATTTTATTCTCCTTATTTATTACTTTTTTTAAAGAAAGAGAAAATGATGAGTGAATAGAAGAGAAAAACATACGGAATATTAATTATTATTTTTATTATTTTTTATCTATCACTTAAAAGTTAAATTATATAGATTAAAACATGCATTTATTTTTCTTGATTAAAGTAAATTTTCTTATTTAACTTTCTATTCTATTATTCTCTAAGTTTCTGTCATCATAATTATTTCATTTATTAATGTATAGATAAGGGATTAAAAAAAGTAAAAAATTAATAATAAATATTATCTTAAAATTTTAAATCGATGTATAAATAGTAACAAATTTTGTTTCAAAGCAAAAAATAAAAAGGAACGAGAGGAGTAAATGTTGAAGGTAAAAGTGAAAAAAAATAATTAATGTTACATTAAAATAATAGATGAACCATTATCATTTTTTCTTTTTAAAAAAACAATTATTTTGAAACAAAGAAAATATCATTTTATTTCAACACTAATCAAGATTAATGAAATAAGGAATTCATTAACATAAAAAAAAAAAACAATTAGCAACAAAGTTAGACAAACATGAGTGTCTTCTTATCTTGAAAGACATTAGTAATAATACTACAACTACTATTAAATTAATTTGTTTCAGTAAATAAAAATTGAAGTGAATTGGATCTAAAGATATACTAATGTCAAGGCAGGTTTCAAGATTTAAAATACGATTATATTGGCAGTATTTACAAAATATGGTTAAAAATTTTTACCGGGGAGAGTAACCTCTGTGGGTAACTCTTAACTTTTTTACCCACCCATATGGATAAGGAAGAATACAGTCCAAAACAACGTGCCGTTGCATTCTCATTTTCATGTGCTGGTGAATGAAAAGGACGCCCTCATCGTTTCATCTCATGCACAAAAACAGCACAGATACCAATGAACACTGTCCCCAGCACGTCTATTTCTGTAAAGGGAGACGGCTCCCCCTGATCCAGCGCACCGATCCCATTGAACCAACTTTCCCAATTCCATCATCAACAACAAAAAAAAGTAAAATTTTTAACCTAACTAAATAACACAAGTTAATTTCTATTGATTTGGCATGGTGGGGTAAGAAAATAAACATTGATTATGATAATCAAAGCTGTGTTTTAGATAATGAGGTTGCAATGCCGTCTTGCAATGTGCTGTTCTCTTCGGAATCTGATTCACTAATTGACAAGCTTCCGTTTTCAAAATTATCTTCAGTTTCTGATAACTCTATATCTGTGGAATCAGCTTCTGTTTCCGAATCATGTGATGAAAACCCATCGCTATTCAAATCAAGGTTTTTCTTTTCATGTATTCCGTGATTCCCCGTTTTCCTGCTTGGACTGTCCAAGATTGATAAGGGGTTGCGGTCATTTGGGTCACCATAGAGTGCAACATGCCTGTAGTATAACTCTAATTCCTTCTCAGAAATAGCAATGAAGCGCCTCACCGATTCAAGTGACTGCTCATACTTCGATTTTTCAAGTGCCTGCAAGTGAACAAAACAAGAGTACTTGATTAATATATGTTAATGTGAGTTGAAGACTGTATGAAAAATATGATATACGAATCGTCACAAAGTACTTCATTTCAGTAACTGTTCACATATTGCTTCTCAAGCTTGACAATTTCCCAAGATGTAAGCAAAATACAGTGCTTCATATAATGAATCCATTTTAGCCTTTCACTCAAAGAATATTATCATACTTCATTATCCCAATGATAAACTGGTCAAACTACGACATGATTTTACAATTTCTTCATACCAATGGTTTAAAAAGTTACGTAATTTTAGAAGAGGAAGTCAAACACCATACAGCCATGTCTGTAAAACAGAAGGTGGTACGGGGATATATCATAGATCAGAATTACAAAGAGATTTTGACAATTTCCCAAGACTGTAAGTAAAATACAATATAATATATTTTGCACATATGAACAAATACTTCACATAATGTGTTAGGAACCAGAATCAGAGGTGCAGAAAATGAGAGTTTATATTACAAAATACTAGCTCAGACTCTGAGCTATCACAACCATGAGACTACCAGAGCTGTAAGCTCCTCAAGGAAGAAGATTCCTCCTGAAAATTCGAAAGATAAGAGTACCTTTCACACAATGACCACTCTCCTAATCTTCAACCTTGCTACAATACCTACATTACATAGCCATTCCCCTATACATAACTACTTCCTCGCAGTTCAGCTGCTTAACCACTAATGAATCCATTTTTGCTACTGTAGTTCATGATTGTGCAATGTAATTAATCAGACTTCAAACTAACTCCACACCATGTTTTACTCCTTTACTTTTAGCCTTTCCCTAAAAAATATTATAGTACTTCATTATCACACTTAAAAACTCAACAAACTTCCTAACTTTTTTTTTGTCTGCTGCATGATTTTACAATTTCCTCATACCATTTGTTTAAAAGTTCTGTAATTTTACAAGAGGAAGTCGAACACCATATAGCCATGTCTAGACACAGAATGTTGCCCAGCATGGAGATATATTATAGATCAGAATTACAAAGAGAAAAAAGATTTTAAATCAGAGAGTATAGTAATGTCAAAATAAAGAAAGCTGCATTATTATATAAATCAATTCACATCATGAAGAATCATTGAAACCTGTTTCTAATTAGAAATTGACGTGTGCTAACCAGAGACAGTTGAACAAAATCAAGAGTTGATTTCCTAAAACAGGGAATGAATCAAATAATATTTCAGCGACTTCTAAACTGAGGCAAGTACTGACTGGCCAAAGCACTATGCAGCTAATATGAGCTTGCATAATTGAACTGAAGGATGAGATGACCCAAAATTTCAAAATTTTTAAATGTCCTGAATATGAATCATGGAAAAAATGTGAATGCCAGTCATGTATACGAGATACTAGATGAACAAGATATATTAATGTGAGTATATCGTCCTATAACTGAAGAAAATAAAAGTGTTATCAACAAGAGAATATGATAAGAATTTATAGTATTATTTTGCTTTAATGAAAAAGATAAAGACAAAATGGGTATCAAATAACATTTTGGGGAGGGGCAAAAGTAGTGTTCCAGCGATGGAAAACGGGGAAAAAAAATAATAATTTCCACACTCCAGATACCTACAAAGCATTTTGCAAGAAACTTGCATGACAAGAACCCTTCTGGAGTGAACAATGCAATTGATATCCTGACATAATTGAGTTTCATTCCCACGTTTTATTCAATTGATAAGAATAAAGTAATGATGCATATGAGATATAAGATGAAGCACACCTTTTTCTTGGATAGTGTATCTATCGGCGACATAACCTCTGGCTGCACATAGTTCTTTCCACGATAAAATATTATAGTGTCATTCCCAATTATGTGAATTGGAATACCACCACTCAGTCTGGCAATTTCTTGTGCATACTCATGTACTTGGCCAGGTTTACAGGGCTTGCATATGACCTTGACAGTTTCATGTTTCTTCCAATGCATGTGCATGTTAAGAATGACACCTCCAAATAGTCCTCTCCTCCCAACTTGTAGATAATTAGTACTCTTCTGAGCCATTTTCTTCAAATAAAATCGTTCCTCCCCTGTCAAGCCATCAGTTTTGACTGCAGGACCTTGAACTCTAGGAACTTCATATCGCTTGAGTCTTTCAATGAGCATCGCTTCCTTAACTTTGGCCTGGGAATAAATCAGATCAATAGAAAATTTTTGTTAAAATGCATATAATCATTTTTTGAAATGCACGATTATTGATTAAGCCTAGTCATTTAAAAACTAGAAATATAAAAGTCTCCCATTGAGCAGAGGTAATCCAATAGAGAATTTCCCTCTCACACATTGTCAATGAAGAAATTTGCCAGGCTTAGCAGGTATGCAGTCTAGATTTGACAAATGTGATTGAAAATAGAAAGGAGGATCTCCTACCATGTTTCTTCATAAATAGTACCACCCTATTATCAGTGCTTCCCATCTAATGAAAGAGTATGAGCTAATAAGTATAAACCTCCAAATAGAAGCCAGTGGCATCAAATTAAACAAATTTTAATCACTTGAGTGATAAAATTTTTCAGGAAAAGCAAAAGAAAGACTGGTGTTTAGGAAATTAAACAAATTTAAGAGTTTTTTGCAGCCAAAAGAACCACATTTACCTTTTCAATCTTGTACTTGATTTTCTCTTCTCCATTGGCAAACTTCTGCTTCTTCTTCTTCCCCTTGACACCAAGCCGACGCGGGTCTTTCTTATTTGCTGTTTTTCTCTTCTGCTTTTCTCTCTTCCTCTGCTGCTTTAACCTCTTTTTGGTCTTCCATTTCTCTTTCTTTGGAGGGTCAACCTCATGAGTTTCAAACTTAGTTTTCCCTCCCGATATCACAAGATTAATTGAACCATGGCTCAAGTTTCTGAAAGCCCACGAAGGGCTTGGCTCGTGAAGTGGGACAAACTGCCCAGATGGAGACCAAATCGGTATCTTGGCTCTGACAACTGACCTAGAACATAGATGAATTAACGGAAATGTTGCAATAGAAGGGGAAAGTTCATTCATTCCACTTCATGATTCTCTCCTCTTTTTCCTAATTCCAGAAAATCTTCTGTGTTATCAATGTTAATTTTCCAATACCCAAAGTCACCAACAAGATAAATGAACTACATTATAGAAAATTTTCACTCTTGAACTACAAAAATTGATGCTTGAAGGAGTGATGAAATAAATTAAGAAACCTATTGTAAAACAGTAGCAAAATAATAAAGAAAGAAAACAAATGTAAATATCAAATACGTTACAGAGATGAGGGGAAAAAACCTGACAGTGGCCGAGGTAGAATACGAAAATTTGAGGATAGAAGAAGCTCTCCGGAGGCAGCGAAACACAGAGCTTGCCATGGAGTCTGCT
Organism: Bauhinia variegata; assembly: GCA_022379115.2. Lineage (NCBI taxonomy): Eukaryota > Viridiplantae > Streptophyta > Magnoliopsida > Fabales > Fabaceae > Bauhinia > Bauhinia variegata. Next base: position 17,722,213 of record CM039434.1, on the reverse strand, counting down.
GATGGAAACACAGGCACAGCTTCAGAAAAAGCCTATTTGGACGGGCTCGATTTGAACCGTTTATTAGACCGGGTGGGTTTTTAGTTCGGGTGCTAATCTTACGATCCTATGCCCACTTAGTCAAACACGTTGCCATCAACCATTGGCTATACCGATAAAGTTGACTTTTACTATAGACTACCTCCAATAGTTAATTGACACGTAAGGGATAATTGAGTCTCCATATTTCTTACCTGAATCCTCTCCCTCTATCTGCTCATTCTGCTCTGCTCGGAAAGGAAGGGGTAAAAGGAAAAAAAAAGCGAAATCAGACAAGTTTTGTAAGATAATCAAAATTGAATCAGCGAGAATTTTCAGTACGTATTGATTTTTTGATGTTTTCCGTTTTATCCATGAAAATTCGGTTGTAGAATTTCATTATAATGGAATTTTAGGGTTTTCCTTTTCGTTGTGGTTCATGAATTACTGCTTAGGCAGAGCCATTCGGTAGAAATCAATGCTAGATTAGAAATTGAAGTGGTAAGGAAGCAAATAACTCAGAACTGATTCTCCTGTTGGTTTTCTTATCTTTTGATACCAAGATACAGCTTATGTCTCTCATCTTTGGCTGAGTTTCTCTTCATTTTTTTTTTTTTGTTTTGTTTTACTAATCTATGCTGGAGGTGAGGCAGCTATTGTTTATGCTCTGTTTCGTGTTTGAGGGGAATGTAGGAAAAAAGCACTTAAAATGTTGAAATTTCATTTTCTAGGAACCTGTAGTTCTAGTTTTTAATTCAACTTTGTGTCTTGGACATTAGAAGCTCATCTCAGTCCAAACAAAATATGACTTTGGAGTTTATGTGGCTGACACTATGTTGAACATGGCTATGAGGAGACTAATAATTTATTTTGTTTTCATGTTATAGTTTATTGAAATAAATGTATTGTACCTCTTATAGTTTCAGTTACTGATCCCTTTTTTTTTTTTCGGTTGGGATGGTAGAAAGCCTGAATCACTAAACCTTAAGACCATATAATCCAGAAAGTCATTCTTATTTTATTTTATATTACACTATGTTATGGAATCTCTGCAATAGATTGTCGTTATATTTGAATGAAAAGTGGGTTTCGCCACCAGCATTGGCTGAATTTTCATTTACTTGTTTTGAAGGAAAATGTTATTTGGAGTGGGTTGATATTTGCTATAATACGGTGTCTATGGCTAATATGTAATTATGTGATGCTGGAACCTTCAGAAAGAAAGAAAAATTTACTTTGGGATAAAGATTATCATTTTGGTTCCATTGTGGCTATCTACACTGGCTGTTTTAGAGGACTGTCTTTGACAGATATTTGATGTTTTATGTGGCTTAATGTCTCTCATGCTCCTATATGGTGTCTTTATTCCTTTATAGGACTTATCGTTTTCTATATTAAATTCATTTCATACTATTAGTGTATTTCTTCTTATATTAATAGCAAGAAAAAGAAGTTGGGGGGGAGGGAGAGATAAGAAAAGAAAATAAAACAAGAGTTCAAAACTTTATATTTCTTGTCATGATCTTTTGTTAATTTTTCTATTTAAGATTAGTTCATCTATTTGAAACACTATTCTATAGAATATGATCGGGGAAATGAAAATCTTATTGGAGATCTTTTGTTGCTGCAGTGGAATTTGGGATTGGTGGCTCTGTCAATGGTGAGACAGTTAGAAATGCTACTGTTGCCAAGGTTAGTAGCATAGGTGACGAAAACAAAACAGGTGAAAGTTCAGTTCAACCAACCTATAAAAAAGATCAAGATGTTGATATGACTCAAGATTCTTCTGGAGGGGACATAATCCCAGCAGGAGTTCCTGTAGTATCTGTTGCTTCAGCTGATGAGCCTTATGCGGGCCAAGAGTTTGAATCGGAGGCAGCAGCACATGCTTTTTATAATGCATATGCCACACGAGTGGGATTCGTCATCCGTGTAAGTAAACTCTCACGATCAAGGCGTGATGGATCTGCTATTGGGCGGGCACTTGTTTGCAATAAAGAGGGCTACAGAATGCCTGACAAGCGTGAAAAGATTGTAAGGCAAAGGGCAGAGACAAGGGTTGGTTGTAGGGCAATGATTTTGGTGCGGAAAGTAAGTTCTGGTAAATGGGTCGTTACGAAGTTCATAAAGGAGCACACACATCCTCTGGCACCAGGAAAAGGTAGAAGGGATTGCATTTATGAACAATATCCGGTCAGTTCCCTTTCCTTATTCAAAGATGCAATATGTTATCATTTCTTCTCTCTGAAGTTTATTATGTTATTTTATGCATGATAGGTAGGGAGTCTTGGTCAGATCGTCATATATATATATATATATTGCATATATTTGTTAATGTTTACAAAAAAAAGAAGAAATTCAGGCATTTACTGAGTTACTGAATGGGATTTTCAGGGGCAAGTTGATACTTTTCATACATTTCGAACTAAATTTATAATGGAGTTAAACACCCCCCCCCCCCCCCCCCCCAACCAAAAAAAAATGTGTAACTAATGATTTCTCTTTTTGATTGTTTGCTGAACGGAAGGGGTGTTGAAAAGTTCTCTGCATTTTTCCTGATTGTTTCTTTTGGTTTGAATTGGCAGTCTCATCCTTGCCCTTAGAGGTTCTTTTCACTGATTATGTAGATCGCAAAACTTGCAAAGTAACATTGGCTGTCTAAAAGGTCCCTTATTGTAGTTAGAATCGAGTGCCAAACAAGGTTACCTCTTTTGGCCAAGGCCTTGTACTCGGATTCATGTATTGGCAAGCCAAACAAAAAATTGCCCTTATGTTTCCATAAAGAAAAGGCAGCACTAGATAGTTTCCCTAAACTAAATCTCCAGTTTGGTATTCGTTGGCTGCTAAGTTACCATGTTTCCATTGTTTAATGACAAATGACAAGTGCACTGGAATGCATTTCCATTTTACTTCTATTTTCCTTAATTTTCAAATTTCACTTTTGCAAAAACATTTCTGGGTGATGCCTGGGCATCTTGTCCTTCGGATGCTGCACTTATTTCAAAGTTGTGTTCCAGTTGTCTCAGATAAGTATTTATCAGTATAACTATATTCCAAGCAACTAAGGATTTTTATTTGCTCCTTTTTGCGATTGTCTTCTTGGATTTCTATTCTGGAATTGCCATTCATGGAATTTTCAGATTACTGGATGAGCAAAGTCTTTCCATTATTCCTTCTTTGTTTGGTGGGAGACAATTGGGTGACAGGAAGATCATTGATCCATAAGTTCTATGGCTCCTGTTAAAATGTTTCCATGTAGCATGAAAAGACAAAAAATTTTAGAGAATAATGGTGAAAAATGGGCTAGGAAATAATGTGATAAATTTCTTTTCTTGACCAATCCCGTTGAACATTTATAGTATTGGAATAATTGGGTGTTGTGAGATCAACGTGATTTAGATGCTCTTGTTATGGAAGAGTTTGATGATGAAACTATCTGGTTGAGTGGATGTGTCTCTGTGATCTTGAATGTAAAATATTGTTTGAGTGACTAATGGGGCTCGCATTCTTTTCAGTATTTTTCCCTCTTACCTCTTTGTTTGATGCCACTTTCAGAATGAACATGATAAAATTCGGGAACTATCTCAGCAATTGGCCATTGAGAAGAAGCGAGCTGCAACATATAAAAGGCATCTTGAATTGTTATTTGAACACATTGAGGAGCACAATGAGAACCTTTCAAAGAAAATACAGCACATAGTAGACAGTGTGAAGGAGATGGAAACCAAAGAACAACAGAGTCATAGATAGATTCAATAATTTCGCCTTAAATTAATCAATCGTTCTTTCTCTGGACGAATTGCAGAATCTATCAAAAATGCTGTTGGATGAAATCTTGGCAATAATAATCCGATAATCGCTGACTTAGGATGTCTGCATCGATCCAGTTTTAGGTGTCTTACAGTTTGCTGAATAGAATTCATTGGATTGCTTTGTATGGTTTTATACTATAGTTGGTAGAAAAATGTAGTTGAGTCAATGTATAGGCCTTCTGAGCCCATTCTTAAAAGTTGTTCTAACAATGTACTGGGCATTCTTGTGAATCTATTCCATTGTTTTATTTTGTAAAATTTGATCAGTGACTTTCTTATTTGTATAGCATATTTGTAAAATTTTATCCAAGTGAATACTCCCTCCCTTCCCCTTCCCTTTTATCGGTTGCTTTGAAGAAATTTTTTTTGTTTTTATATATCAGTTAGTAATTGTTATATTTTTAATTATATTATTGTTATTTTAATTAATCTCTTAAATTTATCAACTATTCTCATTTTTACTCATAATAAATTATGGGTTTATTAGGAAACTTTTTTTTTTTTTTTTGATATATTAATTGTGTTTGTTAATCCGTATGCAACAACTGGTTGTTTTTCCCTTGTAAGAAATGTTATGTTTACTACGTCATATATTCATAAATAACAAAAGAATTAGGTTTTGGAGAAGAGCCAAATTAATTATTAACTGAAAAACTTAATAATAAATTTATATCTTTCAAACATTAAATGTTAATATTAAAAAATTATAAAAAATTAAATTTATTTATAAAATTTATCAATTTAATTTTTTTATACCTCAAAATTTATATTGTTTTATTCTAATATTTATTAAAAGTTTAAATTACCGTAAATTCAATAAATAATTGTAAATATTACTGGAACTAAAATAGAATTTAAATGTAATATATTTGTATTTGTTTATTGATATATTTATTTAATTTTATATTTATATTATATATATATATTATATTATGTTTCTCGTAAAATTGTTATCGGAGATCACCGAAGCCAACCCACGCAGTAGAGGAGAGCAATTTGTTTTCAGTATCAGTGCCAGTGTTCTCATTCTGTTCATTCCACGAATAGAAAGATCCAAATCGGTCACCTTCTTCGATCTTAGTCCAGTAAGTAAGTCACGCTTTTAATTAACAGTTTTTACCCTATTGCTTGACTTTTGTTTAAGCTTTGAATTTCATGAAGTTTCCATTTCAATCTGTTATTCAACGTCGTTTTGTTGTCAAGTTATGGTGGAAGCCCATCTGAATTTGAAACTATGCTCGATAACAGCTTGTCTAGTTCGCTCCACTCTTTGTTTATGTTGTCATCTTCTATCCTTACTTTATTATGAGCTGCAACTCTGGTTTTTGCTTCTATAGTCTTAGAAAGTTCTCAATTTTGTAATTTGATTTGTGTAAGTTATGTGTTTGATGAATTGGGCAAGAAACAAAGTATCAATGCTTGTTGAGGAAACAGGCCCACTTGCACGCCTTTGGTTTATCATTCTTATTCTTTCCCTTGTGATAATATGTCTTGTTGTAGATCCTAGCCTCTCATTGGTTAACCAACAGAAATCATTCAAGTTTGTAGTTTTTTCTACCTGCTTCCGCAGTTATTATGTGTTTGATAGATAAACATTAAAATATTCTGTTGCAGTGGATCTGGATGATGCGGGTAGAGTGTTAGAGAGTTCTTCTAGAGTAGAGTTGGTTGTCAGTGAAGAACATTCTATTCAAGAGCCATATGAGGGAATGGAATTCGAATCTGAAGATGCTGCTAAGATATTCTATGATGAATATGCTCGACGTGTAGGATTTGTCATGCGTGTGATGTCTTGTCGTCGATCCGAAAGAGATGGAAGAATTCTTGCACGTAGAATTGGATGTAATAAAGAGGGTCATTGTGTCAGCATTCGAGGAAAATTTGGGACAGTTCGTCAGCCAAGGCCCAGTACAAGGGAAGGTTGTAAGGCTATGATTCACATCAAATTTGATAAGTCTGGAAAATGGGTGATAACAAAATTTGTGAAGGATCATAATCACCCACTAGTAGTTTCTCCACGTGAAGCTCGTCAAACAATGGCAAGATTATCTTTCTTATGCTACAAACATTATGAGCATTTCATGATGTTACTTCTATCATTAATTTCACTCCTTATTTTGCAGTGTATCTTTTATTCTGTGAACCATCAAATATATATACTAATGTTTGCATTTACTTATTTATGTACTGTTTTCTGGTTGATAACCATTGTTTTCTGCCTTCGGTTTTTTAATAGTGAATGATTTAAGTGGCTACCATATTGTTTGTTTTTACATCAAATGGTTCAAGAAGAATGAATATCTCAGTGCATGGGGTGATGTCTGACAGCGAGAAAGTAAAAAAAATTTGTTGTTGGGAAGGTTTTCTAAACCAGTGGACATCTTGGGACTTAAATTTTGACAAGAGATCCATTGCAAAAGAGGGGACAAGAGGAAGCTATTTACTAATTATCTAGATAATCTATTTCTGCTGTAAACATCAATATCATGATCTCTTATCAGTTAAACCATACTTATAGGAGCAGTGGGTGCAATCTAGAGTGTGATTATTAAGGCATTGTGTGACAGTAGAAATTAATAAGTGTCCTGGGTCTTTGAACCTCATTAATTTAGCCATGCCCCCTCCCCTTTAAGCATGTTGCTTATATGAATATTTTCTTTTGCCTTCATGTGTGTGTGTTTTCGTGTGTCTGGCTGTTTGTGCACAGTAATATCTTATATGAATCTGTTTGCATGACCTTTGTGAATTGAATCATGAAAGAAAAGAAATATACACGGTTCTTTCAAATAACCAACTTGTATTACCTGATAGTGGATGACTAACTTATTTGTAAGGATGAAGTCGGTATGTAATGCTGAGGTTGTTGAAAATCAGGACATAATGGTTTTACAGTTTTAGACACCTACTTTTTGGGCCTTTCATTTTTCTGGATGCAAGACAGTTGTAGGGGAGTCATGTACAGGACTAAGTTTATCATTAAGAGAAATGTTGGAAGTTGTGGGGATTGCGTGGTGTATTCATGAAGACATATGACCTTAAACAAGAAACTATCTTTGATTCCCAACACAACAAAAACGTGAAATCTATTAAAGTTATACACCTATATAAATTAAATGTTGTATTCATCAAGATAAAATTGAGATAATAATAACTTGTGTTTCAGCTCAACGGTGAAGGGAGGGTATGCAATGATGGGGATCTTAGATAATATCAATTAAAAAATGCAGATGATTAGTAACAGTAACAATAACAATGATTGGAAAGTTCTTATTCTGGTACATTTATCGACCTGGCTTTGTGTGGTGCTTCAATTTCATCCAGCAAGTAGGTTAACTTATGTAATTGGCATATAAATAAGATCCTTTTGCTTGGTTTTTAACTTATGTACTAAATTTAGTAATGTACGGGCTTTTTTCTGTTTGCAGGATGAGAAAGATAGGAAAATTCAGGAATTAACTGCAGAGCTTCGAAATAAAAAACGGTTGTGTGCAACATATCAAGAACAGTTGACTGCTTTTATTAAAATTGTTGAAGATCACAGCGAAAGGTTATCTGAGAAGATTTGTCATGTAGTCAATAATCTAAAAGAATTTGAGTCAATAGAGCAGGAGCTGTTGCACCCGAGTTAACCTTGGAATTAAGGGTGAGTAGTCAAACAACATTTCAAATTGATAGTTATACATATTGTCTCTCATCATGTACAATATATATATATTTTTAATCATTTATGTTCTGCTTGTTTATAACAAATGATGTTTAGCAGAGAATGATTACATATACGCTTACTTGCTATATTCTATATGTAGCAATTTTACTTTTACATATTGCATAGGAATTTTCATGAGAAATTCTTGTAGTTCTGAACTGTGTATGGCACCCTATCAATGCTATGGTAGTCGGTGCCCCCTAGCTACAAATGTCATTTGGTCAGTAAAATTTTAGTTGAATGATGTCGTAATGTATTGGTTTAATACCCATGTCTTTCCAGGTTTCTGGCCATATATTGCCTATATTGCATGTCAAATGTGCTGCAATTTGTCTTGCTTCTGTGCTTGAGTGATTCAAATATTTATATTTAGATTCATAGAATATGAAGTTTGGGTAAAATGTCTTAAACACATAATTATGCAACGAGGTATCTAATTCTATTTTAAACTCCCAGAGCTTGTATTCTATAAGGGGGACAGGTTTCTGTTTCAGTGTGTCAACTGGTTTAAGGTTTTGATGCATATATATATATATTTTTTTTTCATAACTGATACAAATAAAAGCATCGCTCAACCTTCTTTATTTGGTTATGAGTTCCATGTGAATCATGATGTTCTTTCTCATTCTCCAACTCCATTTTCTCATTTGTTATGCTCTATGCAGGCCAGAGTGTGTGATCACTTGCGTCTAAACTGCTGCTATATCATATCAACGCAACAATGGGAATAAGCATTGATAGAAAGGACAGCTTGTGTTCTTAACCAATGCAGACATTGATGATGATGCGATTAGTATACGTCAAGGCTAGATTTGCAATGTAGAACTGATGTCTGTTTCATCGAACTATTAAGAAAGAAGGCTTAGGAGTGTTTGATGGCATATTGGAATATACTTTAAAAAGGCTAAAAGACAATCTCTTCCATCTTCCCTTATGTGTAGGATTGCATTTTGAAAGCTTTGTAATTCGTATCTGGTAGTATTCTTAGTTTGATTTTTAGCTGCTTGTATAAGTTACAAGAGTATCTCAGTGCTATTATGGAGAGTTAGGAAAGAGTTGTATATATAGTGAAAGAGTGATGTTACAATACACTTTATACACTAATTATTTTCAATTTGCTTGCGGAGTTCTCGAAGAATTCCTAATTAACTTGCTTATTATTATGTTCTTTTCAATTTCTTCCTTGGTGAAATTCTCTACGTCATTCTATTAGTGATGCTTTGAGATAATGTATACATGTATATATAACGATACATGATTCCTTTGCCATTAATTGCCTTCTGTTGCGAATAAAGAAATAAAACATCAATTCAACAACTAAAATCTGGATACATATAAAAACAAAAAAAAACAACAATCCTCAAATAAAACCATTCACGACTTCTCAAAGGTCTCTATACATGCATTTTCAATTATATGCATTATATGAAGGTCAAAATAACTCTATAAAGTCGTTTCAATATTAAGATAGTTTTAAAGAACTATTTTAGCACCAAGATGATTTTATAGAATTGTTGACTACAACTTTTTCATAAAATTGCTTTATAGAGCCATTTGCATCATTTACGAGTTTCATCTTTTAATAAACGGTTTTATAAAGTCGTTTAGTGCTTCTTCACCTAATAGACAATTCTACATAGTTGTGCGATACAAACAAAAAAATTTTAACCAAAATTTGCCTAGCTACCTTGATTTTTACCTCTTTTCTTTGATTATTCTACTTAAGATGCAAGGATAAACTTCTAAAAAGCATAAATAACCAAAATGTGATACATTTCACCAACTTAGATAGATTGATCAAGCTCACGGTTAGAAAATGAAGAGTGAGAGTAGAGTAGACTGAGAGAGGGTGTTTGGTGGTTGAAGGAAGTGAAGTTAAGGAGGAGTGTATTATTTTTAATAAGAGTTATTTAAGTAATTTTATTACTCTGGGGTGTATGTTCATTAGAAAAGAAGCGTATTAATTACCACCCAACATGTTTTTTAATAAAATTTAAATTTTTTTACTAGACATAAATAATTTTTAATATGTTTCTTGGAAATGTTTAATTAACTAAATAGATTTTAAGGATATTGTGATTTATAAATCTTTAGTGTTTATATTTCTTATGATGTTATGACTCTGTGAATGAGAAAAGATGTTGCCTAATAAATGCCTATTCAAGTGGTAAGGCTCAAGTAATTGACGCGAAAGTTTTGAATAGATTGTAAATGCTTTTATAATTATTATTTGAATATTAAAACTTACTTAACGAGCTCTTCAACGTTGAACTCACTTAAACTTTTAATAATAAAAAAATCTGAAGGGTAAACACAAAAACAGATAAAACAGACATTGGAAGGTCCGTTGGATGCATTTACCTTATTATTATTATTATGTATTGTTCTGCCTGTTTTTCGCCATGGAAACGACGCCGTTGATAACAACCTTTTAAGGCGTATCTTCCGACTTGTCTGTATATCTATCATCTAAGTCGACGCAGGGAGCGAATTTCAGAATATGGATACCAAATTTCAAACGATAAATTCAGAGCCATGTTCTAGAACTGAAGCACCAGATATTCTGTAAGTCTAATTTCTCTTTATTTGTGTTTCTTGTTTCATATCTAGTACTAATGTACTGTACTATATTGTTTGGTTGACTGGAAAATGTTGGTAATATGAGAATGGGCGACCCAAACAAGTGTTTCTGCGCAACTGATCGTCCTTAACATATGAAATGGCGCCAAAATGAGTTTCGAAGCTTGTTATTTCCTCTAAATAGTTCCTAGGAGAATCACGTATGGATGCAATTTGCTGATAACGGTTGTCTAAATCCATTTTTTTCTTTTGGGTATTTCTCTAATAGCTCATTTGGTAGACAAAATTCTGATTTCATTCTATGCTCTATTCCATGAAACGAACATTCTTATACTTGGTAGCAACAAAAGCACATGAAATTCCAAGCCTGATTCTATAGAAGTAGTAATCAGCATTCTCACATTGAGATATAGGAGTGCTCATTCTATATTCCTTGGAATCAGCATTTCACTTTTTCCTCAACCTACCCACTTTAATTATACTTTTTTTTTTTTTGACGGGGGACATTATTATTATTTTTATTATTATTATTGAAACCAATCATGATTCCTTTCCTCATTTCATTCCATGAGCTACCAAACTATGGAATGGAATAGTCGTTCAATTTTATTCATATTACTATCCTATAGATTTTCATTCTAAGTAACAAACAAGCTCTAAGTTTAATAACTTGTTAGATCTCTCATTTCAAAATAGTCATTCAATTTTATTCATGTTCCTATCCAATAGATTTTCATTCCAAGTAACAAACAAGCGCTAGGTTTAATAGCTTGTTAGATCTCTCATTTCAAATTGAATATCAATATAGACATTAGAAATATTTTACTAACTACTTTCATCATCTACATATGAATGTGGAGCTGCAATATTTTTTGTTCAGTGCCCACCAAAGATATTACATCAGAGATAAAATTTTGTTTGGTTTAAGTCCTTTAATTGATTTTTAAGATACTTTTATGGTTCTATTGATTTTAGGCACTTGTATTCATTTAACCGCTAAATATTCCATTATTTGTCTGTGTAGATGAATGAGTTGTTTTCTTTTCTTTGTTAGGATAGAAAACATGGCATCTTCAAATGTTGATTCGAAGCCGAGGGTTGGTATGGAATTTGAGAACGTAGAAGAAGCATGGAAAATTTGGGTTGAATACGGTAGGAAAATTGGCTTCAAAGTTAGAAAACGATACATTAACAAGAGAAAGGAAGATGGGGCTATTACCTCTTGTAGGTATGTTTGTTGTAAGGAGGGGCATCGGAAGGTAGACAAAAGAGATGTATTGGTTGCCAAGCACAGAGCTGAGACAAGAACTGAGTGTAAAGCAAGAATTGCACTGTGTTTGGCAAAGAATGGAAAGTTTGTGATACATGAGTTTGTAGAAGAGCATAATCACCCTTTACAACTCCCTGAGACAATACACATTCTAGCTTCGCATCATAATCACCCACTAGCAGTTTCTCCACGTGAAGCTTGTCAATCAATGGTAAGATTATCTTTCCTATCTGAACTGTATGCTAGAAATATATGAACTTTTCATGCTGTTAATTCTATCATTAATTTTACTCATTAATTTGCTGTGTACTTTTTACTCTGTGAAGTTGTGAACCATCAAATATATATACTAGTGTTTATATTTACTTATTTCTGAATGGTTTTCTGGTTGATAACCATTGTTCTCTGCCTTGGGTTTTTTTAACGTGAATAATTAAGTGGCTATCATATTGTTTACCATTTAATTTTTATGTCAAATGGTTCAAGAAGAATGAATATGTCAGTGCATGGGGAGATGTCTGACAGGGAGACAGTAAAGGCGTTTGTTGGTGGGAAGATTCTTACTAGTTGTAAACTGCTGGACATCTTGTGACTTAACAAATTTGCAATTTGATGAGAGATCCATCGTAAAAGTGTGCTCACTTTTGGATATCAAAATAAATTTTAATCGAAGGAGGGAGGACAAGGTGAAACTATGATTTGTTACTAATATCTAGATAATCTATTTCAACTGGAAACCTGAAGATCATGATTTTTGATTGGGTAAACCATACTTATAGGAGTCGTGGGTGTGAATTGTGTGATCTAGAGACTGATTATTAATAGTTGAATTAACAAGTGTCCTTGGACTTTGGCTCTAATTAATTTAGCCATGCCCCTCCCCTCTTAACATGTTACTTATATGAATATTTTCTTTTTCTCTGTGTGTGTGCGCGTGTCTGGCTGTGCGAGGCAGGTAATATCTTAAATCTGTTTGTATGACCTTTGTGAATTGAATCATGAAAGAATAGAAATATGCACCATTGTTTTCAAGTAACCAGTTTGTCTTACCCACTAGTGGATGAGTAATGCTAATTTGTAAGCATATATTGGCCTAGAGTTGGTATATAATACTGAGATGGTTAAAAAGCTGAACATAATTGCTTTACAGTTTTGGACATCTATTTTATTAGGCTGTTCATTCTTTTGGATGAAAGAAGGTAGTAGGGGAGTCATGTACAAGAGTAAGGGTTTATTACTCAGGGGAAATGTTGGAAGTTGTGGGGATTGCTTGGAGCATTTATGAAGGCATATGACCTGAAACAAGAAAATATCTTTGATTCACAGCATAACAAATGTTGTAATCTATTATACACCTGTATAAATTAAATGTTGTATTCATCAAGATAAAGTTGTAATCTTAATAACCAACTTGGTATGCAATGAGGGGGATCTTAGATGATATCAGTTAAAAAATGCAGATTAATGGTAACAATAATAATGATAAAGAAAGTTCTTATGCTGGTACATATATCGGGCCTATGTATAGTGACTCAATTTGCTGTCTTTCCAGTCATGCCAGCAAGTAGGTTAACTTTTGCAATTGGCATATAAATAAGATCCTGTTGCTTGGGTTTTTAATTTATGTAACAAATTTAATAATATACTGGCGTTTCCCTGTTTGCAGGATGAGAAGGATATGAAAATTCAGGAATTAACAGTAGAGCTTCGGAATAAAAAACGGTTATGTGCAACATATCGAGAACAATTGATTGCTTTTATGAAAATTGTTGAAGATCACAGTGAAAGGTTATCTAAGAAGATTTGTCATGTGATCAATAATCTAAAAGAATTTGAGTCAATAGAGAAGGAGCTGTTGCACCAGAGGTAACCTTGAAATTAAGGGTGAGTACTCAAACAACATTTCAAATTCGTACTTATTCATATTTTTGTACAATTTTTTTTATCACTTATGTTCTGTTTGTTTATAACTAAATGATGTTTACAGAGATTGACTACATATTGCATATAGCAATTATCTATAAGTAGCAGTTTGACTTTTAAATGAAGAAGGTTTCTGGGAACTTTCATGTGAAATTCTTTTAGTTCTCAATTTTGTATGGCACCCTATCAATGGTTAATGTATGCATTGTCGATCCCACCTAGCTAAAAACATCATTTGGTTAATTTTAATGATATCATAATGTATTGATTTAATACCCATGTCTTTCTATGTTACTGGCTATGTATTGCATGTCTGATGTCCTACAATTTGTCTTGCATCTGTGCATATGCGTATATGAAGTTTGGGTAATTTGCCTTAGCTGTATAATTTTGCAACAAGGTATCTAATTCTAATTTTATACCCCTAGAGCTTGTATTCTTGGGCCCCATGAATGTTATTTTCTGCATGGACCCATAAGGGGGGTCAGGTTTTAATTTCAGCTCTCGACTGGTTTAAGGTTTTGATGCATATAATTTTTAATAACTGAGGCAGAAAAAAGTATCGCTCAACCTTCTTTATTTGGTTGAGTTACATGTATATTATCACGATCTTTATCATTTACCCAACTCTATATTTTCATTTGTTATGTTCTATGCAGGCCACAGTGTGACCAGTTGTGTCTAAACTGCTCTATCATATGAGCGCAGCAATGGGAATGAGCATTGATTGAAAGGACTGCTTGTGTTTTTAACCGATGCAGACATTGATGCTGTGATCAGTATGCGTCAAGGCTAGATTTGCAATGTAGAACTTCAGTCCTTTTCCACGAACTACCAAGAAAGAAGACCTAGTGGTGTTTGATGGCATATTGGCTTATACTTTAAGAAAGGTGAAAAGATGATCTCTTCGTGGTCTGTAGATGACACACTGCAAAGACCACTCCCTCCCTTGCAAGGTATTTTTTTTTTTCCTTTCTTTCTTTTCTTAAGAAGAAAGGGAAACTTAGTTTTGTCCTGGGACGGATGTGCTAGAAAGCCTTAGTACTTTGTGTTACTGTTACGTGTATGAAGGCATCTTGAAAGCTTTGTTATTGGTATCTGGTAGTACTCTTGTCTTTATACATTCCTTTCTAGTTTGACTTTTAGTTGCCTGTACAAGCAGAGATGGCTCTAAGTTTTCCCCTTCAATTTTTTTTTTTTTAAAACTTTTTTTGTGTAATTTTTTTTAAATAATGGCATTTGGTGTCATTATTTTTGAATATTCTTTTTGGCCACTTAAGAGATTTGTAAATCCATCTTTTGTGCACAATCTACACAAGTATCAGAGTGATTATGGAGAGTTAGGAAATGGGCTACATGTATAGTGAAATGGATGTTATTAAATTGTTGTAAATTAAGGGGGGGGGGGGGGGGAAACTTAGAAAATTGCCTGTATTCTTATTAATGTTAAATTGTTTTGTCTTCTCTAAACCAATACGAGACACACGCCTTAGTGGAGGGGACAAAATCAGTTATTCCATTACATCTGAATAGTTTTAAAATTATTAAATAATATTAAAAATATACAGTTATATGCATGATTGAATAATCAAGATGCAAAGGATAAAGAGTGAGACACTAAATGAGACAGATGATTTTGTCCCATAATAGAGGCATAAGTAAGTGTATAGCCGCTCCACTAGGTGAGGAAGTTCTGTCTCAAAAGCTTCTCGGCTACATGGAAATCTTGCCCTTGACAGAGGTTCTTATAGCACTGGCTTATGGGTATGATTATGTACAGGTGATAGAAATGATGAGGAGTGATGATGCAACTTGTATGGAATGTATGGTGGTTTTAACGAAAAGAGTAATGGTAATGATGAATATTGGGTATTATGATGGGGGAGTGCGTATTTTTTAAACACTTCCCATTTGTGTTATTTTAACACACCCACTCTTTATGGAGAGTGGCTTCAATAATGGCCATATGATGGTTGTTGGTAGAAAAGTGGCCATTTCTTAATGCACTCTCCTCTTTTTCCAGACACATAACTTGTTTTTTTTTTTTGATTTTTCAATCCATGTGATCATTTAGCACATGAAGTGGTAATTTCATTTTATTAAATGAGTATTCTTGTTGTGAGGGTTGTTTTATGGTTAATAAAGGATTAAAGCGATACAAACCAATAGGGAGAGATTCACCGTGATCCCCCCTTGGGTAGCACTATGTTGTGGATTATAAGGAAGGTCTGCCTACTTTTGTATGTGATTAATTGCTATCTTCTAGAGAGTTTTGGCCTTTTATACGTGGTTGGCGATGTGGTAATTGGTGGCTTGTGTTCGGCCCATAGAGTTGGTCCACGTCAATTATAATTCTAATATTTGATTAAAAAAATATAATGGTGTTCTATTTCAAGTTTGATTTTGTTAGTGAGAATTATTGGAAAATTTTAGTGCACGATCCACACTTGTAATATATTAAGTGTGGTGCCATCATTTTAATTAAATTAATTAAAAGTGGTTTAACAAAGAAATAAAAAATAATAGATTTAGTTTAATACTAGCTGCCAAACCCGTACTTAACACGGGCAAGATATGATTTATTGTGTGTGGGTGTGTTTTTTTTTTTTTTTTTTTCAATAATATGATATTAACTCCATTTGAACCTAACTGTAGGAGTGGTCATGTAATTCTTGGCATCACCATTATTAGGAAATTCCTTTGAAACACACCATTCTCACATTTGTCATCATATTCAATTCATATCTAAATTAATAGATGTCCAATGTCAACAAATACTTTCACTTTTCATATTTGGCACATAATTTTTTTTAAGCAGTATTGAGAATAAGCAACCTATTTTGAGTTTCAAGTCCTTTTTAGCTAATTCTTATGCTATTCGATTAAAATAATCTCTTCGTTCAATAATATAATATTTTTATCGTTTAAAATTATGAGACGATATTTATAAAGTATTATTATTTAAAAAATAAGATTATTTTTTATTTTAGAGAGTAATTAATGATATTTATTTAAAAAATATTTTTACTTAAAGTTTTATTTTAATAATTTTTTATGTATTTAACTTAAAAAATAAAATATTAAATAGAGTCATTATAAAAAGAATGTAATTTTTTTAATCACCTAATCATCTTCTTGCACTTACTATTTCTTAAAAGGGTCTTTTGTGTTGTCTCAAGATTGTCATGGAACCTCATAGTGTCTCTGGACAAAGATCTTAGTGATGACCTTGACCAATTACCTTTTTCTTTTTCTTCTTTTGTTTCTGAACAAGTAGCTCTAACTCGGATGATTATTTTATAGGATGGCATGAAATGGAAAAATGAAGAAACTTTGGCTCCCGAGTTGCTCCAACAGTATGCCATTGCAGACAGAGAAGCTGATTTTCGAGAGTGTTTTACAAAACAATGGTGGAAAAATACCCACAAGAGGTCTTATTAGTATTGTCTCTAACAGGAGTAATGGCAAACCTGATGAGAAAGAAAAGTGGTGTCTCAAGAGTTGTGACAAAAAGCCAAGTAACAAGTTGAGCAAAAGGAAAAAGTTTATAGATAAGGCTAGGACATGTAAATTCGTTACATTTATGTGTTTTAGACGGTAGGACATGTTCATATTCTTCCTTAAAGTGTTCTTTAATGTATGAATACCCTACCACATTTGTTTTTACATGTGCTTAGCTTAAAATGACACTTAATTTGAATAAGAGTGAAACTAAAATAAAATGAAAAGAAGAAAACCAAATTAATTCAATTGATAAGCCTAGTACGCCACAATTAAGTTAAGATGGGTTGAATTCACCACACTCTATAATAGAAAAAGAAATAGGAGTAATAAGAATTTAAGGATTTTCTTGCCACTTACTTAAAGTTAGATAAAAGAATGATAAATTCAATAATCCACTTGAAAGTTTTTGATTAAAATTTACTAGTATGATTTATTTTATATTCAGATTACATATTTATAGAGTCAAGTCTTTTAGAATAAATTTAACTAAGCCTTCTTGTAATCCTAAGAGAATTAGGAAATGCAAGAATTAAATACTACATAGGAATTACAAGTAAATGCTACTTAAGAAATTATTAATCACTTACTAGTTATGCATTTTACTAAGGAGGTTGATAAAAGCATGGTACATTAATATCCTAAAACAGCATATCATTGGTGCCTATTTCATGCATTTTTTTTCAACGTTATGTCTTCTTCTTTTTTTCTTTTTCCAACTTATTTCTAGTGTTCAAATTCATTATTTGGAAAGAATTTAATCTCCTCCAATATCTTAGTTCTCACCCACCATTCCTCATTAAAAAGAAAAAACTTGCCCACTGTTGAAACAATTGAGATAATATAAATGACTTTGACAAATTAAATGCCTTATTCAAATCTCATGAAAACCTAACACAGGATAACATAAATTAGTAATGAGAGCTATGACTATATCACAAATTTTATGATGAGAGCTTTGTCTTTCTTTTTTTACTCAATTAAAATTAACAAAATGTTTGAGTTTAAAATGGTTGTTAATGATAGGTTTTGATTATTTTAACATAATTAAAGGTTTTAAATTTGAACTATGAGAATAAAATTATATTAAAATTTGATAAAGTTTTGTCACTTTTATAATTTTATTCAATTCAAACTAGATTAGTTGACATCTAATATAATATTAGATATTAATAGTTTGTAACAAAAAAAAAAATCTTACCTTATGTGAGGAATTGGCTTAAACCACAAGGGACATGATATGATATAAACTTCAATTTGAGATATGACATGGTAAATGCCCCCTCTTTTTGGGATTGGTAGATTTTTCAGTAGGATAGACTTAACAGAGAATAAAATTTCACCAATTAGATTTATTTACTATTGTGTGGGTCAATTGAGGGTCAGAATGAGACCGGATCCCTTCTATATAAGCCCCATGTTATCTTTTATACAGAGATAGTTGAGGTATAGGCATATAGGCCCGCTTGTTCAGGCCTACAAGTATAGTCTATTTGGATGCTGATCTATATTATTTACTTTATGTAAAATTTGGAAGGGGAGAAATGACTTATTTTTCAATGGAACTAGCTAGATTAGTAAAGAAGTAGCAAAGAGAGCTGAATAAGATCATATAGAGTTCTTGATTTCCTTGTAAACATTGCGTGTCTTTCTTTTTGTGACTTAGTCCTGTATAAGATTAGTCTATTGACAATAGAAACTGTATATTTCTTCTGCGAGACCCTATGATTCTTTTTATACAGAGTCACCTGAGTTATTGTTGCAAGGCTTTTCTTTCTTTCTTTCTTTTTTTTTTTTTTTTTTTTCCGTATCAATGAATTCTTAACTTTAATCCAAAAAAAAAAAAATGCACAATTACTATCATATATAAATAAATTAATAACATAAATATTTTAATAATTTTATAGATGCATCATAAAAAAAAAAAAATTGCAAATGGCAGATGTGTCTACCAGGAATGTTTATAAAAATTTAGAGTTCATATTATTTTAATAATTTGCATTTAAAACAAAATCTATATTAATCTTGTCTCTTTTTTCACTATATATTTAAAATTAAAATCTATTGTCGATGAAGTGTTATACTTCTTATTCCACTCGTAGTGATAAGTCTAAAAAAGAGTGAAATTATTCATTGAATAATATTATTTTATAATTTTATAATCAATTACAATAAATAAAATAAGAATAAGATATCAAAATGAAACAATAGATTTTCTCCTATCATTACCTACTTTATACTTTTAAAAAATACAGTTAAGTAATTTAAAAATAATATTTTTTTATTGTACTTATTTAATATTTTGTCTTTTGAATTAAATATATAAAAAATAGTTAAAATATTTTTTAAAAATATCATTTAACCATTTTTTAAAATCAAGAAAATACTTGATATTTTTAAATAGTAATTTATAATTTTAAATGAAAAAAGTATATATTGGGGAGGCGGCTTTTATATATATATAAAAGAGGATGTTAAGATTAAAGGTGTTAGAACTTTAACTCTAAAGAATTAGAGTCACTAAGATAAACTCACTTCAATTTTATTTTTTAAATTTATTTATTTACAAGATTATTTATAAGTGTGGTGAAAGTTTAAACTTCTAGAACTTAAAAAGAATGTTCGGTAAATAAATTTATTTTTATATATCATAAAAAATTTAAAATTTAAAATTTATAAATCATGATATTTTTAAAATATTTTTATTTAGTCTTAAATATTCATAAAAAAATTTAAAAAAATTAAAATATGATCTCCTCCTACTATTTTTTTTTAATAAAACTATATTAAGAAAGAATCTTAAATAACGTATTTACTGAAATTTTACTTTAAAAAACACACGAATACAAAAACTCTTAAGTTATAATTTGTGAGATTTTTTGAAAAAAATCCATTTATCAAACATATTGATAAATTAAATTGATTAACATTTAGAATATTATTGTGTTAAGTATGAGAGAAAAAAAATGAAAAAATAATTTTTTTTTTTAAAAACAAAAAAGAGAAAGCCTTTTAAAGCCACTTTACCGGACCTGGGCTGAATCATACCGGAGCTTTGCTCTTTCTCCAGAGGTTTTCCGTTCCTTTGTCGGAGGACCAGTTCAGAAATCCGCAAGTTTCCTTCCATCGTCTTCATATACGAGATGAGCGGAATCTCCGATTCCTTCTGTGTACACAAACCAGTTAGATTTTAGAGCCAAATATTAAATTCTTCGCACTAGCTACATTCTATCCTTTTCTAGGTTTCGAGTTCCCCATTTGAAGAATCCCTGCTTCAACACAGAGGGCATTCATCGGGTGAGGTCAGTAAATTCTTCCTACCAGCATTTCACGGGGTGAGTTCATTTCGATAATTAAGGAATTCGCTGTATCTTAATTTGTAATCAGAAAAAAAAATTTGTATCATCGTTAGAATATCAAAGAGTGCTTTCTGAACTTAGAAAAACGGGATTCCATGTTTAAGTTTTAAAGGTGCCAACTTTCCTTTTGCATTGTAAATGAAATTCATGTTGAAGAATTTTTTTTTTTAAAAGAAAAAAATTGAGATTGCATACAATTTTGTCGTAGATATGAGATTTGTGCTCCTTAGCAGGAGCCTAATTAGTTCAGCCTAGTATAATTCAGGCCTATAGCTATAATTTTGTTAGACGAGTTCTGCTTATTTGAAGATGATAAAATAAACTTACTTCAAGTGGTCAAATAAATATGTCATAACATCTTAGGACAGACATCAAGTTTCAATGAAGAATCACCCTGCACATCAGACCATGTTTGATAAGTTGTTTTACATATTAAAGGTTAAGGTTGAACCTTCTGAGTTTGTGCTTTGGGTGATGAGTACTTGTTGGAACTAGACCTGGACTATGGTTAAACTCATGGAAGGTTAACTGATCGTCTAGCATCATGAGAATTTGAATAAAAGTAAACCAAATAACCATGTCCAAGTTAGCTATTTCCTTTTTGAACATGTGTTTTTGTTTTTCTTTTCCCACCTTCATTTGTGGATGCAGCCTCTTATAAGTTAATAAGATCAAAGGAAGTACTATTTGAAACACTGCCTAAGTTGGAAAGACCTTTATCCTTTGTCCCTAATTTCTTTAGCAATTTATAATTTGGAAGTGGTGTTACGGTTGAGACAAAAATCCCTCAAGTGAATATCATGAAACTATACTAACCACACATACATACACAAATTCATTGTATTTCTGTCTGATTCTCCTCGTGTTCCTGAACACTTGGATTTTGATATGTTTATTTCTGTTTCAGGATGATGATGGATCATCAATCTGATCAGGCCTTTCATTCAGATGAAAGTGACCTTGATATGCAAGTACAAGTTAGTGACAAGAAAGAGGAAATAGAAGATCTGCTTCCTGATAACCTGGAACTATGTGGAGTTGAAGATGAAAAATTTGTAGAACAACCGGTTGGAAATATTTCAGCCAATGAAGAAGGTTTAGAGCCATATGTAGACATGGAGTTTAGTTCAAGAGATGAAGCCAGAGAATTTTACATTGCCTATGGAAGGCGGATTGGTTTCACTGTACGAATACACCATAATCGTCGTTCACGAGTAAACAATCAGGTTATAGGTCAAGATTTTGTCTGCTCAAAAGAAGGATTTCGTGCAAAGAAGTATGTATACAGAAAAGATAGAGTTCTTCCTCCTCCACCAGTCACCAGAGAAGGCTGTCAAGCCATGATAAGGTTGGCTTTACGAGATGGAGGGAAATGGGTGGTTACCAAATTTGTGAAAGAGCACAGTCATAAACTGATGAGTCCTAGCAAGGTTCCATGGCGGGGATCTGGAAAGCACTTGGTTAGTGAGGTATGCTTCTGTCCTAAGAACATTGTGTAATGTATACAACTTAATGGGAGATGCTGCAGTTTATGTGATGATCTTTGTTTAAAGGCGAGTGAAATTTATCTTTTAAGGCACTGTTACAGCCAAACCTGGTTTGCATGCTTCAGATTTACTCTTCAATAGAATATGCCCGAAATCCTTTTTGTTAGTTATTCTGTAGTATAACCATGAAAAGGATAATAGGGCTGAACAAACAGCATTGCAGTCTAACAAAATTAAAATAAAAAATTACTTCGACAAAAGCAGACAATCTTTACTTGAGATTAACTTTCTTCAGGAAGATTGCAGTTGCATGAGAATTTATAGCAAACAAAAAAAGAAAAGGAAAAATAAATAAAAATACATGGGTTGTACAGCCATCGGGCTCATTTAAAATTGAAAATTGGTGAATCCAATGTCCCTGTTCTGTTTGTTCCTTGGTGTTACTTCAACTTATTATGATGGATTATGCATTCGCTTAATTTTTTAGTACTAAAGAATTATACTGTGTTTTGCAGGATGAGAAAGATAAGAGAATCCGTGAGCTATCTCTTGAGCTGTATAATGAAAGGCAAAAGTGCAAGCGACGGTGTGCTGCATATGAAGAACAGTTAAATATGATTCTGAACGATTTGGAAAAACACACAGAACACATCTCAAAAAAAGTTGCAGATATAGTGCAAAGTATGAGAGAGATTGAGGAGGAGAAATCAGATTCAGATTGTGGATAGTAAGTGTCATTTATCTCATATCATCTTTTCTCAATACAAATGGATCCTGGATGAACTCATTCAGCCCGCCCATTTATTATCTGAAGGGTGTAAATTTTATTCTGTCGACATTAACATGTGATTTGGCTTAAGTTATCCACAATTAAGATCTGGCAGTGTATAGTTTCTCTGAGAAAATCAATGGGTGTGTGTATCATGTCTGGATGAGTAGCCTTAATTCAAGTTATTCTTGTAGCATTTTTCCATGTAAGAACGGTATCCAGTTTCATTGTTACATTGAAACCAACTTTTTCAGTGGGATGCATGCATTTGTATGATTACCAATACAGGGATCTTGTTTTTACAAAAGATTTATATTTATTTCACCCAAAAAGAGGGGGCTCACCTATTAGATGCAAGACTTATTTTACTTCATTTGACCAACCTCTTAGTTAGAAACTAAAAGAATTTACTCACTGAGCAAAAGAAATCCTTGTTTCTATTTTTTGTGATCCTCGAATTGTTAGTATGAGACCAATACTAGAGACAAAAAGTGATAATTGATAAATTTTCTTAATAAATACTATTCTAGGATTTTAAAGATAAAGAGTCTTTTGGGTCGAGGTTGCTTTTTATTAACACCATTTAGTTATCTTATTTCTTAATACTGTTTTGTTTTTCTTTTTATGTTAAAATAATGAAATAAGAATTATACTCTCAATCGCATCATGCTGTCTGATTTTTCATCTCAGGATCCAAACAAGATTGTCTGGATCTCATACATAACACTGAAATCAATGAAAATGGGGATTAACAGAACAGAAATCAATCGCAGAACATAACAGTTTACCATCTGAAACTATAACACCCAATTCTCCTGCCCCAAAAAAATAAATAAATAAAACGAAAACACAACACATTTTTCCCATTCCCATTGATTGCCCTTGCTCTTCCTCCCACAATAAAAAAAAAAAAAAAAAAATTGCATTACCACTCATGAATCCCTCCCAGAATCAATGGTGTGCCTCTGCCTCCAAAACATCACATTAATTGCCATTTACCACACACAAACAAATACTCCAAAACATCGCATCCTAGCCGCTCGATTATGACACGAAGATGAAGATCCAAGATGCTCATATCAATTTCTTTCTTTTTTGTTTTTTTTTTTTCAATTAGTCAAAGTGTCTGGAATTGGATCCTATGGTCTCCCAAACTATATACAGAGGGATCCCTTTGTATTAACTCAGAGCACTGAATCCACCTCCCTTCATCATTTGCTTAAACTCCTTGTAGTTCACCATTCCATCTCCATCAGCATCTACTTTCATGATCATCTTCTTGCAATCTTCGACTGCTCTTCCCTGTTTTAAGCCAAGCGAGGCTAAAACAGCCCTCAATTCTTCAACGGTGATAAACCCATCACCATTTTGATCAAACACGTTGAATGCCTCCCTCATGTCGTCTTCTTCATCACGTTCGTCCATTATCGACTGGTACAACTCGCCGAATTCGTCGATGTCCACGCACCCATCTCCGTTAACGTCAATCTTTTCGATCATTTGGGTTAACTCTTTGTCGGGAATGAAAATGCCCAAATTCTCCAGAGAATCGCTTAGCTCCTTCTTGGTGATTCGACCGTCCCCGTTTCGATCAAACAATTGGAAAACACGCTTGAGCTCATTTGGGTTCATTCTCCTCGACGAAGAAGATGAAGAGAAGGGCAAGGTTGACGTTGTGGTGGTGTCAACAGGATTGATTTGGTGAGGGAACCAAGACGAGGGAAGGAAAGGTCGAAGCTTTTTGGGGATTAGATAGAGGAGGAATGAATTTAGAAGGTTGTAAAGAAGGAAAATCCTCAGCAAAATAGTTGGCATTGGAAGATTGACACGAAATTTGTGGTGGTGGCTCTGGCTCTGGCTCTGGCTCTGGCTCTGGTTTGCTATGTCTCAGAAAAACTTGGACAGAAACTTGGCTTCTAAATATGGAAAATGGCGTTAATGTTGTTGGTTACATAGATTAATGCACGATGATAGTGGAGGGACAAGTTTGGTGGGTGTGGGCACTGCCTCCGAGAATAAGAGACCTTTTTAAGAGGGAGAGCTGTCAGCTGTGTGTTGAGACAGTTTCACGCGTATTCTCATATAATAATTATTTGGTTTGGTTAAACTACTTGTTTAATTTTTCAAAGACGCGTTGATATAATTTTTTTAAGTACCTAATTTTAAAATAAAGACTTTTGTAAATTAAAACGTGATTTTTTTTAAAAAAATTAGTAATAGTATAAGAAGATAAAAATAAATTTATTTTTTTAAAAATTAAAACAAGAAAATAATATCCTCACAAAAAAATTTAAATTTTGTTTTGTTCAGTTAATCTAATCTCAATTCTTTAATCCATTAAAGCATTTATTTATTATTTATAGTAGCGGCAACAGCTAAAGCGAGTGAAAGCTCTTTTTAGGGTGTGTAGTTTAGGTAGAATTTGAAAGACGTAACCGTTGATGACGGATCTTGAGAGAGAGAGAGAGAGAAATGAGACGTTGGACATTGGACCCCGCCAAATGATGAGATGCCGGCCGGCATGACTTCTTCTATGTTGACACACATCTTTTTTTTAGAGGGTAAATTTATTCTCTTATTTTTCATATTTTTTATAAATGAAGATATAAAATATAAATTTTTAATACTAACTTAAATATTTTTAAAAAATTTAAATCAAGATATAAAAATATTAATTTTTTTAAAATTACATTATTATGTTAAACTATTTCTTTTCATGTGTCATTTTATTCATTTTGATAAAATAATGTTAGATAATGAGAATAATTTTTTTCTTTTATCTTACAAACTTCAACTATTGTGTTGTTCCACACCTTTTTCTCAGTAAAAAGAAAATAATTAATTACTATAATTAGTATAAATTTTATTAATTTAATAAATAAACTAATTAAGTATTCTTTTTATAACATGTATTTAATCAAAATATATTGATTAAAATTTTTAAAATACTATAACATTTTATTTTAAGATATATTTATGGCATGGGAACACTATAGACGGTTAGATTTTCTCAACGGCTATATGCGCGTGTTTAGTTGGCCGGCGACACGTGGAAAATTTTAAAGTTTTTTGCTGTCGGTTGTCTTATTTGAAGGTCCACCTTTTTACTCTGACTCCCTTTCACGCCTTCAAAAATCATAACGACCGCAATGAATTTGACTCTCTGTCTTCTTTTCGTATTTCATCAATTGAAAATTAAAAAAAAAAAATGTTATTTACTTTGCCTCTTAAAAAATCTATTTAGATGATTAAAAAATATACTTTTATGATATTTTTATTTAATATTTTTTTTAGTTAATGTATAAAAAATTATTAAAATAAAATTTTACATAAGAATATTTTTTTAAAAAATATTATTAATTACTTTTAAAATTAAAAAAAATAATTTTATATTTTTAAACATAAATTTTTATAAAAATCTTTTTATAATTTTAAATAAAAAAGTAGTTGTTTTTATTAACTAACCATAATTTTTTTTATAAGAAAAGTTAAAAGGTACGGGATACTATCACATTTTAAAGCAAGACTTATATTTACAATGATACTTAAAATTGCTTATCAAACAAAAATTATATGTAGAAAGATTTAAATATAAACCTTCCAATTAAAATAATTTGATTCTGCTTAACTCAACAAACATTTATTTGTTTTTTCTTTTCTTTTCTCTAAAAGCCACTACAGTTTCAATCTTTCCTTTTTCTTTGTTTATTTCTTTTCTTCTTTACTTTTGAATGATTGAAGGAAATAGGTGGAAGTTGAGGGATCGCACGGGATAAAATAATATATTTTGTCTTTTTTTTTTATTTTAAAATTTAATTTAAAAATAAATTTAATTTATTTATAAAATTAATTTATTATTTATTCACTAATTTCAAGTATACAAGATAAAAAGTGAAATAAAAATTTTATGGCACACTCAATAACCCTATCTCTAGAATTGGCTTATTTATTTGACCTCCATTGATCTAGTCATAGTGTTTGCACAAAGTATTCACTTTAAGACAAGTTCTCCATTGTTGATATCTAAAATAGCTAAAGAATGAATTTAATATGCCTTTAGCTTTCACTGGATATGCATTTGACTTAATCTGTCTCGTAGGCATATTACCCACTTGCCTAATAAGTGGTCGAACACAACTGACCGTTTCTGCCCTTCCAACTAAACTGTCAATTCTAAACAATAACCTAACTAATATTTTCTGGGGCTTAGTTGCAATTTTGATCCTTCCATATTCTTCAAATTTGCAATTTTGGCTTTTGTCTTTGGTTAAAATTTCAAATTAATCCAATGATGAGACTTGGTCCTACCAAAACTAAAAAGCTTTCGCCTACAAACAAAATATAACTTAATTAATAAGTAAATTAAGTTGAATAGTTAAAAAAATTTATAATATCAAATATTTAAATTTTTAAAAAATATATTAAAAGTAAAAAAATAATTATAATTATTTTATTTTTAAATAAAATTAACTTTATATCAAATATAAAATAAATATATTCGTGAATTAAAAAATTTAAAAATTTTATCTTATAAATCTATATATATTTAGATTTTGTGGATTAGATTGATATTAATATTATTATAATATCATGCATAAAATGGGGGTGGGGATATGTAAACTGATATGTCCTTTTATATTCTGATGCTTGTGACTTGTGAGGATTATTATAAGAAATGAGGTTGACCTAAACTATATATATATATATATATATATACATATTGCTGCATAGAGGAGGGACAATTATAGTTGATGCATTTATTCTTTTCCTTGTTTCCCACAGTAACCTCCACTATTGGTAATCTTTAGTAGAGATAATCTTCTTGCTCATGGCAGCATTATTAATGTAAGGTATTTCCTCAAATCCTACTTATAAGGCTTTTTTAAAACAAATTTTTATGATCTTTAATATATGATTTTTTAAAAGTTTAAGAAATATTTATTATTATTTTTCATATTTGTGCTTTATTATTATTAATTCCTTTTAATTCTAAGATTTAAATAAGAATAAAGTTAAAAAATTGTAATACTTTTTTCAAATACCAATACAATATCTAATTTTAACAAAATTTTTAACAAGTGTGATTTGAGTAAAAAAACTTCATAGAGAAATAATTAAAATTACAAGTTGAGACTTCAGACGAATATTTTTTTTAAGGAAACATAAGAATCTTTAGTGTGACAGATAGAGAATCCTAGTCCTAATAATAATAATCCATGGCTTGAATTGCGCCACAATCAAACATTCACAGCAGAGCAGACAGAGAAGTTGAAGTGCCAGCTTTGAATCCCTTTTCTTTACTAGTTCTAGTTGCTGAACCTGAGTTGTTCACCAATTTATATTCACAATCACATGCTCCATCCTCCAGTTGCACTTTGGATATATTTTAGAGATTTTTTTTTTTTTTCACACTATCACTAATTTAAAAAATATTATAATATTTTAAATTAGACAAAATAAACTCTCACATTTTAAGTTAAAAATAAATAAAAAATTTATTGATATATTTTTTGTCTGTATAATTTTTTTTTGTTCTAAACTTTAAATATGAAAATTTATTTTATCTAATTTAAAATATAAAAATTTCTTTTAAATTAAAAATAATATAAAAAAGATAAAAAAGAGTTTTCTGTGTCTTATTCCATTGCCACTTTTTCTTTTGTACCATAGAAGAATCTATTCACCATTTATTAAACACTTGCTTTTTGCTGGGTTGTAATGCACGGTTCAATAATTTAAAAGATAATGCTTTGCAAATAAATTATATAGATGACACGGTTTGAGTAATATTTACTTAGTTGAGGGCTTTTCTAGTGTTTTTTTTTTTTTTATTATTATAAGCTCCTATTTAACATTATTTATAAAAATGAGTTTTGTCTAAAATAATTTACTAAATTCAGTCTCTTTTTTATGAACTAATTGTTTTATTTTCCCTAAAATCCATTGAAATGCCAAACTGTCTGAGAAAAACATTATAATAAAAGCTCAAAACGTCATGTGTAGTGTTTATTTACATGTCATTTACGGAGACGGCCAAAACGCCACAACCTCTTCACAAAACGCTACATATTCTATTTCTTTAATACCTATTTTTGACGTTTTGTTGCAGCACACGTGATTGTCCATGCAGCTTATTGTAAAATGCCGTGAAAAGGTATCAAAACGCATGGCGTTTTGGTCGCCTGATGTGGCGTTTTTGGTTGTCTTATGCTACTCTTTGCAGGGAAATTTTGGACTTTTTGCTACTCTCTTGATAAGAACAAAAATCATATAAAGATTGCAACTTGAGAATTCTTGATACATATTGCAGTAACAAGTTCAGGTTTGAGCTGAATTCTTTTGTTGAACGAATCTCCTTAGTTGTTCTACTTTATCTCAATCGCTGGATGACTAAAAATTTGCTTGGATATATTTATTTCTGACCAACGTTTTCTTGAGTTGGTTCACCTATTTTCTTACCATTAAGTTTCTGTTGAAATTAAGCCAATCACTAGTAATAGAAATAAATGCTGTGTTTTTGGTGTTCTAAGGAATACATTGGTTCTGATTTCATGGCGGTTTGACAAATTTTCATGGCGTTTTACAATGAGCTATATGGACAATCACGTGTGTTGCAACAAAACGCCAAAAAGGGGTATTAAAGAAATAGAATATGTGGTGGCGTCTTGTGAAGAGTTTGTGGCGTTTTGGCCATCTTCGCAAATGAAATGTAAAAAGACACTACATATCACGTTTTGAACTTTTATTATGGCATTTTTCTCTCACAGTTTGGCGTTTTGATGGATCCTAGGCAAACAAAAAAAAATGGTTTATGAAAAAAAGCCAATTTGGTAAATTATTTTAAATGAAACTTTTTTTCGTAAATAATGTTGAATTAGAGCCTATAATAGTATAAACCTCGCTTTTTAATTTATATACACCACTTTTATAAATTTTTTTACTAATATGTACCAAATACAAAAATATTTATCAATATATATCATATTTTTCAAAAGTTATACCATGATATAACTTCTCTTTTAAATTATTAAAAAAAAGTGTCAGACTTTAGTAATAGAAATTATATATATTAATAAATATTTTTAGATTTGATATATATTAGTAAAAAAATTTAGAAATGATATATACAAGTAGAAAAACCCTTAGTTCGGATACTTTTTAATAATTTAATCAATGGCATACCAACAAATTCAATGCAAATATTAGATTTAGAGGAATCCTACTACTACATTCAAGTAGCATAAACCACGAAATTGACTCTTTTAGTGGGTTGAGTTTATGTAGGGTGCCAATTCAACAAAAACATGTGACACCCAAGACAAGTTAACAAAATTACTTAAAAATAATATTATTCAAAACACATATATTAAGTTAATAGCGAAGGGTTTGAAGCAGAATTTTCAAATGAACAGGGTAAGGTATTTGTACATTTGACACATAATTTAAATATGGAAATTGATCCTAAAAAAAAAAGAAAATATTGAGTGAATTGATCGTAAATTATAAGATTTTACGATTTCTGCCTTCTTCAAGGAAGAGATTAATTGTAGGGAAAATGAAATTTCCACAATGACGGCAAACCTCTCTTATATTATTTGAGAATGCAAATTTTTGTTGTACCACAAAAATAGATTTTTGGTAGAATCATTAGCAGAAATAAGAAAATGATTCTTTGACACCTATCGTTAATGATAAACGGCTCGTCTCGTGGTGACCTTCTTTTGAATTCTCAAAACTTCTGTCGCTCCATTCCCTCAGGGCAGAGAACCCATCGCTATCTCGGCTGTGCTACCGAAGGCTCTGGGGAAGTCAAAATAGGAGAGCATTCATCTTGGGGTGGGCTTACTACTTAGATGTTTTCAGCAGTTATCTCTTGTTAAACAAATTTCTAAGAGAATATACCTAACAAAGAAGTTAAGTGATGTCGAGGTGGAGGGTGTGGGTTCTACTTCCTTCTTGCTCATTTTATAAAAATAATAAAAGAAGATCATGCTCACCCTCCCCTTTTAGTCATGTTTTAGATTCGTCCCTGGATTGGATCATGGAATGTATCACAACTACCTCTTTTTCCCTGGCTATAAATGGTGGCATAAGGGAGGAAAATGCCTAAGACATGGGGATCCAATTTCTGTTCTCTTATTTGTATTTGTATTAGAAATGGGGTACTTAACTAGAATTCTAAAGTAGCTGATAAATCAAGCTTCAAGTTTCACTCTCTTTGTAGAACCCAAAAACTAATAAACCTCTGTTTTGCAGATGATTTACTATTATTCTGTAAAGCAGATAAACAATTGGTGAATACATTGTTAGAAGGCTTTCAGCTTGTGCTGGTTTAACTGCTAATTTGATGAAATCTT
Organism: Bauhinia variegata; assembly: GCA_022379115.2. Lineage (NCBI taxonomy): Eukaryota > Viridiplantae > Streptophyta > Magnoliopsida > Fabales > Fabaceae > Bauhinia > Bauhinia variegata. The sequence goes on along the minus strand of CM039434.1, from coordinate 17,691,431 downwards.
AAAAGTACTTGGGTGGCCTCACAACAGCAATGAAAAAAGAGCTACTATAATTGTCTGGTTTACAAGAGGGAAAATTTCCTATGAAATTAATAGAATAAAGAGGAATTCCAACTGGGTTCAAAGGCTCTAAGTGTTTGGCATAAGAATGATATGGTATACTTAATTTAGGGATGGGATGGAAATATATGTATTTTGAGACTGGACCGGGACTGATCCCATCCCGTGCCTACCCTTAGATAAGCTGAAGAAAGGAGAAGTTAAGCTAATAGATGGAAAAGGAGTCCAACAAGCCTCACTCCCCAAGCATGATGTTCATACTGTTTCGGTAAGAGAAACCATTATGGAAGAGGTATTCCTAGAAAAAGAGGCAATGCAAGGATATGATCGGTCTCAGATTACAGAAATGGGAAAAGGGTTGGCGAAAAAAAAAAAGAAAAAAGTTAGGACTCTATTCTTGGGTCTGGGACTAGATGAGCAAGGCATGGAGAAAGCCGCGGTAGCAGCAGCACAGATAGTAAAGAACAGAGGAGGATATTGTTGTGCTGTCACAGCTCCTTTGGCTAACCTTGCTAACGCTCATAACACATCCATTGTCTTCAAAGAAACTGATAAGGTGTGGGAAGACCCATCATAATCACCCTTTGTATGTAGAGGCTTCCCTTGAAGATCATAAACTAAGAAAAGCCTTATTGGACAACGATTCATGGTGAAATATTACCTGATGTGGACTAACCTTCCTAATTGAATTAGGTCTATGGGCCTTGGCATGAGCCCAAAAGCCTAAGAGCTCAATCACTAACTATCATGTTGTGTATCACGTATAAAAGACAAGAAACTTCTGAAAAAGGGAACGAGGTCACAAAAATACAAACCATAAAAAGTGATCTGGAGAGCACACGAGGAGAGAAAACCGTTAGGATATAACGGGGTAGCGATACTATTGACAAGGCCATTGGAACTCTGGTGGCATGTCTGGCTGTTGGACCTATAAAAACATCCAATATATTTCAAGTAGTCAAGGAAAGTCCAAGTTATCATATCTTGCGAGGAAGGCCCTGGGTTCATTCTCACAACTTTGTCTCATTCAAGCTCCACCAATGTATCAAAAGCCAATTGGAAAGGAAGAGGCACAGGGATTCCTACAACTAAGTCTCCATTCGATGAATCTGAAGCGCATAATGTAGATGCCACTTATTACAGGGAATTAGCCCAAGAGGAAATGAACATTGTAGAGGCAGTTATAGGAGTCCCCTGACTAAAAGAAAAGGAAGAAATAGTGAGGGAAAAGAAAGCGAAGGCAAGAAAAGAAAGGGGAAAGACGGTTGCTGAAGCTAGTAAAATGGTAGAAAGGAAGGAAATGGAAGAAGGGGCTAGAAAGAGGAAAGGCAAATGAGTAGTGGGAGAAGAGGGAAAAGGAAGAAACACCTCAGAAGAAAGAAAATTCAGAGCAAGTCTTAGGAGTGAAGGTGGCCCCGAGAATAGAGTGTGTTCAACTCCCTTCTAGGGTCATCTGGTCGTTGATTTTATAGGAAATCGTGGGGGCAATGGAGGAATCAGAGTACACCCCTACTACGCCCCCACATGAGTAGTCCGGGGGAATGGAGATGAAAGAAAAGTTAAGGCTGGAGAAGCACACTCCGAACTACGAGACCAGCTAAAACAAGAGGAAGAGTTAGAGCAAGTGTTCTTAGGGCTAGGAATGAAGCAGCCTAGACCAGTAAAGCTATGAATCAAATATTATATGCTAAGTGCATAAAATTAATCAAAAATCTGTAGTTGAGAAAAGAGCTTATCGTAACAAGAAACAAAGAAACTAAGATTTTTTTTTTTTTTTTTTCTGTTCTTTTTTTATAAGAGGAAGAAATTACCTTGACAACCCTCGAGTAGGTATGGGTTTCCATAATAACCTGTTTTACATTGACACCTATATCCATAGTCTGTGTTACTACAATTGCTGTTATTGGTTATGCAGGTGTAGTTGCTACTTTTCTGGGCAACTTCACATGTCTCATTCCCTACAACCCAATCAAGCACTGCATGAGTCCTATTAAATGGTAGACCATAATTCACATGGTCGCTGGTGAGCTTATAGCCAACACTATCCTCATCCAATTTGTGTACAAAAGAATAGCTGCAATGGTTAAAACTATTAGATATAAAATCTATCTTGGTTTTTTCTTAACAATTTAAGTTTTTGGGTTGAATCGATTTTTGATATGATATTAAAGCTTAGATGTTCTCACGGCGAAAGATTTGAATTTTTTGTCAATAATTTATTAACAAATTATAATTAAATATAACTCCAATACAGAATATAGGTGAGCTTATGCTACTTTCACATTTTAAGTCCAAAAAAAATATATTAAATATAAAATTTATCTTAAGGTTAAGGCTTCTTTTAACAGTTTAACCTTAATTTTAATTCTTTTCTTAATAATTTAAGCTTAATAGGATAGGAAAATGGTCACATTTGTGTAGTTACTAAAACTAAATGCTATGATAGTGATGTTCTTCATTCCATGAGGAATATCGACCTGACAACACCGAATCCCTGAACATGTTTCATCGTTCTCAGTGTCGGGTCGGGTATTACATCTTGTCAGGCACCGGTTGAATAACTTTTATCATTTCGGAAATTTTTTAGATACTTGTAGGTGTAACAACCAACACTAAAAAACTTGTTCTTCTTGCCAGAAATGGTGTAAGAAGGCAACCAGAAATGGCGGTAGTTTGGAGGTTCACTTTTAAGGTCTGATGCATTATAATAAACTGAGGAGATGGAAAGGTTCGCTTCCAGGTAACCTTCAAGGGATATGTTTAAAACTGGGATATTTTTACCTTGAATTAATGTGGAGTTTTGACAAGTGAGGTTAAATGGTAGGGCTAAGAAACAGTTTTGGTGAGGTTTAAATGATGATTTGCCTGTGCCAAATGGATATGGGATTATGACATTTCCGCAGGTGTGATTGTAGCCAGGTAAGGCTACAGGAGCTTGAGCGTGAGCTGCAGTTGCTCCCACCGTTGCTAATGCAATGGCACACATGAAGGCCAGTTATTGCAGATGCCACGCCTTCGTTATCATTGCTTCAGATTCATTCACAATTCACAGTTAGACTTTGTTTACTTTTCTGTTTGTGACGCAGATTGCAGACTGCAGACTGCAGAGCACTTTCTTTTTGTTTCAAAAGGGTCTGAATATATATATAGAGATCTTCCATTGCCTGTTTGGTTGTTTCTCAGTGTCTTCAATGTTACTTGTGGTGTAATTTCATTCTTAATTGACTTGGAAAGGTGAGTTAGGGTGTAAGTGGTTTAGTTTGGAGTAGTTTGAGAAAAAATATACAGAACTAATATAGGTGATTTGAAAAAAATACAAACTAATATTGTTTTTGGGATTTGAGAGTTGAGACGGTTTGGTGCAGTTTAAAAACAGTTTGAAATAATCAATTCGTAATAGTTTGAGTAAATAAAAACCTATGTAATATAAATATATTCAATTAAAAATAAATATTTAATATAAAAATCAACTAAATATACACAAAAAATAAAACAAAAAGCACATAAAAACACCAAAATCAAATATATAGATCAAATTCAAATATTGAAAAGACTAACGAATGACTATCCTAAATTTTATAATATTATGTATGCAAGTAATATTATTCCTTAAAAGAGGAAGAATAAGAAATAGGATTAGAAGATGTTGCCAGTTCAATTGACTTAATTACTTACAGAATAAAATATATATAAATTGAAGCGTGTGTATATATATAAATAGAGTTTTAGGTTTAATTATTATTTTATGAGACTCTTAATATCTAAATTAGATTTCTTCTTTTATTAAGAAATTTGTTACTTAAAAATAAGTTCCTTATGAGTTTTATTCTGTTTAATTAACCTATTTATATTTGAGCTAAAGTTAACATACTCTACCTAAGGGAGTATATCTTGTAACATTTCCTTTCGTATTTGATTCACATAGGGGAGACTAACTAGATTACGTACAAAATAAAATAACTCAGACATGATTAATTGCTCTTCAGACTCAGCTTAAAAGTCTGCATGCATATACAAAGATTTTTCTTACTATCACTCAGGGAATGGGCCAGGATGCTAATTACTATGCAATTCTACTGTGGAATTAACAATTAAATGTCATTATAATCTTTCAAATAGTTCTCCATAACCACATAAAATCAATTTTTTTCTATCATTCATTAATTTGTACTAGCTAGTTTCGTTGTTTATTTGGATGGCAGAGTAACTAGATTAAGTCAACAAAAAAAGGATAGTTGTGACATGGATATAGAAATGTAAGTTATCACTTAATCTCATATTCACTTTCATTTCTTCTCAACTTTGCACGCAACTTTGTATAGTCATTAACGTCTAGGGTTTAAATCACAACTTGATCATTACATGACCACATCTAATTCATAATGCTGTTTAATAGAGATTGTTGAACCAAATGACCAATTAGGGTAGAGTTAAGAGTGCAAATGGACCCATCACCCATGGACGTATCTGTATAAAGATTACTTGCAGTTGATTATACAGTATAGTCGATTGTCAATTATTTAATTTATTTACTTCTACACAATCAATGCATTTGTAAGCATATTAGGAATTCGGCAATTGATTGTATAGTGTAATCGATTACAGGTCGTCTAAATTCAAAGTATGAGAAGAATTAAATAAGCACAAGCCTCTTCTAATTTGCATGGGTCAATATCTAAAATCTTGACGGATTAGAATAATATAATAAAATTTTTAAGACGTAGGAGATAATTATTAGAGAAAAACTTTTTTTGTCTCATTGTAATATTATTAATTTTAAAAAAACTCTCATATTTTAAATTAAATAAAATGAATAATCACATTTTAAGTTAAAAACAAAAGTAAATCTCATTGAAGTATTTTTTTGTTGATACAAAAAATTTATTTTTGTTTTTGACTTAAAATGTAAAGGTTCAATTTATCAAATTTAAAATTGATAATAGCATAAAAAGTAAAAAAAAAAAAAAAATCTCTAACTATTTTTAAGATGGAAAATAGAAATTACACACTATTTTTATACACCTCTATGTACACTCTGATTATTTTGGTTATGCTATATGATAAAATTATAAACAAAAAAATAGAAATGAAAATACAAAAAATGGATATATATAAAAAGACGTACTTATAACATTACTCCTTTTAAAATAACTAGAATTCATCATAATTTTAAAGCTATCCGTCTAGAACAACTGTTCTGGTTGGTTCCTAAGCTCTTAAAACACCATTAATAAGAATTTGTTATGAAATGGGAATTCCCTGGCTTAACATAACCAAAACCTTTATTAAGTAAGATGGAATTAGGCCAAGCCGTAAGGAACCTTGAAGGAGAAATAACTTGGTGAAAATTATATAACAACCTTAATTCCTTTGTTGTTAGCAACAAAAAGACCTCATAGCAGCATCCATATCTAGGTATGCACCTCCATAGTTATGGATAATCACAGAAAAATGTGATCCAAGTCCATATACTTTGGCAGGAGTAGTGATTCTTATCTCTATCCTAATCGAACAATGCTCTTTGGATTTTGAAATTGTCATCCCTAAATCACAACTTTCGATAGAATCGATGTTTAATCTCTCATTTAGATTCCTTAACCAAATGACCAATCAGGGTATAGAGTACAAGAGGTATCCATCATCCAGCAAATTGACAGAGACTTCCAATTCGAAAGGAACAATCTTGGACGGCTTGACATTGTGCAATAATATAAAGGATAGAGTCCTGCTATCTAGTGGTAAAATGTTCTTTCATGGGAAAAAATAAAAAGAAAAACATAATTAATGACAACCATAGAAAAGAACAAGACAAGCACATTCACGAAGACTAGTTGTTGAGTTGTTAAAGGAGGACCAGCTTAGTAATGCCCCAGTGGAAGCGTATCGACACCTCATTCTCTCCTTATGCTTTTCTCTCTCCGCATGCTCTCTAGATGATCACTCTTAGTAATTTGTTTTTGTGACTTAATTCTCTTTTTCAGAAGTTTTTTGTCTTTTATATATGATTCATGACATGATAGTTAGTGATTAGTTTCTTGGGATTTTGGACTCATGCCAAGGCCCATAAGCCTAATTGAATTTGGAAGGTTAGCTCACATCACAAGTAGCTTGGAAGTGGGGAGAAAATTTGTTGGATTTTCTATGTAGAATAACCTAGTCAGTTGAACTTTTAAAAAAATTAGATTAATAATTATCTATTATAGTTAGAGTCATTGTCTAAATGTGATCAGCTGTGATATTAAACTCTATGTATAATTAAATCCGGATCTAGCTTCTTTATTAGATACCTATTCTATAAGAGATAGATTACTCAAATTAATAAGGACTCAATCGTCATGCAAAACATCTATGGGCAAGAAATGAATCACTTAAATGTGCCTAGCATCAAACCAACCCAATAAAAAAGCTTATTCCTTAAACCCTAGATGAATTGAGTAATGCAGCCCTGTATATTGGTAACTATACGATAGGTATGTTAACCTAATCTGGGAAAACATAGAGAGAAGATATGTAGTCTCCACCAATAAATGCAACGTGTTTACCCTACGAAGGATACACGTCTAATTTTATCTAGGTGAAAGAGCACTTTCTCTTCCATAACAAGCTATGCATATTAACGTCAAAGGACACATAATATAAAATAGAGGGAATAGATCCCAAGCCCATGCTATGGATGGTAAGATAACCTTTTTTATTGGAAGCTGAAAAAGACAAAAAGGAGTTGGCTTTAATAAAGGAGAGGAAAATAAATAAAGCTAGCAAATGAGAACTTTACATGAAAATGGAAAAAGATATTTGCCGAATTTAGAAGAAAACTACTTCCATAGGCAGAGTACATCTCCAATTACATGCTTACTCTATAATATATCATATATATAATTAAAAGGCTTAGACATTAGCATAAAAATGGGATTTATATGGATAATTTTACTTGTTTATAAGTGCCAATATAAATAGTACATATTTGCATGAAGATGGTAGAGTTTTCTTAGAACATTCTTAGTTCAATTATCATATAATTAACACAGTAATAATATGTAAGAGAATTGAATTTTAAATTTCTTAAATGATATATATATATAAGCTTTTAAATTTTGTGTGATATGCGTATTTAAATTTTTTAATTTTGAAATGTATATATCATCTTTAAATCTTAATTTTTGTTGAAATTTTGAATTATTATTATGATTATTATTAATTAAAATTAATAACGCGATAATAATTAGATAAAAACAATAGGACATGAGTCATGTCATGCTCAAAATTCAAAATCCTACGTCGGAGCCTAATCCAAACCTGAGACTTAGGAAATGGATTAGTATTTGTTTAAATCTCGTTTGAGTTCCATGATGAGGAGCGGACTATTCGTTATCTCCAGTGCCACGTGGTGCACTCTGAGCATTTGTTCTTCATTAAATTAAAATTTAATTTAATTTATTGTAATTAATTTAAATATTAGAAATTAATATTATTTAATAAATAATTTTATTCATTTAAATCAATCATAACATTTTATAAAATAAAAAATAAGAGAATAAATTTACTTCTTTATATTACATAATTAATCAATTATATTATACAATATAGTATAAACTATTAAATGAGACTATATATTAATAATTAATTACACACCTACATTAATTATATATTTATAATCTTATATAATAATCAATTAAATAATAGAGATAACTGCAACTCATTCAAATTTGTTTATATATACACCCTTCTAAATTTTTGTACATCTCTAATTTTTGTCTCTTAATTATAAAAATAAAATTATAAAAAAAAAATATACGAGGATAGCACCACTCTAAATTTAAAATGCCGGGGCCAAGTGTCAGTTATTTTTAGATCTGTCCCTATTAGGACATAACCATGATATTTATATATTTGAAAAATAACCAAATGTCCCAAATTATTCACGAAAGTACCACCGGTGACGACTAGTGAGTCGTCCTGCGGGAGCTGTGACTGAGTTGAGTCCCCACCTTCTCTTTGCCCCGAAGTCTGAACAAGATTTCAGGCCCGTTGCTCGGTTCATTCCAGCCGTCTTTCTCTTTATGGCAAAGTCTTATAACTGAAGACTTTTCCCCATTTTCCCACGTATTCTCTCACCATCAAGCTCGAGCTTCCCCTTTAGATTTCCGAATTCCGATCAGGTACACCTCGTCTTTTCTCCTGATGCTTCGCGGTCAGCTCTCTGTTTTCTGTATCTTTTGCTATAAATTTCAACAACTTTGCTCTTTGATTTCTCGTTTTGAGCGCTGATTCTTCTTAGTTTCACATTCTTGCGTAAGAATTATGGGTTCCCTTGAAGTAATCAAGTCCGATTTACTAAGATCACTGCCTTCCTTATGCACGGGCTTTGCTTTTAGTAAAAGATGAAGGAAATTGAAATGGCCATGGCCATATGTTGCACATTGCATTTATTTTTTGTTTTGGTCTATGTGCTACTGGGTAATGGTAAGGGAACTATTTATTCCAAATGTTGTTAAAAAGAATGCGCCAAGAATGTTTGTGGGTAGAATTTGTATCAGTGGAATTATTTAGCTTCGAATAGCACAATACAATACAATGTAGGGAACACGAGGACCCTCCAACTTGGAAGCTAACCAATAGTCTTTCTATGGCTGGTCCATTGTAACGTTCAAGTGCCTACCATAACATTAGCATTGTTAGAAATCAATGCAATCATAAGTATGCAATTTTCCCTAATATTTTATCTTATTAAATAGTCGGCACTATTACTTTGCAATTGACGGTCATTTGTGAGAAGGTGCAATGCAATCAGGGAAATATTTTCCCAGCATAGAGATTATATTCCTAATAGTCGTATTTTTATACTATAGTGTACAGTATTTAGAGCATTTAAAAAAAAAAGAAAAAGTAATAAGTTTTACTCAAACATTAGATAGAGGACAGCAGCTTGGAAGTTACAAAACAGTTTATCACACCAGCTTGGAGAAAGGACTCCCCATTTGGAAAAATTAATGAAGCAAACTGTTGGAATTACAATATTGATATAAGACAGCATTACTTGGGGAAAAAATTCTGAAATTCCATATTTGGAGTTGTGTTCAATTATTGTACTCTAGATCAACTCATAATTTGTTATAGAATCTGCTGGGAGGTCAGAACACCCTTTGAGTCCCACATGTGAATAGTAGATGTACTCAGATTCAATTATCCTTTTAGGTGAAATTTTTTACGAGTTCACTAGTTGGAAATATGTGAACATTTCTGCTTTATTAGCACATTGAAACATCGAGATTTGTCTACAGGTTAATAGAATGAGAATTTGTGTTCTGTAGAATTGGAATATTGTTGCATAAAATTATCTGATGCCACCAAAAATATACATCTATCCTGAATCAGCCCAAGTTCAACAGTGGTTTCTAAAAGAGGTGTTTATTGCTCACCGATTACCTTATATGTCTGTCATTTAAATTTCAGGGCACAATTCTCTTATGAAAATTTTATTCTTCCATTTTTTCAAAGAAATTATAAAGCAATTTACATAAAATGGAAGAGTGATTCTTTTACAAATATGTTAATGGTTTCATCTTTTGATTTTAGACCTGAAGAAGAAGATAATAGAGTTTTTATTCTCCTATGAAATTGAATGATTAAAGTAATTATTTGGGAGAAAACTATGTGTGTCTGATCTGATTCTCTAAATAAATTTGCCAAGCATATAGCCTTATGAGCTATAAGGGTGGTGGCAAAAGATGTGGATAAATTTGAATACCTGGTGCCATTCTATATTAATTGCAGTTATCTTGTCCTGGTGCAATTCTTTAGAACTTTTGCTCATAAAATCAATGTACCAACATGCAGATTAGCTTTAGCTATACAATGAATCGAGGAACTATTAAGAAGAACAAGTTGTCTGGAAGAAGTCCGAAAGGTCAATCAGGTATAGCAAGAAATAGCAGAGTGAAAAAAGTTCACAAAAACAATCATGGAGCAATACAAGTGGATGTACCTTCAGTGGCTAAAAATTCTACTTCTCTAAAATCAGCTACCGAAGTTCCTCCATCTACTTTTCAGTTCTATGTATCATCAGATGAGGGAATTCATCTTTATGTTGATTTAAACTCTTGCCCATCAGATTTTACTAACAGGTTTAGAAGTGAGTTTAACATAACTGAGGTATTTTATAGAAAGGGATCCAAGAGTCTTTGGCAGGATCTTGGTTGCTTAGGAGAGGGTTCTACAAAAAGTTCCTTTTTGTGGAATGCAAATTCTTCCCAGAATGATAATCATAACGGACAGATCAAAACTTTCCCTAGCTTGAAAGTGACAAGAGATGATCTTGTAAGGATTGATCAACAGGAAGAAGGTGGCAATTCTTCAATATCTGCTTTATTAATCCCAAGCAGCAATGCTGCAAATGAGGCAGACAATCTGAAGAAAGGTAAGTTTACTGTCTCACCTGAACTGGCTGCAAATGTGGCAGAACATTTAAAGGAAGGTCAATCAATGGTCTCAGTGGAAGTAAGTTGTGGTGTACCCAATCATTATGTTTCCGCGGATGAATCTTGTGCTAAAGATGGGACTAAAGAAATCCTTGATTCAGGTGTTACCAATACTCCATTAATCAAAACACTCCGTGGTTCTGTTGTAAACTCAGTCTCAAATCCTGATATATTGGAGAATCAAAATTCAAATCCTGATAATGAAATTTCTGAGGATTTTACTCTGCCGAATAATTCTTGCATTGTGAACCCCGGTGTGGAATGTCCTGGAGCTTCAGAAATTGGTTCTATGGAGCTACAAAGTTCAGATGTTGCTAGCTGCCATAAACATGCATCAGTGTCACTTGGTGAAAATGATGTATCCTTTGACCTAGTTGATCAAAAGCACACTTCAGACACAGGACAGGGTAGGCTGGTCAACTCAAGTGAGCTTAATCTGGTTACTGATGGGAACAGTTTCCAATCACTTACTGAAGAATGGGTATAGTCCTTTGTCTAGCTTTCCAGATGTATTTATTTATTCTCTTTTTTATTTAGAACAGTGGGGATGTTACATAAAAAAATACATTATAATGGATGTGATCTGAATATTGTAACTTTAGATTTTATGTTTGGTGTCCTAGCATAATAATGTATTTTACAGCTCCATTTTTTTTTTACAATTTTTTAGCTTTACAAAATTATGGTATGTACCTTCTCACTGAAATGTTGTAATTGTCTGCCAAAGTTGTGCTTTATTTCAGGCTATGGATTAGAATATGGTGCAATGTGGACACTCAATTTCACAATAATCATATGCAATCTGCTAATGAAGAATTCACAGCATACTAGCATTGACAAAGAACTATGAAGTGAATGTTACTGTCACCTTATTGATGCTCCTAAGAATACTTGTTGCATAGTCATTTCTACTTCTTGAAAGTTATCTATTTTTCAAAATTAACCATTAGCTGCTTCTGCTATTTATTTCTGAAGTTCTAAGATTTTGAAGTCTTTCAAATCAGATTAGGGTTCTAAGTAAGCTCATTCAGCTTCTGCAACTAAGCTTTGATTCAAATTGATCTTTAGTTGATTTTACTTTGATATGTATTTCTGTGAGATATTATATAATCTGTTGATTATATTATATATACATATATATATTTGTAGTAATAGAGCTCTCAATGCTCTGGTCCCATCTTTCCTTTCTCTGAATTATTCATGCTTTTCCCCCATTGCTACTGTTAAACAAAAATAAAAATAACTTATGACTTTACCCATTTGTGTGCTTGTTTGAGGAAAGGATGGGGGTTGGGTTTGAGATGGAAAAGAATATATCTAAATATTACATGCTAAACAGTTCCCGTGACCTTTTGCATGTTGTTCACATGTGTCTAATATTTGTGTTCTTTGTTGTGAATTCACTTATGTTGAATATTTGAAACAATTGTGCTTTTACAGGCGGCTAACAAGGTTGTTCATGGAAGGGAGAGTTCAGAGTACTACTCTACTCAAATCTCAATATATATATTCAATGTTATTAGCTTTACTGCACTGATTTGCATGTGCTACTGCTTCTTTCAGATGCTCACAATTTGATGACCCACTTAAGACTTCAGGCGTGGATTCTGACGATAGGGAATCCAAAATGGAGCTCCCCAAAAAGAGGAAACAAGTAGACCCTAAGGATCAAAAGTCCAGTGGTATGAATGTTACTAGGGTTCTAAGAAGCATGAAGCATGTCAATGAAAAGGTCTCACCAAGAAGATCCACGCGTCTGATCTCCAAGGTGCTTTGATGTCCTTCTCTTATGTGGCTGCAGCATTAAAATGAAATTTTTTGACAATGAATACCATAACCTGAAACATAAACAAATTGATTCTATTTATTATATCTTTAATATTGGTGAGGAAACATGGGTAGAATTCTATCAACTTCAGCATGTCTCAAAAAAGTGGCTAGTAGTTACAGTATTAAATTATTAATTGACTTGATATTTACGCTGTTAATATTTTCAAATGTTAAACTTCTACTTAATTGCTTCTTGATTGCTGCTAATTTCTAAAGTTCTAAACCTTATAGATGTTCCCACATAGAGCAACGAGGTTACTTCTTTTATAATCTTAATTAAATTCCATAACCCATATTGACATTAAACAGCATTGTTCTCTTTTTTCCTTCTGGAAATCCTGCGATGCAAGCTCTTCTGGTAGATTCCTGATTTTTCTTTTACTGCAATGTAACCAGTAAAAGCTATCCTGTTCACTTTTGCACCATAACAATCAATTTAACAACTATCTGACTTTCAGAACGCGGTGTTCATGCTTTCTTTACTCATTCTGTTATTCTTATATAAGATGTCAGATTGAGAAATTCTGCACTACATATTTCTGATATGTTTCAACATTTATATGCTGTTTGTTTTCTTCTCCAGTGAATTGTTCATGAAGTGCTTGTGGGTGTTGAAATTTGGAAGCATGCATTCCAGATTTTCAATAATGATATTGCTGTTCCCAGCAAGAAGAATGATTTTTGAGTAGGTACGAATTGCCCTTCAATCCCAGTTTTAAGAACCATGTTAAGGCCTACAAAGATGAGTCATGAAATTGAACTTATAAATGTTGTGAATATGAGATAACTCTTTCTGATTCTGACAATCTCTTGGGTTGGGTAGTTAGTTTATTAACGAAGCATCATTCTGAAAATTACTTTGTATGTTTTGAAGTCAGAAATTAGATATACAGAGGTATATGCTGACTCTATAAATTTCTAATGCATCAATCAAAATTTAAGATGATGCTGTTAATCATGTTGATTGGCTGCAGGTTGCTTCATTCTTTGGAAAGAATTATACTCACAGATTACTAATATGGAAGGGTTGCCTTTCAGGTAGATTTCGATCTGATAGTGTCAGCAAATCAGCCATTAAGTTTGTTTTCTTTGTTAGTAGGATGGAAACTATTTTGTTTTAATGTGGTTTGAGACACTTCTTGTATATTCGCATGGGTTTGGTCATTTTTCATTTCCTTTGATGATGGCAGTCCATGCTGGGCTTTTTAAGCCCAGTTTTAGATGGGCTTTAATTTCAAATGGGCCAGCCTTAAATCGAGTTAGACCATTATTTTATATTTTTGAATTAAATATTATTTTCAAAACGTAAAAATAATAAAAAAAAAAATTAAAATGGTACGTACATGCTGTCTTACAAAGTTGAATTCTAATTGAGTCTCAAAATTTAAACGTTAAAATGCGAAATGTGCGATAGCAAAAGCAATAGATACGGACCAAACATTTGGTTTAATTGAAAGGCTATTATGTTAAACTTAAAACTAGTTAGCCCTCGTGGCTCAAATCCCTGTGTTTTGGGCAATATTGTTTTCAAAACATGTAAAAGAAATAAAAATTATTACAACTACTATATATAATATTATCTTAAAAAAAAAGTATATCTTAAAAAAAAATCATAATTATTCTTTATTTTTAAAAGACTGAATAATATTAATTTTATTTCATCGACAAGCAGGTATTATATATCTCCTTTTAATTTCTTTAACAACTTTATGTTATGGTCTAGTTTAGATTAGATTAGGTATATATACTTGAATGTGACTGCAAACATAACGCTTAGCTGAATAATCGCCTTCTTCTTAGGACGAAATAAAAGCAATATTTTTGTGGGGCTCAAGGCGGGTTTATTGGGTAAACCATGCTCTCATCCTTCAAATATTATTTGACTTTACTTAATTACTCTTATCTATGTCGGTTAAAAAATTTGCTAGTAAATAAATATCCTAAATATTATATATTTCAAAATTAAGTAATTAATGAGAATTTGTTAACACAAGACAACGCAAATATGCTATAAGTTAGTTTAAGAATTTATTTAGATTAATTTTTATTAATATATTTTTATTTTTAATTTTTAAAATTATTATTTTGATTGACTTTTTTTAGAACGAGTAACACTTTCATAAGTTAAAATTTTACTTTTTTAAATTAAAAAAAAAAAGTAGATGGAAGAATGTTTTTATTCTTATTTTTACAAAATTCAGTCCATACAGATTCATTCACAGTAAAAACAGTAGATGTTGATTCTAATTTTCATACTTATCTTCTCTACCGCAAAAAGTAAGTTTTAGAGTGCCAAATGCAATTCACAACAAATTTGGGGGTATAATTGTAAAAGCAAATGCTATTTTATGATTGTCATGGTTGACCAACTTATTTAGCTGTTGAAACACACCGACCCCAGAGAATATAGGAGAAGAATTTCACGCTATTACTCTTCACAATTTATGGTTACAAAAACAGCTGAGTCATCCAAAGAGAGAAGATCTAGGGAAGAAGCAAGAGAATAAATGTAAGTGGACGAGCACGTGAAATGTGGAACATCACGTGTATGTCACGAGCCAGGTTCAATGTCTATGTGATAGTTAGGAAAAATAAATTTTTGTTTAAATCTTATTTCATTATATTTTATATTAATAAAAAAATATTTTTAATATTTTTCATGAATAAAATCGTAGTAAGACATTAACGAGAAGAAAAGAAGTTAGAGGAGGATTTTGAGACATTTATTTTTTAAAAAAATAAAAGTTAAAAACAAAAATAAACTTATTAAATTAAACCTTGTTTATTTATTATTTTATTTTATAGTTTGCTAACTCACAAAGTGAGATGTAAAATGGAATTATAATTTGTTAAAAAACAAAAATATGTCTTATTAAAAATAAAATAGAATATAATTAAAGGAGGTAAGTAGAAAAATAATAAAGTAATTCGACTCCAAAGTGTAATAATTACACAGCATGGAGCTTAGAATGGTATTCCACCGTTCAAAGTAGGAATGCTTAATTTTACTTTTGTGGAATCAAATTTAAATATAATGACTACTCTGTACTTTTTATTTTTTTGCTACTAAATATAAATTATCATTTCATGAAATAATTAAACTCATAAAGAAATGAGGTTCCTGTTTACCAAACAGGCTCATAATAATGTGGAATGGAGTTTAATCTATGTACTCCTGGATAGGTTTAAAAAAATCGTAGAGTAAATAAGGAGTTATATTTTTTTTAATTTTTTTTATAAATAAAAAATTTAAGTAAGTTAAGTTTTGAAGACTTGTCAAATTTACAAAAGTTTTTATAAATCTCTCACCAACAAAGTTTTCATATCGACTAAGAGATTCAAACTCACATTCTTTTAAAATATTAATTCTATGTTTGTCACCTGAACGAATGATTGTTGACATATTTCTAAAGTTTAATATTGTTGTCTAAAAAATTTAAATAAGTTAAATCTTGAAATCTCATCAAAGTTGATACATACTTTTAAACTCAAAGAATATTTATAAAAAATTTTATAGATCGCTCATCAACAAGATTCTTACGTCGACTGAGAGATTTAAACTCATATTCTTTTAAGATATTAGTTTTATATTTGCCAATTAAACCAATCATTGTTGACATATTTCTAAAGTTTAATGTTGTTGTAGAAGGATGAAGCTGGAGCCTTGAAGAAATCAAGAAAAAAGGGTTTCTTTTCTGACTCTTTTTTCTTGGATGAGACATAATAATATCATATTGTACAAGTTAATGCTATATATGCACAATTGGCCATAAGTTTGGTAGGTAATTAGTTTAATGCATGCTACTCCCTTTTTTGAATTATTTCGTTAAGATGTCATTCACCCATCATTTATTTGCGGTTTGGAGGTTCTAGTCAGCAACTTAGAGAGACTTATTGTAATGTATTAATTAATTATCACATTAATTACTCTTTTAATTTGATAGATAATATAACTAATGTATTTACTCTATCATGTAATATATTTAATTTAAAATAAGATTTAAACAATTTATGGGTTTCAATGGAACTAAAATACAAAGAATTCAATATGACAATGAAGATTTCCATAATCAAGATATATATACATCTAATCTCTATATATATATATTTATATTGTAAAAGTATGTTATATATGTAGTGTTGAATGAAATGTGATAATATTAAATTAAAATTTTTTTAAAAAAATTCTTTGGATTGTAACAATGGTTATAGGTTCTGCCAATAATATTATATAAGTAATATATGTAGTTAGAAAAAATATATTTAATATTTTGATATAATTTAATAGTTCAAAGAAATATGAAGATAAGAAAGAGAAGAGAGAAGAGAGCCAAAGAGTTAAGAAAGTTTTTTTAAAAATATTTATGGTATAAATAGTTAGAGAAAATCTAGGTAATATTAAAAATTGTTAAATAGTAATAATGCAATATTATCTATGATAACTCTTCATTCTTCAAACACTTTTGGGAAGTTAAATTTTTTTCTTTCATTGTTTCTGTTGGAGACAATCACTCCCCACATTTCTCTCTTGACAGATTTCCACAATATTGGTTATTCATTTATCAAGCTTCTTATTTTGGGCTTTAAATCTCATTGTGCATACAAAAAAGGAAAAAAAAAATAAAATTATGATCAAAATGGGGCCTAAAACAAATTTATGCATAGGTCATTTGTTTATCCATCGTTTCAATGGCTCTAAGATAATTCAAATAGTTTAAAAAGAAAAAAAAAATTGCTTATCTTTGTAATTTCTATTTTTCAGAAAAAAAAAATGGTAAAAAGAAAGTCTTTATGCATGGGCAGACAGCTACTTCGTTGAGAAATACACAAATCCAAACTGGTAAAATAAAAAAGTAAAAAAAAAAAAGCTCCATGGTTGGACACAGAGAATTTGTAGGGAAGAATTTCAGCATGCTTGCTGGGGATGCAAATGTTTGTGTGAATGTTGCTCCATGCCTCGGTTGAGGAAAAATAAAAATGGAGACTTGTGGCTAAATTTGCAGTAACCCAGCCATGAAAATATCAAATTGCATTAACTTCTCATTTAATGCATTCACCTACACTTGCCCATTCTCAGAAGTTGCAGTTTTGCGCCATTTAATGCTCTCTCTCCCTTTCTCGTTCACTCACTCTCTCTCTCCTGCAACCACCTTCGACCTTGGGTTCTTTTCAAGCGATTCTCCTCTCCACAAACATACTAAGCTGCAAAAATGCATTGGAAACAGATATTTTTTCTGCCTACTTCTGCAAAATGCGGGTCTAGATATTAACGGAGCTTTTAAAGAAATCCAAAAACCGTAGCTCCAATTGATCCAGTTAAAGTGCGTTTCTTGATTTCAGATTTTTTTTCTCAGAAAAAAAAAACTGGAGCTTTTTCTAATGGCAAGTTTTCCTTTGTGATGAAAGCAAGAAGTATGGTGTTTTTATGCCGCTTTTCTGCATTACTAGTGTTATTTCATGCAATTCAAAGTTTCTTTTCCTCTGGCTCTGGCGTCGCTAACTTCGAGTAAAGAGAGCATGGAAAAGTTTGATGACCTTTTTCTCACTCTGTCCTGCGATTTCAACTCGTTTCTTTCTGAGCAGTAAATGGGTCTATCAAAGGTATATTCCCAATTCTATGGATTCTCTCAGTTAGACATTTCTAGAAACTTATACTACTGTTAAAGCCGTAAAGGTCCTATCTTTCTATGTATCATGGAATTCTCAGTTAGACATTTGAATGTGAAGCCATGGCCAGTTGCTTTGCTAATTGAAGTTGCAATTTTATCATATTTATGGTCATCAGTATTGGGTCTTGGTTCCATGTCTTCCATAGCCATTTCTTATGGTGAAAAAGGTTCTGTCTTTTGTGGTTTAAAATCAGATGGGTCTCATACTGTGAGCTGTTATGGATCGAACTCAGCCATAACATATGGAACCCCAACAGTTTTACAATTTCTGGGTCTAACCGCTGGTGATGGTTTTGTCTGTGGTCTTCTAATGGAATCCAGCCAGCCTTATTGCTGGGGTAGCAGCAATTATATTGAAATGGGTGTTCCACAACCTATGATTATAGGAGCTGAGTACCTAGAAATCAGTGCTGGGGATTATCATGTTTGTGGGTTGAGGAAACCTTTGACGGGAAAATTGAGAAATGCCTCTTTTGTTGATTGCTGGGGTTACAACATGACTAAGAACTATGTGTTCGATGGGCAGATTCAATCAATCTCAGCAGGTTCTGAATTCAATTGTGGGTTGTTTTCTCAGAATAGGACTGTTTTCTGCTGGGGCGACGAGACCAGTTGCCGGTTAATTAATTTTGTTCAGAAAAACAAGAGATTCCAGAAGATTAGTGCTGGTGGGTATCATGTCTGTGGAATTCTAGAGGGCGTAAATTCTAAGACTCTTTGTTGGGGAAGGAGCTTGGTCACTGAGGAACAAATCTCAGTGGCATATTCAGGTCAAGGGAATGTTAATTTGGCTCCAAATGATCCAATGCTCTCAGTCGTTGGAGGAAGATTCCATGCTTGTGGCATTAAGAGCTATGATCGTGGAGTCATTTGTTGGGGTTTTGTTGTCAAAGCAAGCACTCCAACTCCTAATGGCATTAAACTCTTTGAGATTGCTGCTGGAAATTATTTCACTTGTGGAATACTTGCTGAGAAATCTCTTTTGCCAGTTTGTTGGGGTGTTAACTTCCCTACCACTCTCCCATTAGCCGTCTCCCCTGCACTGTGCAGGCCTACTCCATGCCCACCTGGTTATTATGAGAATGCCCAGCAAAATGGTCTTTGTAAGTCCCCTAATTCTCGAGTTTGCATGCCCTGCACTCTTCCTTGTCCACCCCAAATGTATCCGACCAGTAGATGCAATTTGAAGTCTGACACAGTTTGTGAATATAACTGTTCAACTTGTTCCTCCCCAGAATGCTTCTCAAATTGTTCTTCTTTGTATTCTAATTATAATGACATGATGAGGAAGAAAAGTGAAAAACTTTGGTCTATGCAGTTGCCTGTTGTTATTGCAGAGATCAGTTTTGCAGTTTTCTTAGTGGGCATTGTATCTTTAACTGCTGTTTTATATGTTCGCTACAAGTTAAGAGATTGTGAGTGTTCAGTGAGTGGGACAAAGGCTAAGAGAATCCATGGGAGTGCTAATTCTATTCATAAGGAGAACAGCAAAATCCGGCCAGATTTGGAGGAGATAAAGATTAGGAGGGCTCAAATGTTCAGCTATGAAGAACTTGAAAGGGCAACAGATGGATTTAAAGAAGAATCCATTGTGGGAAAGGGAAGCTTTTCATGTGTATTCAAGGGGGTTTTGAAAGATGGCACTGTTGTTGCTGTTAAAAGGGCCATAATGTCTCCCAACATGCAGAAGAATTCCAAAGAGTTTCACACAGAGCTTGATTTGCTCTCTAGATTGAACCATGCACATTTACTCAACCTACTAGGCTATTGTGAAGAAGGTGGAGAAAGGCTTCTTGTTTATGAGTTCATGGCTCATGGTTCATTGCATCAACACCTTCACGGGAAAAGCAAGGTGTTGAAAGAGCAGCTGGATTGGGTTCGAAGGGTGACGATTGCGGTTCAAGCAGCAAGGGGAATCGAATATTTGCATGGTTATGCTTGCCCACCTGTGATTCACCGAGACATTAAGTCTTCAAACATTCTAATTGACGAAGAACACAATGCTCGAGTTGCTGATTTTGGCTTGTCATTGTTGGGTCCAGCAGATAGTGGCTCCCCCTTGGCCGAGCTACCAGCTGGTACTCTTGGCTATCTTGATCCTGAATACTATAGGCTTCATTACCTTACCACAAAATCCGATGTCTACAGCTTTGGCGTTTTGCTTTTGGAAGTTCTTAGTGGAAGGAAAGCCATTGACATGCAATATGAAGAAGGGAACATTGTTCAATGGGCAGTGCCTCTGATCAAGACAGGAGATATAGCTGCAATTTTGGACCCTGTATTGAAACCTCCATCTGATCTTGAAGCCTTGAAAAGGATTGCTAATGTTGCATGTAAATGTGTGAGAATGAGAGGGAAGGAGAGGCCCTCCATGGACAAAGTGACAACTGCTTTGGAGAGAGCTCTTGCACAGTTAATGGGTAGTCCATGCAATGAGCAGCCAATTTTGCCCACTGAGGTGGTTTTGGGAAGTAACAGATTGCACAAGAAATCATCTCAGAGATCTTCAAACAGGTCAGCTTCAGAAACAGATGTGGCAGAAACTGAGGATCAAAGGTTTGAGTTCAGAGCACCATCATGGATAACTTTCCCAAGTGTTGCTTCTTCTCAAAGAAGAAAGTCATCGGCGTCGGAAGCAGATGTTGAGGGGAAAAATTCAGAAACGAAGAACTTGGGCAATGTTGTTGGAGGAGGTGGTGATGTTTTGAGGAGTCTAGAGGAAGAGATTGGACCTGCTTCTCCACAAGAGAGGCTCTTCTTGCAGCACAACTTCTAACAGTTAAATGTTATATTCTTGAGTTTTTATTTTTCATTTAGCTATTTTGATGATTGCTGCTGCTGCTGCTGCCACCAATTTAGTTGCACTCTTTGTAATTTTTACCATGAATGCAGGTCTCACAATTTCCCACTTTCTTTTCATTTTGGATTATGGATGTAATTATCATATCTCTTATTCATTGTAAAGTTTAATTTTATGACTGATTGGCATTTCTTATTTTGATTTTGATCTCTAAAATTAAAATAAACAGAAAAAAAAAAAGTCAAAATTAAAATAATGCCCCCACGCAGGATCGAACTACGGACCTTCAGTTTACAAGACTGACGCTCTACCACTGAGCTATAGGGGCTGTTGTTCCATTACATCATGTAAACATTATACACTTTTTTTTATTTATTTCTTTGAACCATCCAAGCGACCTACTATTAAATCATTTTAATTTTCCTCTCTTGAAAAACCATATTGAATTCCAAATATAAATTTAAATGATAACTCTTTCATGAGAATATAAAGAACCTAAGAAAAAAAAAAGTTAATGATTTAATTAAATCACTTTCTTAACTAAAATTGTAATTTCTTTTTAAATCTAAAATATGATTCTTCCAGTTGGTTTGAGAACACCATTATTATTTTAAAAACTATATTTAATGGAATGAATATATTTATTTTACCCAATGAGCAATTCCGAGAATTGAAAAATAGAAAGAAATCCATTTAATATTATATATTTACTTTTTTCAATTATGACAAATTTATAGGTGAAGATTTTTACTTATAATTTTAAATTTTTTTATTTTTTTAAATAAAATGTATTAATCAATTCTAAACATTAAAAAATAAAGAGATCTTTTTGCTTTAAAAATAAATCTTATAATTACTTTTTTCAATATTTTTAAAATATTTTTATTAATCAAGCCATTAAATCATGTTGAAATAATCATTTATGTAAAATTAACATGTGAAGACTTTTACTTATAATTCAAAATTCTTTTATCTGTTAAATTAAAATTATATGATAGAGTATCAATCAATCTTAAAATTTCATAAAATTTTATGAATATAATAATATACCATAAGAGTTCTTTTAATTGATTACATCTATCTATCTTTGCAACTTGCAACAGTAAATAAATTCCAAGCCCCCCCCTCCCGAAATGAAATTATATTTACATATGTACACTCAGGAAAGAAAAAATCTAACCCTGGGCTTTTTCTTTCTATATTTACAGGGCAAGAATTTTTTTTCTTTTTTTTTTTTTTTTGAAAAAAAAGGTGCAAAACTAGCATTTCTGAAAGATGAAAGTATCCTGTTGATGAATGGAAGATATTGTGGACTGATGGTCAATTCCAAATAGAGGGGTTTCTAAATTGTGTTGCCATTGCATCTGATAGAAACTTAACCAGATTTTCTCTCTCAACTTCCTTCTCCTTCTTAAGCTCAAGATGCCGAACCTGGAGCCAATTACAATCAGAATAGGATCAATATCAGCTTGCAACATGTGTAGCATATAAATTTAGGGTAAAGATCACAACAGCTCTAATAACCACTTGAGATTATAGATCCAGAATTTTAGTAAGAGGAAGTCCGAGATTGAAAAGACAAGATTTGAAAGGGCCTAACGTAAATTTTACATAAATATTTCGAGGTGCCAAATGTACGACATTAAAGAAAAATTGAAAATTTTCTGTACCATAATATACCCTAATCCTCTTTCCCATGGTAACATTAATTTAACAGTGGTTTCAAAATATGAAGACCAGTTTCAGGGAATTTTTGCAAATCTAACAGGGGCTAATACTTTCTTTTAAATCCCATTTCAGAAGAAAAAGACTGTCAGCAATAGCAACAATTAGAACCTTCCACATGAATTCTTTTGGTTTCCTACCCTAGGGCATATCATCCACTAACCTTCTAACAGCAATATTTTGTTTTTCTTTTTGGTCCCCGACTCCTCTCTTGTAAAGATATTTACCATTTTAACTCAATTTTATACAGACAATAAATATATCCTTTGTCTCAATCATGTCCCATGAGCTTGGGAATAGTCAAAAACTAATTAAATAATGCTACAAGTGAACTATAGGTTGGTTTTTTGACCAATCCTAGTTCACAAGACAAGATTTAGAACAAGGTTTAGGACAAGATTTAGAACAAGGTTTAGAACAAAAGATGTTGTCCCTAAATATAGATGCAAAATTTCAGGCTTTTTATGAGACTGAAAGTAACACGGACGAATTTTTTTTTTTGCTCCCTCTTTAAGCATGCTATAGAGTGCAGAATTTGTATAATTTAAATTTCAACAGAAAACACAATAGGACATTCGGATGATGGATTTTGCAGATATCAAACTACCTTAACAGAACCTGTCTGAGAGACACCTGCATCAGTGATGATGACAAGACATTTAATATCATGCTCGTTGGCATATTCATACTGTTCTGTAAGACTTGGATCAGGGTTGGGGACAAAGTCAGCCTAATGACATGAAAAACCAGTGAGCAGAAAGTTGAAGTTATACTACTCAATTATGTAAACTAAATTTTGGTTTAATTATAGAAATGGTCCCTATAGTTTTAGAAAAAATTTAAAAAAGTTCAAATTAGTCCTTACAATTTTAAAAGTTTAAAATATTAAAAAGTAGTACTTATAGTTTACAAATGTTTATTCATTTACAAGAACAAATTTTTAACAAAATTTAAACTATAGGTTCTATTTTAAATTTTATGTGAAACTATGAAGATTAATAATATGAAATTAATTGACAGAGTTAGAAAACAAAGACTAATTTGGCAATATTTCTAAACTATAAGGACGAATTTTTAACATTTTAAACTATAGAGACTTTTTAAATTTTGAGTGAAATCGTAGAAACTAAAAGTATAATTAAATTATCTCAACCTTAAAGTTCTCCCATAATTCAGCAACTAGTTCCATGCGCTCCTCCAACAGACCACCTCCACCTCTTGAACAAACAAGAATACTGGCACTCGCTTCATTTCTGAAAAAGATGAGGAAGTCATATATAAATATTGAAACTATTGTAAGATGATGCTAAGAGTTTGTGGAAAGTTAAGTTGGAAGACAAAGTAAAGCCAAAGCTTACTCACCGAATGGGCTTAAAATCTATAGGACAATTTTGAATTATTGTCTCCAGGGCAAGGCTAACCCCAACACCGCCAGGAGGATTTGCTTTCTGGACAACAGAGAAGAGAAGTAGCTAAGGAAAATGTAAAATTCATGGACAACAGAAGCAAGAGGCATTCTCCAACAATTATGCAAGTGCAACAGGTGACATTTAGCACGTAAAGAAACAATTTACGTTGTGCGAAAGTTTTGCAGTGATAAAGAAAATCTTTACATCACGAGGGACAAACCTCCACATATCAGTTCCTTCGTAGTTAAAAAATTCAAATTCACACCAATGAGTTTAAACATGACAATACAAATGAATGTGAGGGCATGTTGGATATAATATAAAATCAGTATTGAATCTTCTCCTAAGAGCCTAAATAGGTTCTTAATATGGTATCAGAGCCTCTATGTTAGCAGATCAAATCTGCACACCACACTTTGTTAATTTGCATGTGAGAGCGTGTTAAATATAATATAAAACTACTTCTAAGCCTTCTCCTAACAGCTTAACAAAATTCATAATCGAAGAAGTTAGCAATTAAATTATATGAAGACATAGCAAAATACTGAAACAGTGTGATTGCATCAACTAGGACATGATAAAAAAATAGTATGACAAATAGGAGGTATATGTATAACCTACATAGTCACGGCTCCACATCTGTTGAAGTAAATAGTCATACCGACCACCAACAGCCAGCAAGGGACCTTCAGAAAGTGGTCCAGGATTGCTCTCTTTCGTTAAGTATACCTTCCAGTAAAATTCAACTTCATTAGAATCATCGGTGAATACCATTATATGCAAGTTCAGGAGCCATCAGGCAATTTAAATATTTCTGATTATTAGAAAAAAAAGAGCAATTAATTGTTTATCAATTAAAATACAACCATTTATTTGAGAGGAATATCTTTATTATACAATTATTATATGATCTACCTATTAAGTTACTTAATATTATTAAATGCAAATAAATATTAAACACATTAATACCTGAAAAAATATATTTCTATGATAAATTTCTGTTGGTGGCATTAGTGGATCTATATAAACGTTTTTGTCAATCCTCCAAACTCTTAAAAGACTGAATAGCTCAGACAATTCATCGACTGCCTTGCGAGTACGTTTATCTGCATAAGTTCACTATTACCAGTAAGCACAAACTAACTTTGATGATGCATAAATTGTATGTGATAATTTGCCTATACTAGCAATACCCGATGGCAAGGCTCCTCTTAATCTGGGAAGTGCGTGATCTGCATCTCCAGAGAATCTTAAAGCTACTGTCTGCAACCTATTGACAATAGCTTCTGCTAACTTCAGTTCCTGGGAAATCATTTTTATCATTAACAATTAAATCCATTTTAGTATGTCATTTTCTAATCACATCCTTCATAATAATATCAACATTTTGACTGCTAATAATAGAATGTAACCTCAATAATAGTTGTTGCAACCGAACACAGAATTTCTTTACAGTTTCCTCACCTGCAAAAGCTGTCGCCTTATCACTACCCATTTTGATTTCCTTTCTGAGGATTCTGGACGCAGGTAACCCATCATTGAAAGAAGCTTCAGAAAATTAAACACACATCATGTTATATCCTTGCAAACTTATTAATACAGGTATCAGGGATGCACAGCCAACATACCTCTGCTACTTTAAGCCTGTATTCTGCCTTTACTCCTATCCACGACCAAATTGCATCCAGTAGGTCGCCATGGTTTAGATGAATATCACATGAGTCTGAATGGAAAAATAAAGTGAATATATCCCTTGTCACCTACCAGAGCACCATCAAATGTACCAAATTAGTGGCACAGAAAGATTAGCACCTTCATCAGGCATAAAGCTGAAGGATTTTGAAGCACGCAGAAAGACCAAATCATAAGTGAAGAAGCCAATAATGGTTTAAGCATAATAGACCGCTAAAATCAGATTTAAAGGAAGTAGAGACTGTATAGCGCAAAAAGAAATGTACTAGAGTTATACGGCAATTCCAAAACTTCATAAAGGTGTAATGAACTTCGCTTCTTAAACCATTTTCTTGATTCTTATGTATATAAATTCACTTTGCTTCATCTAGAAAATAACATTTTAAGGGCAATATAAACCTATTTCAAACAACACATAGAAAAATCAAATCCTTCTTCCACAAAAGCTATTGCAATTAATGAACTTATATACAGCATAAAGGCAAAATTAATACCATAATATAAATGAGAGAGATCTAAGAACTTAAATGGCCTTTACTCTAGAGAAAGGATAGGAATTTATTAATATGTATTAAGTGTTCAGAAAATTCGGCCCTGATGCATATTTGATTTAGAATATAGTATAAACTATTTTGATTTTTTTACATGCTTATGAAATGTAGGAGTTACCCTTCAATTGCTAGAGCCAAGTTGTAGGCTAATATTGATAATAAGACAAACTACTAGGCATCATAATTCTAGCAGGACAACAATCTATAACAAAATGAAGAACTCCATGGTCAAAAAGGAAAAGAAACCTGGAAGAAAGCAGAATATTCAACGAAGACACACAAAAAGAAAGAAAGACATTACCTTTATGACCTCTGCCTCTGTCAATACTGAGGTTCCACCAATAATGTCGAAATCACCCTATAAACAATGATTTTTGCATTAAAAGGCTCTTAACTTGTTACAAGTTTTGTGAAAAAGCTAAGTGTAGAATAACTGAAAAATTATTCTTATTTAATCAAAGAAACTTACACCCAATATATAAGTCTAGTAGTCCTACTAGAAGTAAAAGTCTATAAGTTTAAGAGTCCTAATAGTAGTATAAGTCTAAGAGTCCTAATAAAACTGGAAAGAAAAATATAACAACTAAATCTAAATATTATCCTTAGAGTTTCTACACTCCCCCTCAAGCTGGGTTGTATATGTTATACAAGCCAAGCTTGGAGTTCAATTTGTCAAAGCTGTCCCTTGGAAGGGCCTTAGTGAGGACATCAGCAATCTGTTGTTTGGTTGGAATATAGCTAAGCTGAATAATTCCAGTGTTGACTTTCTGCACTAACTGAGTAAGCAATATCAGGTCTGGTATGTGATAGATAAATGAGTTTTCCAACTAGTCTTTGATACCTTCCTTTGTCAACCAGACTGCTGTCTAGATTTCTGTTTAATTTCTTAGTAGGATCCATTGGTGTGTTGGCAGGTTTACATCCAAGTAAACCTGTTTCACTCAATAAGTCTAGAATGTATTTTCGTTGGGATATAACAATCCCTTCCTTTGACCGAGCCACCTCCATGCCTAGGAAATACCTTAGTGTCCCGAGATCCTTAATCTCAAATTCTGCTGCCAGTAATTTTTTCAAGTTGGAAATCTCCTCTGAATCATTTCCTGTTAAAATTATGTCATCTACATAGACTATGAGAGCAGCCATCTTACCTTCAGATACACTTTTAACAAATAGTGTATGATCAGCCTGACACTGCTTATATCCATTATCCTTAACAGTTTTAGAAAACCTGCCAAACCATGCACGGGGGGACTGCTTCAAACCATACAATGATTTCTTCAATTTGCAAACTGATTTGTGGTTTGCCTTGTTTTCTAGTCCAGGCAGTATGGTCATGTAGACTTCCTCTTCAAGATCTCCATTTAAGAAGGCATTTTTGACATCAAGTTGGTATAATGGCCAATCTTGATTTACTGCAAGGGAAAGCAGCACCCTAACAGTGTTGAGTTTGGCCACGGGTGCAAAGGTCTCTTGGTAGTCAATTCCATATGACTGAGTCAACCCCCTTGCTACAAGTCTGGCCTTGTATCTTTCTATACTCCCATCAGCTTTGTATTTGACAGTGAATATCCATTTACATCCCACTGGATTCTTACCTGGAGGTAATTTAGTAAGAGTCCATGTGTTGTTACTTTCCAAAGCCCGAATCTCTTCTTCAACCGCCTTTTTCCATGCTGGACTCATAAGGGCCTCTTGAATAGAGTTAGGTATCTTCACACTATCCAAGTTAGTGACAAAGGACTTGTAGGGATGTGATAATTTCCCATATGCTACATATTTCTCAATGGGATGTTCTGTACACCCACGAACACCTTTCCTCTGGGCAATAGGTAAATTTAAATCATCAATTATTGGAATCACAATGTCATAAGAGGAGAAATCCATACCAGTATGATCATCGGATGCAGTAGGATTTGATTCTTGTGATTGGAAGTGCTGATTTTTCTCAGTTTCCTCTACTTGCTCGGTTGGTTTTCTTCTTCTATAGACACGGAGTTCTGTTTCTGGTGGTGCTACTATGGGTTCTGTTTCTGTTATGTGTTCTGTTTCAGGTGTTGAAACTAGGGCTGTTTCAATAGTAGGGTGTTCTGGTTCAGGTGTGGAAAACGGGACTGACTGGTGTGTAGTGAGACTGGTTTGAGTGTCTTGAAGGAGATCCCAAATTTGATATTCCCTAAGATTCTCCCCCTGAATGTCAGATTTGGGAAAGTAAGGCTGATTCTCAAAGAAGGTGACATTCATGGAGTTATAAATTTTTCTAGTGAGAGGAGAATAACACTTATAGCCTTTTTTATGAGATGAATAACCAATGAAAATGCATTTGAGGGATTTGGGATCAAGTTTGCTACGGTGATTTTGATGGATATGAACAAAGGAGGAGCAGCCAAAAATTTTGAGAGGTAGGTTTGAAGTAAAAGAGTGAATGTGTGGGTATGCAGTGGTGAGGACATGTCGAGGAGTTTGAAATTTAAGGGTACGACTAGGCATCCTATTTATGAGATAAGTGGCTGTAAGTATGGCTTCCCCCCAAAAAATTTTAGGAACATGATTTGTAAACATGATGGCACGGGCTACCTCAAGTAAATGTCTATTTTTCCTTTCAGCCACTCCATTTTGATGTGGAGTGTCGACACAAGAACTTATATGAATGATACCATTTTTTGATAAATATGAGCCAAGGGTGGAATTGAAGTAGTCCTTAGCATTGTCAGTTTTTAGAACCCGAATAGGGCTTTGGAACTGAGTAGAGATCATGGTATGAAAGGATTGAAAAATAGTGGCTGTCTCAGATTTTTCTTTCATAAGGAAGGTCCAGGTGGTTCGTGTATGGTCATCTATGAATGTCACAAACCATCGTGCTCCATTTATGCTTTTTACACGTGAGGGTCCCCAAATGTCACTATGAATTACAGAAAAAGGTTGTGAAGGTTTGTATTGTAGGCTTGAATAGACATGCCTAGTGTGTTTTGCTAATTGACAAATCTCACACTGGTAAGAATTAGATTTTTTATTGATGAACAAATGAGGAAACAATTTCTCAACATAAGCAAAATTTGGATGACCAAGGCGAAAATGCCATAATAGGACTTGACTCTCAACTGAAACAGAATTTGAATTTAAAGCAGAATTGGAAATTAACATAGATTGGTGAGTTTGTATACTTGGGAGATTCACTTCCTTGAGCAAGTATAGGCCTTCATGAATTTCAGCACTGCCAATCACCTTCCTCGAATCCACTGCCTGAAAAACACAAAGATTTGAATGGAATTTAATAACACAATTGAGGTCTCGGGTGAGTTGACTAATGGAAAGTAAATTGTAGTTTAATTTAGGAACATAAAGAACATGAGATAGGTGAAAATCCTTCGTTAACTGGACTGATCCAATTCCTGCCATTGGGGAAATGGATCCATTAGCAATTTTGACACCAGAGTGACTAGAGTAAGGCTGGAAATTTGTGAGATAGCTGCAGTTTCCAGTCATATGGTTTGAGGCCCCTGAGTCAATTATCCATGGTTGTGATTGATTAGTGTGGACAAAAAGAGCATGGGTTTGAGTACCTTGATGGGCAAAAAGGCTGGTGGGTTGTTCTGCAATAGTTTGTCCAGGATTGGTGATTTTTCCAAGCATTTTCTGCAGTGCGTCAATCTGTTTTTTGGTGAATGGGCTTTCCTCTATACTGGTGTCTGTTTTGACAGCAGCATTTGAACGATTTCTAGCTGGTTTCCAATCTACAGGCTTACCATGTAACTTCTAGCAAGTTGTCTTTACATGCCCAGGCTTTTTACAATGGTCACACCATGGGCATCCTTTCCCAGTTTTGTTATTCTGAGTGTATAAGGCTGAATCTTCAACTGTATGATTGATGGCAGTGTCTGTCATCATTAGTTTCTTTCTGCTCTCCTCTCTCCAGACCTCTGCAAATGCTTCCCGGGTGGTAGGTAAAGGTTTAATTCCCATGATCCTCCCCCTGACCTCATCTAGATCTTTGTTGAGGCCAAGGAGGAATCAGATGGTCCGCTTCTACTCAACAATTTGTTTATGGAGTTTGGAGTCCTCTGCACACTTCCAAGGGTGAATTTCATACAGATCTAATTGCAGCCAACAACGTGTGAGAGCATTGAAGTATTGAGTAACACTCAGATCTCCTTGTTTTAGGTCATATAACCTAGTTTCAATTTCAAGGAGCTTTGAGGTGTTCTCTGTGCTGGAATATGTTTCTCGAGCAGCTTCCCAAATGTCCTTGGCTGTATGATGAAGCAGAAAATTCTCTCCAACTTCTGTGGTCATGGAATTGATCAGCCATGACATAACCAAGTGATCATCTGTTTTCCAAGATCGGTATTTGAGGTCTGTTATTTCAGGAGCAATGGTTTCGCCTGTGAGATGTCCATCCTTCCCTCTGCCGCAGATGTACATGAAGACTGATTGTGACCATTGAAGGAAATTATGGCCATGGAGTTTGTGGTTTGTGACAAGGTGAGATGTATCGGGAATAGAAGGAGCAAAGTGATGAGCCTCGGGTGTGGATATGACTCCCGAGGAGGACTGTGAGTGTGAGTGTGAAGCCAGGCCGTGTTTAGGCATGGTGAAGAGTAGTCCAGGAAGAGGACTACGGACAGAAGAAGAGAATTAGGGCTCAGAGTAGGGCTCTGATACCATGTAGAATAACTGAAAAATTATTCTTATTTAATCAAAGAAACTTACACCCAATATATAAGTCTAGTAGTCCTACTAAAAGTAAAAGTCTATAAGTCTAAGAGTCCTAATAGTAGTATAAGTCTAAGAGTCCTAATAAAACTGGAAAGAAAAAAATAACAACTAAATCTAAATATTATCCTTAGAGTTTCTACACTAAGCTTCATGCAAAGTTCCATTAACCATTAGCAAAGCTCCAAACAGATTATTCATAGAAAACAGTAGAAAAACAACTGATGGCTGTCATTCTTTTTCACAAAAAATCAACAAGTACCATCAGTTAACATTAACAGTGTTCCTCTGGATTCTCTCAAAATCAGAGGAGAAATTCATAAGAAATATATGTAAATTTAAAATTGATACCTGGAGGTAGTGGTTTGGTGTTGAATGTCCAACTGCTCTTCTATAGACACTTGATATCTCATATCTTTTGAATGAAGATTTCTGCATATGTATATATTGCTCAGGTTTCAGTTTTCATGCTTGACTAAAATAGGATGATGAATCTAGCTAAAGTAATAGAGAAAAATGCAAGGACTTCCAAAATACATTTCTTTCCGATGCAAAAGGTTTTTTAAAACCAATGTAAAACAACATTTCTGTCACTTGGCAGGGTGAAGATGCAACTGGCAATACTATTTGGAAAGAAAAAAATAGCTTTCTACCGTTAGATTAAAACTGTTCTTTGGCCTAAACATAATAGCTTAAGCTTCCAAGAGAATTGGTCCTCCGCATTTAATCAAAGCCTCTTTAACCAAATATTAAGGACTGTTAATTGTCCCCATTTAAATTAAAATTTCAGCACAATGTCCATTCTATGCCCATGCTTCAAGCCCAAAAGGATTTTAAGTTGACCATTTCTTGACTGGAGAAAATAAAAAAAAAAACTCTTTGTTAAGTGCCATATATTGACAAGAATTTGTTCACTTTGAGCACTCATTATTTGTTAGGACTAACTTCCATCTTAGAAGGAAATCACTTAGTTCATCTCTTCAGACAAAGTCTAACATTATTATTGAAACTACGCAGGTAGGGTGGCACATAACATATAAAGCCCAGGCATGGCTGTCATTCCTGCCATAATGGTATTTGTTACAGTCAAGACTGGATCATGCCATAAACAACAACAGCAGAGATCAACAGCTTGTGTAGAGCAAATGAGTTTTGAATCAAATCTTGTTTGCAAGATCTCCTGATATCATTTTTTAAATAGCACACTATTCAGCTTGGATTTCTCTTTTGTCAACAGTAAAGGCATTGTTAGATTACTCTAAAACAATATATGCGAGGAACAAAAAAGTTCACAATGACAAATCTAATATCATGAAACATTCAAATAAAAACCTAATTTCGGTTATATGCTAATTCTGTATGTGCAACTAAAGTCAAATTTCAACATATTGAAATACAGTTGAGAAAAACAGGAGTAGAAAAAGGGAAAAAAAATATATATATCCAGTACCTGTTTAGTTATAACCCAGTTTACAAAAGGCAAACGCAGCTCATAACAAAGTTCAAGCATGTCCCCTCCATGGGTTAAAAGTTTAACTGCATTTCTACACAATAAAAATCAACAATCAGCCAGCTCTCGCCTACAGGTAGTCGAGTCCACAAAAAACTATTCCAATACAATAGCAAATAATTTAACAGAGAGATAGACCTATTAAAATGTGGACAATCATCCAACAATCGCATCGGTAATATTTCTAGGTGCTTTGCACAATGCTGCCTGAAGACTCCCCTGGTGACATCAACAACGTAATCACGAACCTCAGTTTCTAAATCTGAGTACTGTATGGATGAACGGCTGCCTCCAACTGTCCCCAATCTACCAGCCCGATGGAGGTGTTCTTTTGTGCTTAATATCTCTTCATCAAAGATAGCATTTACAACTTTATCATACAAGCTTGTATCTTCTGATGTCTGCATTGTTCGAAGAATGTCTGAACATAAAGAATCAACATTTAATAAAGCCAATGGAAGAAATATATATATTATATTATAATATAACTCCTTATTTCAGATCACACCATATTTTGTTAAAATTGCCAAGATATAGTTTTCAGTAATGTAGTCAATAATCAAAATTTATCAGGAGATTAGTTGTAGCACATACAGGAGTACAGCTGGTCATATGTAAGTAAGATCATATCATCATAAGGGGAATATTTTTAGAATCTTCAAATTCTTAGTAAATAAAATATCAAAGCCTCTAAATATAATCACATATGTGCATCATGACGTGAAAGTATAATTTCCACAGAAAAACTTTTAGACCTCCTTTGTACACAAATGAATATATGCTCTATTTCATGTCTTGCAAGATATAGAGAGGGGAAAAAAAAAATTATGGATGTCTGATGAGTCAAAATTGATCCTAAAATTTGCTATACTCTAGTTATGATGGACATGCATGCATTGAAATAGGATGATAAAGGCACATAGTAGCAGAATACACAACAAAAGTCTTCTTAATCACTTGCCATCTAATAACTCAAATTCCATTCGTGGTGGAAATGCATTTTGCAGAAGTTCAGTAGCAGAAGGACGTTCAGATGGACTTGAAGACATTAAGTGCCGCAGCAAAGAAGCCTGTTCTGGAAACTCGGTGACCCAAGCAAGGGGAAGTTCTCCTTTCTGTTTCAAATCAGATAAAACAATGTGTCTCTCCATTGCTGTCCC
Source organism: Bauhinia variegata (assembly GCA_022379115.2). NCBI lineage: Eukaryota > Viridiplantae > Streptophyta > Magnoliopsida > Fabales > Fabaceae > Bauhinia > Bauhinia variegata. Next base: position 17,657,840 of record CM039434.1, on the reverse strand, counting down.
AAATGGGTGCCAAAGTTCAAAGAAAACCACTCCTAAGCTGTACATATCAGCCTGGAATGCAAAGTAAAACTAACAATTACATCATGTGATTTCAATCTAATATTATATAATGGCACAGGAGAAGAACAAATATAAACCAAATGGTGGGGTTAAAACAATGGCTAAGTTAGAGAATATGCCTTTTCATCAATCTTAGGCCATCCTTGTTCAATTTCTGGTGCTGTATAGAAATAGGTTCCAACTTGTCCAGTACCATCAATGGAAATTCCAGCTGTATCGGCAGGATGACTTGGATCTTGATCCAACTGCTCCAACTTCAAAAACTTGGCTGAAGAAAGAAAACCAAAAATTTTGGTATTATGCCAACAAATAACAGCTATGCTAGTGTAAAAAGACCAAGTATGAAAATCTCTTAGAATGTTTACATAACTGATGCAAGAGATGAGGTGTACTGTATCAACAGATGATCACAGTAAAAAAAAAGAGTCTTATTTTTTTTCCTTCTCTTATGGGGAGGAGAGTATGGGAAAGAACGTGAAAAACAGAAGATAATATCCTGCCACTACATCATGAGAAACAGGAAAGGGTAGAAAGAGAAGTAGGAAAAAGAATACACAGAACACATTAGAACAATAAATCCTCCCAATCTGTTTGCAAATCCATAAATGAGAATCCCCTCAACATCCCATTTACTGAGTACCATATGGAAGCCTATATTTCTTTGTTTATCCTTTCAGGAAGAAAATTCCTCTATTCTGTTATCAGTGGAATTCTATAAATTAATAAGACTTTAACCCTTTTAACTTTAACCATTGACTAAACATATTAAATTTAAATACATTGACCAACGAACTTTGGGCATGAAAACCAAAGCTACAGAGTAACTTCTCAAATCATACATCAAGAGAAAGAAAAAATGGTAACATTCAATGCAAAAGGGATCTTACCAAGACCAAAATCACCAATTTTAATGTCATTGCGAGCATCAAAAAATATGTTATTTGGTGTCAAGTCCCGATGAATTATTCCTTGTCCATGTATGTGTGCCAAGCCTTCCACAATTTGACGAAACAAATGCCATGCTAATTCTTTGTCAAAATGAGTATACGATTCAAATACTTGGCCGAGTGTCCTTTAAACCCAAACAACCGCCATTCCCAAAGAAATAGAATAACGGGCAATAAAACAAGGTTAATAGTATAAATTGGAAATAAAATATATAAGTACATTAAATATATATCTAACTAAATACATTAATAATGACATAGGAAGTAGAAATATGGTAATGTCAAGAAAAAGAAAAAAATAGAAGTGTAACTCATATATGACTATAACTATGTTGTACTGAAACCACACTCTACTTCTAAACTGAAATTTTAATCAAAAGATTGAGTATTGCGAGGATCAAACTTCAAACTATTAGCCATTTGGTTAAGAATTCTTATATACTGTCAATTACCAATTCAACCAAAAAGCTTAAGTTGTTAGGTGAAGTCTTAGGAATGGTTTTATATCTAACACACCAAGCACATGAAAGGTATTTGGTCTTGAAGTGTGAGCAAAGCACAAGTCCATGTATACCATGTACTAAGCAGGTTCACACTTCAAGCCCAAAGGGCTTTTGTATGCAGGGTGTGCTAGATATAATATAAAACCATATGCAGGAGCTTGTTAGATATAACATAAAACTATTCATGAGTCTTCCTTAACAGATTAAACTTAGGTTGAATAGATTCTTAACATGTTATTAGACCCTCTTAGATCTAAAGGTCAAAAGATCTACTCCTTCTACCCTCAAATTCTCAATTAAATTAAAATTTCAGCTCATAGTATTGGAGGGCTTGTGCTTTGTTCAGCACAGCATGTTGTAATATAAAACCATTCTTGGGCTTTTACCAAATAACTTGAGATTTTGGGTTGAATTGGTTCTTGACATGGTAATAGAGCCTCTTTGACCATAGTGGTTAGGAGAACAAATCCTTCTACCATCATATAGAACTTCAAGCTTCCTCACTTCTTAATAATAATTCATGATACAATAGATACATTTATACAGCAGCGGAGCATAACAGAAAAACAATATTTCAAACAGAAGATAAAGTAGATAAACTAGGAGATAAATGAGAAGATAAATCTATATCCTTATCTGCTAGTAACTTCCTTATCATGGGCCTATTTTACCGGGTCAACCACACATCACTTTCTTAATTAAATTAAAATTTCAACACGTGGCATGAGAGGGCTTATGCTTTGTCACAGTTCAAAACCAAAGAGCTTTCATGTGTAGGGGTGTGTTAGATATAATATAAAACACTTTCCAAAAGCCTAATTTTATGCATAAATAAGTCTGCATAGCAAGGGTAGAACTCAGAAAATCTTACCTGGGGCAGTACTCCATTTGAATGTAAAGGTAGATTGATTCAAGCTGATTCTCATGTCCAAAGGCATCTGTGGAGCTTGGAGCTTTATAGCTGAAAGTGGAGCTTATTGGAGTCCTTGAACCCCAAGTAGAATCATCAGACTCAACAAGTCCAGTTTCAATCCATGCCTGGAAGTTTTACAGTTACAATAATCATATAATATAAACAAAAAATATATGCAGAAAAAAAAATTATTTTGCATCTATTCATTCACTTTTCTTGAAACCATACATCCCTTTGGAAAAGATATCAAAAGCAGTGTTCACCATGAGTTACCATCTCCACAATTCCAAGGTGGTAGGGACAATATAATAGAATATAATCAAGAAACATAACAGAATATACAACTGATGAAAGCAATAGATAGATTCGTCATGGCTTACAAATTGGATCACAAAATCAGAAATGTTTACCTGATAATACCGAACAACATGTTGATGCTGCAGACGAGATAGTGTGGCTACTTCCCTGATTATCTCGCAAGAATTCACGCATAAACAATGTAAGAATGGAAATGAAGAAAAAACATATAGGGAAACATGGGAAAAGAACAAAAAAGGAACATAAATCACAGCACTCAAATAGTGAAATTAATTGCTTCCGTATTCAACATCAACATGTAAAAGGTAGTAAATATTTGGGGACCAACTTCAGGGAAAGTGTACAGCATTATAAAACTCCATATTTAAACCAAATTTAGTTCAGAACAAGAATTGTCTAGGTGTAGTGCTAATAAGTGCTGTCTCCTGTTGGACACAGAATATGTGCACAAGTCATACTTGATCTCCACTAACTTCTCAATGATTCCCCTACTTAAAGTCATTTCAACCTTACATAATGGAGGATTGCAGATTGTTGTCACTCATGTAAAATTGGCCAAACCCCTTTTCAGCAATTTTCTCTTTCTATCCTCTATTGTGTCTACATCCATCTTCCATTAGATGTTCTATGTTTATGCTTCATGATCTACATCAAATATCAATTTAAATACAATCTTGATTACTTTAAATGATTAATTTACCAGTTAATGAAATGATGTTAGGTTTAATTTTTAAGTTTAAGAACCTTGACATACAGGATTTAAAGAATTTAGTTTAGGTAGAATTAAAACCTGTTACAACAGTTGTTAGGAAGACCACAGGAATGAAGAATGTTATGTAACTTATTTATGTTGGCAGGTAAGAGATGATTGAAATAAATATTCAGTTTCTTGAAACATTGATTTGAAATGACAAAGAAATAGAAGATGGTAAGTGCATTGACTTTATCAATATAGAATTATAGATCTTTCTGGATAAATAATAAATATGATTTTATGATATTAAAAAAAATACTCTTCCAAGCTTTTAAAATAGAAACCTTAATATTCTATCGTTAACAGAGATACTTTTGTCTTTAAGGCGGATTTTCTTCACTGCATACTGCCTTCCATCAAGCTTATTTTTGCAAAGCACAACAATGCCAAAACCACCATGACCTGTTTCCAGTGCCAAGTAAGACAATTTAGTAAAGGTTAACAAAATCAAGAAAAACCAGTCAATTGCCTTATACTTACTGAAATACCCTAACCAATATTCTGGAAGTAAATATCATAAAAAAATTTAAATAAACTACATAATCAAAAAAAATTATTTATAAATAAGTGCCTAAATAATAACATATTGAAATTTCTGTTCATATAATAAAACCCAAAAGAAGGAGAAGTGCACTATTTGTATAGAAAGCACTTTGAAAGAGCAACCAAATTTTAGGATTAGGACATCCAAACGATAAAGAACATTGTATAACAAATTAGGAATCAAATTCAAGTAAATCAGGGAAGAAAGATATGAGCTTCTTTCAAAGGGGTCATCCCTTCAAAAAGCTGCCTAGAGTTTTCATAGAAAAGGGTACACATAACTGTATAAGACAAACTGGAAGACTCTCCAATTTGTAGCGTTAGCCAAAAAATAGTAAGCCCATTCCGAGTTAGTTTCCTGTCTCAATGATTTGATAGTTCAGCCATCCCCTAAGGCAAAACCTTATCAATGTCTTCTGATCATTTAATTATTCATCACGGAATACATCTGGAAGAATGAGTTCACAGTGTAATTTTTTCTTTTCAAATAGCAGGGGCAGGAAAATGAGAATTCAAGGATTCAATCTATGGATAGAACTTCATGGTGATAGCATCCAAAGCAAATGTAGCTCATAATTCACATCAGATTGTTTTGCTTTAAACAAAAATAATACAGAATCTGTCATAAAATATGGCTAACTCAAACAGAGATGACAGAGTTTCTTTACCAAGGGGCCTTAGCTCCTCAAAGTCATCCAGATATCGAGAATTTGGGGAAACTGCATTCGAGCCTCCAAGATCTGAAGGAGGTTTCCAAAATTGAGGTATTCTGGATGAAACCTAGATAGAAAGCCATAAATAACAATTTTAACAGTGAGAAGTGGAGTGTTTAACTACTACCTATTATGTATATATATGATTACCTACCATTTGTTTCTTGAAAACATGATCAAAGGTTTTGTGAAAAAGGGAAGGTGGTTTAGATGCTATATCTTGTGCCCAATCAGAAAAGATCTGGAAAATAAGACTCCATAAGAATTGGGATCATTATACAACAGAAGTTATCCAAAAAATGGAAGCAAATCATATAATTTATACCCCTAAACTGTTGAGCTCTGTGGCTATTTGTGACAAAGTGTCAGCAAATGGTCCTTTTGAACCACAAGCAAGGCGAAGCAAGTGAACCTAATACAAAAGCACACCTTGTCAATCTTAAACAAAATGCACTCACGCCAAAACTATGATGAAATCAAAACCTACCATTATTAGATCCTTTTCAACTGTTTGAGTTGCTTGATTAGTAACCAAGGAGGCAGAAGACTCAGACTTTGAAGACTCACTTCCATATATACCTTCATTATCTTCTATAGCATACTCATCAAGGATAAAATCCTGCAGAAAAAAAAAAAAATAAATCTGTTATGATAGAAAATAAAATAGCTGGGATAAACAAAAATCTTAAATGGATTCAGCCATATCAGAATGATGCAGACCATAGAGTAATTGAACTTTTGGAATTTAGTGAAAGGTGGAAAATTTACATTCATCCTAAGAAAGGAAGCACACTACATTTATTGAAAGAAATTCATAATAATTTTCATTGCAGGATGTCTTTACTAAGTTGACAAGCACAATTCTACAGAGAAAGCAAAAGCGAGCCAGGTAAGGGTGTCTTCTCAATAAGACCAATGAACAGGTGATAGGAACCTGAGTTGAGATTTAAAAATAAATAAATAAATAAAACAAAACAAAACAAAACAAAAAGGAGAGATGTTTGTAAGGTAGCTATTACAGGAGTTATGTTTCTATTGTTATAAAGTAGGATATGTGGCATAGTTATGGAAGGGAAGAAGATAGTTTCTGCGCAATTCTGGGCAGAGAAGGAACTCAGTATCTTCTTTGAAGGAGTAGTACTCTAGGACAAGGTCAATCTCTTGTATTTTTGTGTTCAAGGAGCAGTACTCTAGGACAAGAGAATAAATTGTGTGTTTTCATTAAATAGAAGTACTAAATTTCTGTGCTCAATTTTTGGGTTTCATCAACAGGCCTCTTAAAAATCTTGATATAAGATGGCATATACAGCAATATTTTATTAATTTCCATTCAGTTATGAACTGGTAAATCAAATTTCCATTATCTGTTTTTCATTCTCTTATATTGCCCAATAATTCATTCATCTTTTTTTTTTTCACTTTTTTATTGCACAATGTTTGTACCATCAAACTCATATAGCCACTCGACAAAAGAGGTGAGCTTCTAAATTATTAATGTTATATTCGTCATCTCTCTTTGACAATTAATATTCAAGTTTTAGTCTACTTTAAAAGCTTTCTTGAATTTTTATGGAACAAGTATGTAACCCCTTCACTCAAAATGACATCCCATTACCTCAGCCTTTGTTTTTAATAAGGACAAGTTAGATGAAATGCAGAATTATAGACGCACTCATCAATTTTAACTTTCAGCAACCAAATTTTGGGCTGCAATAAATAGATAATTGTAATATTTCTTCTTCTTCTTTTTTTTTTTTTTTATTTATAGAGATACAAAGATTGATGCATCTTAGCTTGCTAACCAAGAAATTATTGAGTAGATATAGCAATAAGAGATTACACTAGACAACAATTAAAGAACATGTACCACTAGACAGAGACTAAAAAGAAGAAAAAGAAGGTCGATCATATTTACCTCTTGCTCACCTTCATTGTTGTTCCCTGTGAAATCCTCTGCATGAGATCTACTTGAATAAGCAGAAGACACACTCTTGTTACTGTCTTCAGTGTCTTCTACCAAGGTATCTAATTTGGATGTATGAGAAACTAGTGGACCTTTCTTACTTTCTTCCATAATTAATGGCTCAACCTTTGAATCAGATTTCTTTCCCTGAGCCTCATAACCACGTTTTGAGGCATCTAACGTAGAGGGTGAAATAGAAGAAATTTTCCCACCAGTTTCCTCCATTCCAAAACCCCAGTTCCATGATTCTCCATAACCACTGAAGAGGTCTATGAAGCCATAAACAAAAGAGCTACTCCTATTTGAAGTTACCATATCCTGGAGAAGGAATTCTTCGTTGCTTTCTATAGTTGAGCGCAAAAGCTTCTACAAAAGAAGGAAAGAAACAAGTTAACATAAAATTAAACCACAATATATCATGCCCTTATCAGTTAACATAGTTGACCAAAACAATATATGCTGGCATGACCAGAAAGCCAATAACTATAAAAGAAATGTCAATCACTCATTCAGCAGAAACAAAGTCAATAATCTTCATAGTAAATACTGAAGTCAAAGAATATCATGGCTAACTTCTTTGATTTTTTTTTTTTTTATTAAAAAAAATATTAACCAATGGTACTTCTAGATTAAAATATTGTTAGTGCATAAATTACAGGAATAGAACACAAATACTTTAAAACTTAATACAAAATATGGAGTGGTAAAGCTCACAGATTCATGTGACTTGCCAACTGGCTCAATTTCAGAAAGAAATTCTTGAGCAGCCTCGACCAAATTAAAGATCATTACTCGTCCCTCCCTAGCATTTAAATTAGCCTGAAAATGATCCAAAGAAAAAAGGAAAACCAGCTATGAATGAGTAATACTTTATAGGATAAGATGAGAATGGCAGGACAAGTTAGAATAACAAAAAAAAATTGTGGTCACATAAGTCATGGACATGTATAACATAGAAAAGTATATCCTAAGGTATGCAAACTAGTGGCTAGGGAAGAGCGACAAGACAGAAACAGAGAGAAAATTCAACTGCCACAAAAATATAAGATCACCTTTTAATTTTAGTTACACACTACATTGCACAGATGTATCTTTGTTCGTATTTAACAGTTTAACTAATAACCATTTAAGTCTTAAAAGGCACCGCCAAAAACAGCCCTAAACATGGTTACCAAAATTACCACAGAAAGACTACAAAAACAGTTAATATTTGACTAATGTATATTGCAGAAGCAAAAATAGCCATCATCTTAGACCTGATCATGGAGGACAGACGAAAGTTTATCAGCATCACTGTCTGATAAACCATTCTCAGCAGTAATCTGCAACTTTGGACACTTGAAAGGATAGCCAGGTAAGCACCTAGAGTATGTGAGCGAGAGAGAGAGAGAGCAAGAGATGACTATTGACAAATATCCTCTTAAAGAAATGAAATACCAACAAGCAACATCTCACTTACCGGATAGTAAGAAAAGCAGAAATATCTACATCCTCATAACCCATATCCTTTGAGTAAGGCCTGCTTAATGTCAAGCAAAATCAATCAAAAGAGATCAAAAGCTTACTATCAAAACTCCCACAACAGTATAGTACAGACCTGAGCCTAATAATTATTTGAGGAGGTGATCCAGGAAGAATCTTGCAGTCCTCTTGGAAAATTGCACATCTAAAAAAGGCAGGACCATAAAGAATAAGGTTAAAGACAAGAACACAATAACAGCAGTTAATGACATTTGATGCAGACCATGGCTCAACTTACATCTTTCAAACAAAATATCTAAGCAATAATCTCAACCATAGAGTGAAAGATAATATATATTTTTTTTGTTGTGTTAAAATTCAAAAAAGACCAAGTCTTCTTGATAAGAAACTGTGGTTGACCCGGTAAAATAGGCCCATGATAAGGAAGTTACTAGCAGATAAGGATATAGATTTATCTTCTCATTTATCTCCTAGTTTATCTACTTTATCTTCTGTTTGAAATATTGTTTTTCTGTTATGCTCCGCTGTTGTATAAATGTATCTATTGTACCATGAATTAATATCAAGAAGTGAGGAAGCTTGAAGTTCTATATGGTATCAGAGCTTCCCACCGATCCTATATTGTCTGGACGATTATCATTTTAGCAGCAAGCCGATTTATCATTCCGCCGGAGACCTGTCGGTCTCATGTCGTCGAACGATGAATCTTCCATGAGTGATCTGCGCCGAGCTGGCAGTCCCATGACTGCTGGCTCCGAAGGATCCTCCCTGCTTATCGTCACAGACAAGCTCAATGGAGCAAACTACCGTGAATAAGCTCAGGCAGTAAAATTAGCCATAGGTGGCAGAGGAAAAATGGGATTTCTTACTGGTTCGGTTCCAGTCCCAGAAGAAACAGACTTCCATGCCTTCAATCATTGGCACACCGACAACCTAATGGTCTCATCTTGGCTCATTAATGCCATGATTCCTACAATCAAGAGAAGTTTCATGTTTCTCCCTACCGCGCATGACATATGGGAGGCAATAAGGGACTCATATTCGGATGGAGAAGACCTGGCCCGCTTATATGAAATTAAAACCAGAATCTGGGAATTGAAGCAAGGTGACAGAGATGTCACAACATACTGGCTAGAATTATCTGCACTCTGGCAAGAACTCGATCTCATGGCTACCGAAGAATGGCACTGTGCCCATGATGCCACTCTGTACAAAGAAAGCAAGGAAAAAGGACGTGTTTTCAAATTTCTAGCTGGACTCAATCCCAGCTTGGATGATGTTCGTAGCAGAATTTTAAGCAAAGTCCCTCTTCCTTCAACCCGTGAAGTCTTCTCTGAAATTAGACGTGAAGCCTCTCGGCGTAAGGTAATGCTTTCTGATCCTCCTCAATTTCCAGCCACATCCGATTCTTCTGCCCTTGTTAGCAGAACCAATGGACCTAATGGGAAAGGGCTGAAAGGTAGACCAACCTGTGAACATTGTAAGAAGGTTGGCCATAGTCAAGACACGTGCTGGCATATCCATGGAAAACCCACAGATTGGAAGCCCCGAAAAGGAAAACCCAGAGGGTATCAAGCAACTGCAAAATCTGGTCAGTCGAATAATCTGGGTGCCGAAATCAGCCAAGAACAACTGGGTCAATTATTTAAATTGCTCGGCACACTCCAAAGGTCTGAACCAGCCCAGGAAACACCACCTACAGCCTCTATGACCCATAAAGGTAATTATGTTGCACTTACAACTCATACCAACTCTAGGTGGATTGTGGATTCTGGTGCATCAGATCATATGACATCAGATTCCAAACAATTCCAATCCTATATTCCAAGTGCTGGCCATGAAAGAATAAACACTGCCAATGGTTCTTCTTCTCCCATAGCTGGAAAAGGCAGTATTACTCTCTCTGAAAAATTAAAATTGAACTCTGTATTACATATTCCTTCATTAGCATGCAATCTGCTTTCAATTAGTAAACTCACAAAACAAACAAATTGCTAGGCTCATTTCTGTTCCACTCACTGTATTTTTCAGGATCTCTCATCGGGGAAGATGATTGGCAGTGCTAAGGAGCGTGACGGTCTTTATTATCTGGATGAACCCACTCTGCAACACCTGCAAACCGCCATCTCCTGCAACCTAGTGTCTGGTCTAGACCCTATAGGTGAACCAGATATTCTGTTATGGCATAGAAGACTAGGCCATCCCAATTTCCATTATTTATGTAAGATGTTTCCCCATCTGAATTTTAATAAGATAACCCATTTTCATTGTGTTGAATGTGAACTTACTAAACATCACCGAACCATCTTCAAACGCATTGACTATGTACCCTCTCAACCTTTCTCTGTTATACACAGTGACTTATGGGGACCTACTAAAATTACCAACCGCACACATACACAGTGGTTCATCACATTTATTGATGATCATACTCGTGTATGTTGGGTATATTTGCTTCAGGATAAAACTCAAGTTGCTTCCACTTTCCTTGAATTTTACCATATGATCAAAACCCAATTCAATTCCCACATAAAAGTCCTGCACACTGATAATGGCACTGAATATTTCAATCACACACTTGGCCAATTTTTAAAAGAACATGGCATCATCCATAAGAGTACCTGTCCCCATAGTCCTCAGCAAAATGGTATAGCTAAAAGGAAAAATAGGCACCTACTTAAAGTAGCTAGGGCACTCCTGTTTACGTATAATGTTCCTACATTTTACTGGGGAGATGCCGTGCTTACTGTTGCTTTCTTAATCAATAGAATGCCTAGCAGAATTCTTTCCTATTCCACACCACTTGCTACACTTAGAGAAACACATCCAACCTCCCACCTAGAAATGAAACTACCCTTAAAAATTTTTGGCTGCACGGCATTTGTTCACTCACACAATTCAGCCAAACTAGCACCACAGGCAGCCAAACTAGCACCATGGGCAACCAAGTGTGTCTTCCTCGGTTATCCTGCAACTCAGAAAGGATACAAGTGCTATGATCCTACTCTACGCCGTCTATATGTCAGCAAAGATGTCACCTTTGCTGAACATATTCCCTTCTTTCCCAAAGACTCAATTCAGGGGGAGTGGTGGAGTGAGAGTGAATTTCAGCCAGGAAAAAATAGTGTGAGTGAGTTCCAGCCAGGGAAAAACAATAAAAATGAAGAAACCTACACCAATTCTGTGCCAGAACCTATCATACCAGACCATGTCAGTCCAGAATATGTCAGCACTGATATCTAGAAAAAACCAGAGCACCAAACCGAACACAGAGAAGACAAAACCCTAGTCTACACCAGAAGGCCGAAACCGGATAATAAAGTTGTCAAACCAACTGCACTGCCAATCTCTGATCCAGTGGAAGATTCGGAAACAGCTCAGGTGGAAATCGTAAAAGAACCTTCAATAGCAATGGAGGAATTAGATCTGCCAATTGCTCTCAAAAAACAACCAAGGTCTTGTACACAGCATCCAATACAAAAGTATGTCTGCTACAATACCCTATCTGATCAATATCGAGCATTCATCACCAAAATTGATAAGGTAAAAATTCCTACTGATATACATGAGGCACTAGGAATACCAGAATGGAGACATGCAATATTGGAAGAAATGTGGGCACTAGAGAAAAATGAAACATGGACAGTAACTGAACTTCCCAAAGGAAAACGAACAGTAAGCTGTAAATGGGTATTTACTCCCAAGTATGACTCCAATGGGAACCTAGAAAGATACAAAGCTAGGCTAGTGGCTTGTGGGTTCACTCAAACTTATGGGTTAGACTACAAGGAGACATTTGCACCAGTAGCAAAACTTAATACCATTAGAGTATTACTTTCTATAGCTGCAAATTTAGATTGGCCTTTACAACAGCTTGATATAAAGAATGCTTTTCTGAATGGTGAATTAAAAGAAGAAGTTTACATGACCTTGCCTCCGGGATTTGACAAAGGAAAGGAAAAACTGGTATGCAAGCTGAAACGGACGGTCATTATATGGGCTGAAACAGTCTCCAAGGACGTGGTTTGACAGGTTCTCAAAGGTTGTAAAATCAGCAGGCTTCAGGCAGTGTCTATCTGATCATACTATGTTTGTGAAATGGGAAAACGGAAAAAGATGTATTCTCATTGTTTATGTAGAATAACTGAAAAATTATTCTTATTCAATCAAAGAAACTTACACCCAATATATAAGTCTAATAGTCCTACTAGAAGTAAAAGTCTATAAGTCTAAGAGTCCTAATAGTAGTATAAGTCTAAGAGTCCTAATAAAACTGGAAAGAAAAAATAACAACTAAATCTAAATATTATCCTTAGAGTTTCTACACTCCCCCTCAAGCTGGGTTGTATATGTTATACAAGCCAAGCTTGGAGTTCAATTTGTCAAAGCTATCCCTTGGAAGGGCCTTAGTGAGGACATCAGCAATCTGTTGTTTGGTTGGAATATAGCTAAGCTGAATAATTCCAGTGTTGACTTTCTCTGAGATAAAGTGTCGATCAATCTCAATGTGTTTTGTTCTATCATGGTGAACAGGATTTTTGGCTATGCTGATAGCTGCTTGACTGTCACTAAACATCTTGACTGGGTCTTGTGCTTCAACATTAAGTTCCTTTAATAACCTTTGCAGCCACATTCCTTCACATATTCCAAGTGCAAGTGCCCGGTATTCTGATTCTGCACTACTCCGTGAGACCACAGCCTGCTTTTTGCTTCTCCAAGTAACAAGATTGCCCCAAACATAGGAGCAGTAGCCAGAAGTTGATCTTCTATCTGTTCCTTCTGCCCAACTAGCATCAGGGTATATTTCTACTTCCCGTTTTTCGCATTTCCTAAATAACAGACCATGTCCAGGAGTCATCTTCAAGTACCTCAGGATTCGGTTCACTGCTTCCAAATGGTCCTCCGTTGGGTTGTTCATGTGTTGACTTACTGCACTAACTGAGTAAGCAATATCAGGTCTGGTATGTGATAGATAAATGAGTTTTCCAACTAGTCTTTGATACCTTCCTTTGTCAACCGGACTGCTGTCTAGATTTCTGTTTAATTTCTTGGTAGGATCCATTGGTGTGTTGGCAGGTTTACATCCAAGTAAACCTGTTTCACTCAATAAGTCTAGACTGTATTTTCGTTGGGATATAACAATCCCTTCCTTTGACCGAGCCACCTCCATGCCTAGGAAATACCTTAGTGTCCCGAGATCCTTGATCTCAAATTCTGCTGCTAGTAATTTTTTCAAGTTGGAAATCTCCTCTGAATCATTTCCTGTTAAAATTATGTCATCTACATAGACTATGAGAGCAGCCATCTTACCTTCAGATACACTTTTAACAAATAGTGTATGATCAGCCTGGCACTGCTTATATCCCTTATCCTTAACAGTTTTAGAAAACCTGCCAAACCATGCACGGGGGGACTGCTTCAAACCATACAATGATTTCTTCAATTTGCAAACTGATTTGTGGTTTGCCTTGTTTTCTAGTCCAGGCGGAATGGTCATGTAGACTTCCTCTTCAAGATCTCCATTTAAGAAGGCATTTTTGACATCAAGTTGGTATAATGGCCAATCTTGATTTACTGCAAGGGAAAGCAGCACCCTAACAGTGTTGAGTTTGGCCACGGGTGCAAAGGTCTCTTGGTAGTCAATTCCATACGATTGAGTGAACCCCCTTGCTACAAGTCTGGCCTTGTATCTTTCTATACTCCCATCAGCTTTGTATTTGACAGTGAATATCCATTTACATCCCACTGGATTCTTACCTGGAGGTAATTTAGTAAGAGTCCATGTGTTGTTATTTTCCAAAGCCCGAATCTCTTCTTCAACTGCCTTTTTCCATGCTGGACTCATAAGGGCCTCTTGAATAGAGTTAGGTATCTTCACGCTATCCAAGTTAGTGACAAAGGACTTGTAGGGATGTGATAATTTCCCATATGCTACATATTTCTCAATGGGATGTTCTGTACACCCACGAACACCTTTCCTCTGGGCAATAGGTAAATTTAAATCATCAATTATTGGAATCACAGTGTCATAAGAGGAGAAATTCATACCAGTATGATCATCGGATGCAGTAGGATTTGATTCTTGTGATTGGAAGTGCTGATTTTTCTCAGTTTCCTCTACTTGCTCGGTTGGTTTTCTTCTTCTATAGACACGGAGTTCTGTTTCTGGTGGTGCTACTATGGGTTCTGTTTCTGTTATGTGTTCTGTTTCAGGTGTTGAAACTGGGGCTGTTTCAATAGTAGGGTGTTCTGGTTCAGGTGTGGAAAACGGGATTGACTGGTGTGGAGTGAGACTGGTTTGAGTGTCTTGAAGGAGATTCCAAATCTGATATTCCCTAGGATTCTCCCCCTGAATGTCAGATTTGGGAAAGTAAGGCTGATTCTCAAAGAAGGTGACATCCATGGAGTTATAAATTTTTCTAGTGAGAGGAGAATAACACTTATAGCCCTTTTTATGAGATGAATAACCAATGAAAATGCATTTGAGGGATTTGGGATCAAGTTTGCTACGGTGATTTTGATGGATATGAACAAAGGAGGAGCAACCAAAAATTTTAAGAGGTAGGTCTGAAGTAAAAGAGTGAATGTGTGGGTATGCAGTGGTGAGGACATGTCGAGGAGTTTGAAATTTAAGAGTACGACTAGGCATCCTAGTTATGAGATAAGTGGCTGTAAGTATGGCTTCCCCCCAAAAAATTTTAGGAACATGATTTGTAAACATGATGGCACGGGCTACCTCAAGTAAATGTCTATTTTTCCTTTCAGCCACTCCATTTTGATGTGGAGTGTCGACACAAGAACTTATATGAATGATACCATTTTTTGATAAATATGAGCCAAGGGTGGAATTGAAGTAGTCCTTAGCATTGTCAGTTTTTAGAACCCGAATAGGGCTTTGGAACTGAGTAGAGATCATGGTATGAAAGGATTGAAAAATAGTGGCTGTTTCAGATTTTTCTTTCATAAGGAAGGTCCAGGTGGTTCGTGTATGGTCATCTATGAATGTCACAAACCATCGTGCTCCATTTATGTTTTTTACACGTGAGGGTCCCCAAATGTCACTATGAATTACAGAAAAAGGTTGTGAAGGTTTGTATTGTAGGCTTGAATAGACATGCCTAGTGTGTTTTGCTAATTGACAAATCTCACACTGGTAAGAATTAGATTTTTATTGATGAACAAATGAGGAAACAATTTCTCAACATAAGCAAAATTTGGATGACCAAGGCGAAAATGCCATAATAGGACTTGACTCTCAACTGAAACAGAATTTGAATTTAAAGCAGAATTGGAAATTAACATAGATTGGTGAGTTTGTATACTTGGGAGATTCAGTTCCTTGAGCAAGTATAGGCCTTCATGAATTTCAGCACTGCCAATCACCTTCCTCGAATCCACTGCCTGAAAAACACAAAGATTTGAATGGAATTTAATAACACAATTGAGGTCTCGGGTGAGTTGACTAATGGAAAGTAAATTGCAGTTTAATTTAGGAACATAAAGAACATGAGATAGGTGAAAACCCTTTGTTAACTGGACTGATCCAATTCCTGCCACTGGGGAAACGGATCCATCAGCAATTTTGACACCAGAGTGACTAGAGTAAGGCTGGAAATTTGTGAGATAGCTGCAGTTTCCAGTCATATGGTTTGAGGCCCCTGAGTCAATTATCCATGGTTGTGATTGATTAGTGTGGACAAAAAGAGCATGGGTTTGAGTACCTTGATGGGCAAAAAGGCTGGTGGGTTGTTCTGCAGTAGTTTGTCCAGGATTGGTGATTTTTCCAAGCATTTTCTGCAGTGCGTCAATCTGTTCTTTGGTGAATGGGCTTTCCTCTATACTGGTGTCTGTTTTGACAGCAGCATTTGCACGATTTCTAGCTGGTTTCCAATCTGCAGGCTTACCATGTAACTTCCAGCAAGTTGTCTTTACATGCCCAGGCTTTTTACAATGGTCACACCATGGGCGTCCTTTCCCAGCTTTGTTATTCTGAGTGTATAAGGCTGAATCTTCAACTGTATGATTGATGGCAGTGTCTGTCATCATTAGTTTCTTTCTGCTCTCCTCTCTCCGGACCTCTGCAAATGCTTCCCGGGTGGTAGGTAAAGGTTTAATTCCCATGATCCTCCCCCTGACCTCATCTAGATCTTTGTTGAGGCCAAGGAGGAATCGGATGGTCCGCTTCTGCTCAACAATTTGTTTATGGAGTTTGGAGTCCTCTGCACACTTCCATGGGTGAATTTCATACAGATCTAATTGCAGCCAACAACGTGTGAGAGCATTGAAGTATTGAGTAACACTCAGATCTCCTTGTTTTAGGTCATATAACCTAGTTTCAATTTCAAGGAGCTCTGAGGTGTTCTCTGTGCTGGAATATGTTTCTCGAGCAGCTTCCCAGATGTCCTTGGCTGTATGATGAAGCAGAAAATTCTCTCCAACTTCTGTGGTCATGGAATTGATCAGCCATGACATAACCAAGTGATCATCTGTTTTCCAGGATCGGTATTTGGGGTCTGTTATTTCAGGAGCAATGGTTTCGCCTGTGAGATGTCCATCCTTCCCCCTGCCGCAGATGTACATGAAGACTGATTGTGACCATTGAAGGAAATTATGGCCATGGAGTTTGTGGTTTGTGACAAGGTGAGATGTATCGGGAATAGAAGGAGCAAAGTGATGAGCCTCGGGTGTGGATATGACTCCCGAGGAGGATGAGTGTGAGTGTGAAGCCAGGCCGTGTTTAGGCATGGTGAAGAGTAGTCCAGGAAGAGGACTACGGACAGAAGAAGAGGATTAGGGCTCAGAGTAGGGCTCTAATACCATGTAGAATAACTGAAAAATTATTCTTATTCAATCAAAGAAACTTACACCCAATATATAAGTCTAATAGTCCTGCTAGAAGTAAAAGTCTATAAGTCTAAGAGTCCTAATAGTAGTATAAGTCTAAGAGTCCTAATAAAACTGGAAAAAAAAATAACAACTAAATCTAAATATTATCCTTAGAGTTTCTACAGTTTATGTTGATGATATAATCATTACAGGTGATCACATGCAAGAGATAGATGAAATAAAATCTGTCCTAAGAAGGGAGTTTGAAGTGAAAGATCTTGGTAACCTCAAATACTTTCTTGGAATGGAAGTGGCCAGGTCAAAGGAAGGAATATATGTCTCTCAAAGGAAATATACCTTAGATCTCCTTGAAGAAACAGGGATGTTAGGCTGTAAACCTGCTACAGCCCCTATTTTTCCGAAACAGAAGAAAAGAGGACCAAGTCAACCTCTAGTTGTCCTCAAGAGCAAAAAATGTGAATCAAAATTAATCCCTCTGACAGTTAAGAGAAAACAGCCAGATGAACAACCAAACTGAAGCCACGGACAAGGAAAGATATCAGAAACTTGTGGGAAAATTATTTATCTCTCACACACTAGGCCGGACATTTCATTTGCTGTCAGTGTAGCCAGCCAACATATGAGCTGCCCCACCAAGCGACATCTAGAGGCAGTATATTTGATCCTAAGATACTTGAAAGGCACACCTGGAAGGGGATTAATGTTCAGAAAACAAGAACAGAAATCTGTAGAAATTTACACGGATGCAGATTGGGGAGGAACCTATAAAGACAAGAGATCTACTTCAGGGTACTGTTCATTTGTGTGGGGAAATCTAGTGACCTGGAAAAGTAGAAAGCAGTGAGTTGTCTCCAAAAGTAGTGCAGAATCAGAGTTAAGGGCCCTAGCTGATGGAATAACCAAAGAGCTGTGGCTAAGAAGAGTGTTGGAGGAAATAAACGTGGGTGCAAGTACTCCAATGAAACTCTACTGTGACAATTAGGCGGCATGAAAGGTCTAAACATGTGGAAATCGATAGACACTTCATTAGAGAAAAAGTAGAAGAAGGAATTATATGCTTGACATTCATTCCTACAAGACTGCAGACTGCAGATGTACTAACTAAGGGCCTACATGGGCCTGCCTTCGAAAGGTGTATAAGCAAGTTGGACATGGGGAACATATATGATCCAACTTGAGGGGGAGTGTGGTTGACCCGGTAAAATAGGCCCATGATAAGGAAGTCACTAGCAGATAAGGATATAGATTTATCTTCTCATTTATCTCCTAGTTTATCTACTTTATCTTCTGTTTGAAATATTGTTTTTCTGTTATGCTCCGCTGTTGTATAAATGTATCTATTGTACCATGAATTAATATCAAGAAGTGAGGAAGCTTGAAGTTCTATAGAAACACCTATCTCTTATTAGATACAGAAAAATATGAACAGACAAAGAGAGAATTAAGTTTACAAATTTCATGGCATATTCACCAAATGTAGAAGAGAATGCATATTCCTTTTTCCTTTAACATGAAGTGACTTTTTTTTCTCCAACCAAATCACTTCAAGTACACAACAACTTTATCTCCTACCTCTCTTCCATACTAGTAACCTCACACCATGATCACTTGTAAGATGTGATTCATAAATTACCAAATAACTCAAGCAATCCTATATACCATTACAATTCCATTGTCAAACAAAACCAAAAAGCCAATATAAAATTTCTTCATGATATAGGGGTTGTAGTTCAATCCTGGTTTCTTTTCATATGGATAGAAATCATGAGTAGTGCATATCAAACTGTCTATTGTCATACCAAAATTCAGAATTGTTCAGCATGTTCCATTATATTGTGATCCAAAATATGTTAGTTTCAAGTATCCATCTGAATATATTTGGGTCAGAACTATAAGTTAAATCTATTTCCCAGTGAAGTATCCACGTTTAGCCATAATTTCAAGTGTAGAGAATTTAAATCAAGGTCCTTCATCCACAGTTAAGTAGCAATAGAACCAAAGCGACAAAACCACTTACACGGCAGTGATCTCCTCTGAAAGCTCGTTATCATCGCCACCAGAATGAGACACATGATCTTTCAAAGTTGCTCGTCCCTTATTCCTCCTCCCACTCCCTCCTCCACGCTTCTTCTTCTTTGAACTATGCCCCATTCTTCACTCCTCCACACCCACCCAGCTCACAAAAACACAATCAGGCATTTAAAAATAATACTTTTGACTGTTCATCCATCTCCCACTAACACAATTCAGCTTCAACAAATATCCACCACTTAGTCAAAGCTTCGAATGATCAGCAGCCAATGCCAATGGGTATTCCCAAAGAAACCTGCTGAAAAGCAGATGGCGGCATGTAATACGTTGAGACTGAGAACAGGGCAAAACGTAATAGAGAAGACGAGTAGATTTGACAAGTGCAGAAGGAAGTGGAGAATAAGAACTCGGATAATCGAATGAGATCTTTATCGAAGATCAAAACATCAAAGATGGTGGCGCCTCAACTTGGCTGGCTTTGCATTTGCACTAGTCCGTGGGTCCAGTAATTTCTTTGAACTTCTAAGAGTATTTTATTTTTTTATAAGAAAAATTTTTTCTTTCACATTAGATAAATGCCATAAGAAAATGACGTTGCCAGATAATTTCCTAGAGTGGAAAAGGGTTCTCAAGATTTAAATGAGGGCCATTTTTTCTGCACCCCCATTTTTTTCTCTCTACACCCGACCTTTATTTTTGTATTTTACTAAAATAACCTTCTCCTCCGCCCTATAGCACCATTGGCGTTGCACTAAAATTTTGGATTTTTTCGGATTTAATCAAGCTGGAAGTCAATTTAGCCTTTTGAATTTAGTAAAGCTCAAAGTTTATTCTCATACATTTCCTAATTAAATTGGGAACTATTAGTTTTTATAGTCCATGATTTAACTAAATCTAAAATTATAAAAAAAAATTACAATTTCATATTCAGTGAAACTAGAATTTTTCACTATTGCAACAAGTGCAATGCATGGATTGACATGTTAAATGTTCTTTTTGATTACAAATAAGAAAGTTAAACAGATGATAAATTTTTAAGTTTAAAAAATACAAACATAGCAGTTAAAAAAAATATAATGTTTAGTAAGTAAATAATAGAATAAGATTTTTAACAAAATAATCTTCATAATTTTTAATAAATAAATTTCAGTTAACATAATAAAAATGTTTATTTAAAAAAATAATTATATAAATGATCCAATATTATTAAATATTTAATAAAAATAATTTTTTCAAATTTAAAAAATAAAATATTCCTAAAAATAATTATTTTTTACCATAATAATAAATTATTATAAGATTTATTAAATTCACGAACCAAAGATGTTACAGAGACCGGCGGTGGCTCGGGCTTGTGATTTGTCGCCACCTCATCATATAACCAAGTGGCAAATGCAAAGTAAACCAATCTCCATTGAGTTTGGCGATTGAAGGCATTGCGTGATTGACGTGGCAGGGAATCCTACCGTTCCGGCGATATAAAAAATGTAAGTTTTCAGCTTTTTTCTTTTTTACAAACTTTTTTTTACTTTTGAGGTGAAATTTTATATTTTACTAGAATCATTTGTGTGTCTATCACTCACTTAAAACGAAAACAAATTATATTAGATCCGTTGTATAGATACTTAGATATTAAGTAATTCAAGCTTTTTTTTTATCAAAAATAAACGAAATAGACCCATTTTTGTAAATTATTTATTAGGGTACTCATTTAAATAATAAAGTGTCAAAAATAAATAATATAAATTTTCGGTATAAGAAAAAAGTCATATAAATTAAGTGCAAGATTAGAGTGATGATCACCAAGTCAAAGAATTTTAGTCATGGCTCGCATTATGAACATCATTGCCCACTGCCCAATTATTCATGGTTTGCTTTATGCTCTCCCATCAAAGCAATTAAAGTCTAAAATGCTTTTATACTACCACTTTGAGATTATATTATTATTAATAAATAGAGAAATGTTGCTTGTGTAATTTTATATAACTAATATATATTTGAGTAAAATTGTAAATAAAATAAAAAAGTAAAAAATATAAAATAACATAAGAATGTAAAAAGTAAGTACAAATAAATATACATAAAGTATCATTTTATAAAATAAGAGTAAATATACTCTCTCATAGGATATTTTGTTCAATGTCTTACTTATTACAATTGATTCAAAGTAATCGGCCAAGCCCCTCTTGAAAAGTATTATTTTATAATTTTGAAAAGTATTATTTTATAATTATTATACTGGAATTAAAAAAGAGACAATAAATTTTATTTCTAAACTTCACAAAAAGAGAATGAATTAATTGAGTGGTGTTTGTTTATTTGTATATACTTACTTTTTACTCATCATTTTTCTTTAAACATTATTTTTTTTTACAATTTCATTTTAACAAAAAATTATAAAATATAAAGTGTACAAAAAAGTCATACCCAACAAACAAGACCAAATATTCTGATCCACGAACTCATACCACTAGGTATGCTACTTTTGGTAATTAGTTAAAATTTATTGATTTTAATTAATTAATTTTTTTCATAAATAAAACAGATTGACTCAAGCATTTAGGAGGGGCAAGTTTTATCCTGGGGTATTAATTAATTATAGAGGATTTTTGGCCAAGTAATTCATAAGATTGGAAATTAATTAAATCACCTCTCATTTTCAAAATATCCTTTTCATGAAATGGTTATATAAAGCCATTTAACAAAACATTCACAAAATGGCTCTAGAGTTTGAGCTCCAAATGGCTCTATAAGGTTCTCTGAGATCGTTTTGTCTGCAAATGGGCTCTCTGTGTTTTATTTTTTACTGTTTAGTATAGTTAAAGTGAGTTCATCTCATCAATTTTAAAAAATGAGTTAACAATAATATTTGATTTGATGTTTTGTATTCTCTTTAAATTTTATTTGATTGGGTTGAATTAAAACTTAGTTATTAAATTATTTACTTTGTCGGGTAATTTTTTTAAATAAATATAAATTTTTTTACTCTTTTTTGTATTTAAAATTTTTAATGGGATTGATGCTTCATAGTAGATTAATATTGAAACTATTACACACTTCGTAATCATTTTTTTAGTCATGAATATTAATTTATTAGTATTTAACTATGGTTTGAATATTTTCCTAATTTTTTTTATTATCATGATTAATGCTTTAAATTATTAATTTTTTTCTCAAAGATATGCACAGCTTCTAATCTTTGTTAATAATCACCAATTAAACAAAAAGAAAATCACTAAAACACTTTAGAGAGCCGTTAAAAATTAAAACGGTCTTATAAAGTTATTTTGTAAAAATTACTTATTAAAAAGTTTTATCTTGAGAATAAAAATAATTTAATTAAAAATGGAGATTGCCTTAATTAATTTCCATAAACATTTTGGCTCAAATAAGAGTACACATTCCATTTTCTGAAGTGAAAGCGAGTCCACAAAACAAAAGAGAGAGAGAGCGCATCCCGTGGGATCTAGCCTCACCCAAATCTGGCCAATCAGAAGCAGCTATTGTATTGCTTTTGATGAGCTCCTCCATGTCCCTCGTCACATATTCCTTATCTACCAACAACGAACCCACCTCTTCTTCTACACTCACACATTGATTGCCCCATATCTAAGCCATTCCATTCATCTTCAACATCTCCATCTCCTAAACTTAAAACCCATTTCCATTCTGTCCACCATCAGTTCAAATGGCCACCAATTCTCTCCATTACATCCAACATCACCACCATTGTCTCAGCAAGCCTCAGCACCCAACTGAATCTCCATTCCATTCCATTCCCACCACTCTCTTCCTCAAACCCACCACCATCAACACCTCTCTCTCACACTCCATCTCTTTCTCTTCTTCTGATTCTGATTCCATTGTTGCCTTCTCCCTCTCTCCCACCACTTCCGCCACCCCATCCACCTCCTCTGATCAGACAATCTCCTTTGAACTCCTCCGCCAACACCTC
The DNA here is from genome assembly GCA_022379115.2 of Bauhinia variegata. NCBI lineage: Eukaryota > Viridiplantae > Streptophyta > Magnoliopsida > Fabales > Fabaceae > Bauhinia > Bauhinia variegata. Next base: position 17,634,811 of record CM039434.1, on the reverse strand, counting down.
TCTGCCAAGAACTTCCGGGAAGCTGACGAAGAAACTCGCCGCCTTCTCATCGTTCTCGCCGGGGAAGCTACCCAGAAGCGTGGCTATGTATTCTTCTCTGAGGTCCAATTCATCCCAGCAGCTGACCTCAAAGCCATTGATGACTTGTGGAGGCAATACAGCGACAACAAGTTTGGATACAGCGTTCAGAAGAGAATATTTGACAGAGTTGATGGGGATTTCACCAAGTTGTTCCTCAAGCTTGGTTGGATGAAGAAGCTTGACACTGAGGTTGAACAATACAATTACAGGTCCTTTCCCACTGAGTTCATATGGGAGCCGAATGATGATACACCAGAGGGTCATCTGCCACTCACAAATGCTTTGAGAGGGACCCAGTTGCTTAATAACATTCTTAATCATCCAGCTTTTGATACAGGAGAAGAGAAAATTGAGGAAGACAAAGCTGGTGATGATGGAGGAGCAGTCACAGGATTAAAGGATAACAATTCTTCATCAAAACCATTCACTAAGACAATCTTCAAACCAGACTACAGCTTCTGATTTCTCAATTCACCAGAGATTACCATACAAATGCTAAGGACAACAAACAACAATAAGTCTTGTTGTTCAGCTACATGAATCGCATTCGCATGATGTCATTTGGGCTGTAATCGAAAACTATATTTTCCGGATACAACTGCTAAGTATACAAAAAAAAAATGTAATTGGGGTATATATATTTGGTGAATTAATGTTAGTGGTTACTACTTTTTTTTCTTTTTTTCCCTTTTCTCTTTATTAATGAACCTTTTCAATCCTTCTTTCTTGTTCATTTAAGTTTTTTTTTTTTTTTTTTTTTTCATATTTGCAAAAGCATATGCATTGTCTATGGAGTTAAGCTACAGAATATTGCGAGAATGATTGTAATTTGCAACCTCTTTGAATTTGGAGAACGTATCTACCATTGATTACCTCAACTATATTGTTCTCTCTCAGTGTCTTCCTTCTTTTCCTCAGAGCAAAGGGGCGAGAGAACACATAAAATGAAGAAAGGAACAAAGGAGAACGGGTGAGATGCCATCTACTTTGTCCAGAAACGGAAAATTGAAGGCCATGTCAGTCCAACATAGATTAAGAATTGGTAAAAACTGTTACGTGAATTGATGTGCATTGGAATGGACAAACAATAAAGCCTGCATTCTTTGTTTTTTCTCCTGTTTTGTATATGATAACAGCTAATGCTGTAATGCTAGTGCATAGACCAGACAAATTGTCAGTTCAGCTAAAAACCGAACCGCCCAATTCAGTTTTGAAAATATGAAGTTCAAACCAAACCATAAGAGATCAATTCGATTAAGATTTATGATGATTCGGTTTGGTTCGGGTTGAGCAGTTTTAGCAATTTGGTTTGGATTACTTCAAACCCTTTTAGAACAACAAATGCATCTCTTTGTCTGTATCAGATATTACAAATAGATTCCCTTTAATATTTGCCAAAACCACAGATTGAAGACATAGAAGTCTGTTCTAAATAAGAATTTAGCAGTGGATGCAACAGAGTATTAATCATAGTTCAGGGATAATCCAAAAGTATGACCATTGCTGAAACATGATTCACACAAACATGGTAACATTAAAAGCATGAACCTTGGACCTTCATGCCTTCGTCAAAATCATATTATAAAACATAAAATAGAATCCACAATCATGGGGCGAATAGAAGAGAAGTAGCTAACTATGCAAAAGATACATACATCCTCCTTCCCATCAATATCAAGTGAAAGATTTGCCAGGGGGTCAGCTGAGTCCTGTACTGAGTCTATGATTTGCAAAAAGTCAAGATAGAAGATACATTGCCCTCTTCTCATGCATTTGCATATTTTCTCAAAATTGTAAGCAAGACAAATATCGCTAAAATATCTGTTTATCAAGAGAAAGGAGAAAATATATTAGCTGCCACCAACACCGGCATTTCGTGACAAATATGCTCATGGTTTGCAACAGTCCTGACAAAATTTTGATGCCAACGCATTAGGGCTGCAAAATATAATATGTGAGAAACTAGTCATGCATTCCTCCTCTTGAAGAAACTAGTCATGCATGGTAGGTTTACCTTCCAGAATGAATAACTTTAATAGTCAATTCTGCATTATTGATTATTCTTCTGTTTTAATTAATAAATTAAGTGATTTTGATGTATTAAAAAAGTTTAACTATATTAGAGAAACCTTGAATTACCAGAAAAATACACTATGCACAAGGGCACAGCCTCCTCGTATGCTGGTGTGAACCAGCACAAGAAAACATAGATTGAATGTCACTGTACAAACATGCTCCCGGATTCTGAAATAATAATGCAAAGTGCAAACAAATATTAATATACAAATTCAATCAAAAGACCTGTAAGAATCCATTTTATTAAAGTAAGCATTATATGACACCATATCACCTAAACCAATCGATGCAGAAAAGAAGATTATCCATCACTCAAATTCAGAAATAAAGGTTTTGTGCAAAACCCAATTATTACCAAATTCTCAGGAGCATCATGAACAACTTCAGCTGGTTGATCAGTCCCTACACTTGCCAAGCAACCTCCCTTGCAGCTCATATATTTCTGCATGCTGCCCATAAAAAGAAGAGCATTTTATAAGAGCACCATCTTAAAGAAAAGCAACAAATATCTGTATGCTTGCATCACTTCCCCCCTTCACTCCAAGACATCAACATCCATGGCACTTTGGCGAGAAGCATCAATGAAAGGATTCTAGATAATTTGTCCAACTTATAAATTATGCAAATTATATCATATAGAATTTGCAACATTCGCCCTCTCACAACAGAGATGAACTAATTTAAAGGATAAAACAAAAGGGAAACCATACAATCAACATAATCTAGTTGCATTATACATATCATTCACAATATAGATAAACCACGAAATCTAAATATCTCAGCAACAGAATCTAAGCAAATAAAATGCATTGCTTGACTTACATGTCACATTTATTAAGCACCACAATCTTATTTGGGACACAAGATTGTCCTCTTAACTTGCAAATAGAATTGCATGATTCACCTTGCCTGTCAACCAAGTGATACAAAGTTCAACTGCTATGATATGGGAAGAAGCTGCATACATTAAACTTAACCAAAAGGTGAAATTTCTATAATAATTCACCTTCCAACAACAACGCTAATGCCATTCAGTCTTGCCTCAAGGAGTGAGGCATTTGTCCCTGTTTCAGCATATGACACAAGATTTATCCAAATAGCTATAAACAGGACAAATCAGAACATATTTGTAATAAGAGACCCAAGATTTTCATTACAAGAACCACTTGTAGTATACCTACTGCACATCAGGCATGGCCGATAAAAAACGAATTCACAAAAGGAGTTCAATTTTTAAGAGACTTGAATTTTAAATGTTGAAAGCTTTAACCAACACTACTTATTGGTCCACTCAGGAAATGCTTTGAAGAATGGGTACGGGGAAAATGAAAGAGGAAAGAAACAAAACAACCAATACATCCATATGTAAATCATGTCATAATAAATCATCTATTTTTACTCCTCCTTTCTATTCCTCGCATTTTCACCTCTATTAAATGCAACCGTAACTTTAACCACTTCCTTTTGCGACATGGCTCTGCAGCTAAGTTTTCCACCATGCTCAACTATTTGGGCAGTAATGAACTTGCGACATGAGAAACTAATTCCAAATTTGTACATATTTTATGGTAAACTGTGTCTGGACAAGGCCCAAAGAAGCAGTTGAAAAGAGAAAATTCCAGTTCTTCAAAGATTTAGTGCATATTAATAGGTATGTCCTATCCTTTTGTAACCATACCGTATTTTAACCAATATTGTAGTCTGTGCCCCTTTGCTATAGTGATAGGTATAACAATTCTAATATTAACTAATTAAAGGTTACATTTAGGAATTGCAACTTACCATAGCATTAGACTGAGATTGATTATATCTGAACTATATGATATCTATTTACTATTATCCATAAATCACTTATTCTTCCACCTATCAACAATATGGGAATAGAGTTCAACAAGTACTTACGGGGTACTAACTATTGTTATCAAATTTCTCTACACATTTACCTGAGGAATTTGATGGCAGAGAAAAGCAGTGATGGGAATCACTGAGATAAGCATTTTCATGAACCTGAAACATTACAATTCATATTTAATTTAATAATAAATAAAAAGTTAATATAAAACTATTAAACACCAAGATATCTCCATATCCCATTTTAGATTTGTGAATCTGTGATGGAAGGTAGGAAGAGCTGTACTAATAGCAGAAACCTGCTCTATTCATATGCCTATAAAATTTATAGTAATACGGCTTATTCTTATTTATGCACATTTCTAAAAGATACCCAACTATCTCTTTCTCCATTGTAGCATGTATATCAAAAAAATTGTATAAAATGTAATTCATCCATGACAGACTAGAAGGGCATAGGGCCATATACTGCAGTAATTGTGAGACAATGTCAAAGTAAAAAAATTAACATGCCCTAAATAAATTGCTTGTAAGATAATAGTATATGAAAACACAATCAACTGACTCAACTTTTTCCTCATAAATTATCAAACTATTCTAAATTGCAGAGTCTTTCCACAATTCTGTGAAGAAGATAAGTGACCATAAGGTTTCTCTGCACAGCGTAAGCAAATCTTATTCAGGGGAAAACATATGCTTTGTTTTTTGTTTACCAAGGCATTAAAAGAGATTTTGGAAACCAAGATACAACTTCAACAAGACCACAACAACTAGATTAGTAGGACTATAGGAGTATACTCACTACACTCTCAGAGCTATGGCGACATCTCACAGCACAGTAGTCAAAAACATTTGCACAAGTCCCTGCCAAACACCAAATGTCATTCTGTGTGAATAAGAAGAAAGAGAACAGATATTGACTTTATCTATATCACAGAAATATGAACATTACATGTGTGGCCTCATAGCCTGGCACTTGCCAGACAACCTAGCCAAAATTGGAAAAAAAATGACTCATCATTTATGCTTATCACTGCCACTTTATATAAGCAAATATTAATCAGAATATCAAATTGGTTAAAGCAAATATCTAGGCAAATAGAACCAAGTTCATGAGCCCTGAATTTTATAAACACGTAAAATGCAAGATAAGATAAAAACTTTACTTGAAGTGACTGGCTTTGAAATCTTCACTTTCAGCACTTCTGCCTTATGTGTCTGTTTAAAAAGGACTAGCCATACTTAGTCATTTCTTCAATTGCATGACCCTTCAGAAGATAAAAGAGCAAAAAAGAACAAATAAGATGAGAATTGATGAGCATGTAAGAAAAAATACCCTTGTAGGATTCAGGCAGCATGAAACACAATATTCATAGGAGCTGCAACACTGTGAAAGAAGATTGCATCCACTGCAAAAAGTAATAGAATCAATCTCTGAGAACGTACAGTTATGCCCTTCAAAGAAAGCAGATGGGAAATGAAACTGGGAAGAACTCACTGACAAGAGAATTTCTCCCCAATTTCAGGGCAGCAGCGAGACTGTGAACTAACAGATAAAGCATCACATACATAACCTACAATTGCAAATATCTGTTATAGCAAGACAACAGCAGAGATTCTGGAAGATGTATAGAATTAGACACACCTTAAAATTACTAAAACACCAGCGCCTTAACACACTAAAGCAAAAAAATGAAAAGTTCAATGTTACTATTGAAAATAGGAAAACTAAGTAAAGAAGCCATGTTGAAATCTTTTAACTACCAAGAAAATTATTAATGAAAGAACTCACCGTTGTCATCCGAAAGAAGGTATCTTCCTTGAACAGTATTTTTGCATTTGTGTTCCGTTTGAAACCCAATATCCTTCCTATAGCATAAAGTGTAAAAGCCAATTAAGGAAGCGATTACACTACAAGTAATCGACAGACTCAGGAAAGGGCAAAAACAAAGAATGTAGAAGACATAAACACGTAAGCCATACACACCCCAATGAAAGAAGTGGGAGGAGGAAAGAAAAAGCAACTCGGGAATGAGGTCTTGCAATCCAATGTCCTCAATATTATTGCTATACAAAAGGAAATAATAATAGCTTAGAATGTTCCTCCATCTAAATTATATAGGACGCAATCACTGCCAATACCTCCATTTGCAGGTATGGGCAGACAAGTGAACAACCTATATGGATCAATTAAAATCCTCCTTGGATAAATTATTTCTTCAATTGTTCTTCTAAGAAATGAGAAATCAAGCTAGTAACCTCAGTCCCTTAAGTTGCTCAGGAGTAGCTTTTATATTACAAATACCCTCATGGATATGAAGCTAGATTTCCACAAATAATACCCCTCAACATTGCATTTACTTTCAAAAAGTGATGAGATTTGACTTCTGCTAGTTCCTCTGAATCGAGCGGTTACACATTGATCTTAGACAATGGTCATTTGAATCTAGGCAACTTATCATTGCTTCAATAATGAATCAATCTGAAATAACAAAAAAAAAAAAAATCTAAAATTTAGGGCACGTATTCACCTGATTGCAGTAATTCTTGATAAAAACTGAAAGATAAATATATGGAGCAATATCCAGGATAAGTTCAGCCCACATGCGAAGTTTCCCATTCGGAACTACAAGAAATTGCGACAAAGATCAGGGCTTTGATTTGGGAGAGATATTCTTGCTTTCGTTGAGCAAGCAGCGCTCTCCAAGATTCTGTACAGGTACGAGGTTTTGATTCGAGCAGGGTCATGCATGCCCCGTCTCGCTTTCTTCCTTGTTCCGGAGATAAATACCGTAGAAATGTCAAATTAAGAAAAGTGGGAGTTTCTTAAGCAATTTCCTAATATAAAATATATAATTCCAAAAAAAAAAAAAAGATTTTGATTTTTAATTAATTAATATTAATTAATTATAATTAGTAATATTAATATTAATCCTAATTAGTTTGGAATAAAAATACTATTGCTTTAAGGACCCATCGTCGCATTGCCATTGTGCCAAAAAATTAAGATCATAGAGAAGCCATTCGCGGTCATGGCCGGGATTTACCACCATAACCACCGTCATCTTCTACGGCTAGTTTTATCATGCCGGAAAATCACAGCTCAGGTCACTAATACCTCCACATCATCCATCGTAGCTATGGCTTCCTCTTCCGAGCAGGAATTTGTGGCCCATTACCGGGCCAAGCTCAATCGCTTTCCGAGATCCCATCAATTCTGGGACGCGAAGATAGCCTCTCGAGTGGGCGAGAAGCTGGGGTTCCGCCTCAGAGAAATTGGTGTTAGCGGAGTTGAAATCGACGTTCACGAAGAGCAATCCCGGCCAATCCATTACCAAATGGCGGTTTCCCCATTTTTCGACTCCATCAAACGCGTCGGCATCGAGGTTTCTGGCGTCGACAAATTAGGTGTGGCTCCCATCAACGAGCAGCTATGAATTTTCAGGAATTCGTATCTTTTCATTTTTAAAAAAGCTTCATTTTTTACGCTGCCCATCGTTTCCGCCGTTGTCTTAGCATTGAGGGGAATACCAAAATGGAACCATCTTTATTAATTTTTTTTTTTTCCAATTCTTCAGCTTGAATGGCTATTATGTATATTCTTATTATTTGGAAAAGTCAAGGAAATAGCAAATTTTCGATCTTTCTACCGTGCTGTTCTTATTATTAGGTACATAGGATGCCATTAATTTCATAGTTATCAGGAATTTGCATCTCTGAGGTCAACGCACTGTAGATTATTGCTCCACCCGACGGCTGTCAGCGGTGACTGCCGACTGCGGAGGATATTGCTCTATAGAACGGCTGGCAGCAGCAACAGCAGAGCAACAAATCCAGTTATCTATCTCTCTGAATTTTTTTTTGGAAGCTTTCTCTGTGAAAGAAGAAGCAGTGGCAGAAGAATCTGTAACCTGGGAATGTGAGAAACCAGACAATTATTTGGGTTTTCCCACATCAAGCACACATGTTACCACCATGTTCCTCTAACGATGCATGCTTGGCTTGGACCAACAATTTTGCTTAAGTCATTAAATGGTCTATTGAGAAAAAAAAAAAAAAAAAAAACCAACATAATAGAGAAACAGTCCAATTTTGCTTAAGTTAAATTTAGATTTCTTTATGGTATTTTCCAATTATATTAGAATGGGAAAAATGAAAGAATCTTAATGAGGTCAAGAGTTTCTGGTCAAAGCTTAAAAGAGAAACATAAAGGAATCATAAAAAGAGAAGCAAATAAACAAGCCAATGAAACTATCGGCCCCGGGAAGGCTTTTTCAAGGCTTATCAATGCTGGTGTCGGTTGCTCTCAATCTCTAGTCAGGTATTTTCAATCCTCATTTCTTATTGCCACACCCATTTTTTGTGGACACACCCCTAAAATTAGAAGTGTTTAGATTCAAATCAAATGGAACTCAACTAGACTAATTAAAATCGGTCAATTAATTAAATTAACTAGATGAAATTTTTTGAAAAACAATAGATTCAGCTTGAATGTTAGATGAGTATTTAGAAAAACTAATCAAAACCAAATCAAATCAAATTCATAACAATATTATGTTATTTTGAGTTTTGAGGAATTCGATACTCATTTTATCCTAACCTTACATTCATTCTATGATATCTTCTTGTTGTCAAGATTTTTATTGTAAAAATGATGATGTATTGTTGTATTAAGTTTATTTGGATTTGTATTTTTAAATTATAAAATACTAATGTGTTAATTGTTGTTACTTTTAGTTACATTATTTTTTTTTAAAAAAAAAATTTGTTTTGAAGGCCAAAACCAATTCAACTGATTCAATCCAAACCGATCGGTTTGGATTGAAATGATTTAGTTTCCATCAACTGATTAAATCAGTTTAGCTTAACAAATATGGCCAACTAATTCAATTTAATGTTTTCAATCCTACCTAAAACCTAGAAACAAAGGGATGTGCCAAAAGAAATTATCTTTCAATTTTGGAAGTATTAGGGATTTGTTGATTGGGGTTAACTTGTGGATTCATTGGACTGAACTTCTCAATCTTCTTCGGTCTCTTCCCTGCCAGTGCTTGAAGTGGACAGTTTGAATAGTTTGTTTAGTGGTTGTAACCTACTAAAATTGCTTAATTTGGTCTTTTGTCATTGTTTTGTGGCCCCAATATAATATATTATCTATCTTTTACTTTAGAAAGCTTATACAATTTTTTTTTTTCTTTTTAGTGATGCAATTCTTAAAAAGTTGTTTAAATGAATTTGATAAATTATTTTATAATTACCATAAAACGTATAAATTAACAAGTAAGAAGTTATTTTAATTTAATCATAAGTTTTAAGTTTAAACCCGAAAATACAACTATATTAAAATTTAATTAAGAGAATTTTGCGTCCTTGTGATTCTACTAAATTCAAATCTGATTAGTCAGAACTCAATATAGTGCCTTATGATAATGATTTACACAAAAAAAAAAAAAAAAAACTTCACAATTTTATTTCTTATCCATGCCGTACCCCTCTAACATTATAACCCTCATTGAACTCTTATTATGAAATCTTACTAAAGTTCTACAAATTTAAATTTATTATAATTATTGTAGTGCAATAGTGACTTTTTAATTATTAAATGAGGCTACAATTGTATTGTAATTTAATTATAGTGTCATTTAACTACTAAGATATCACTGTTACACAATAATAACTACAGTACATGTTGATACAAGTTTTACACCCATTTCAGATATTCAAATGAATTGTATTATCCTTTTTGATCCAACGTGTTAGATTCACACTTCACAAAAAAGTATAAGTTTCACAAATATAAAAGATCATTGGTAGTCAACAGAGCTTTGTAAAAGTGAGGTAAAAAAGAAATAAAACACACCCAATGAAAAAAGAGATAATAACTTTAGGTAAAAAAGACAGAGCTTTTGACGGAAAAATATAAGCATAGGCATCCCATTAGCTTGTGTGCCAAAAAAAAGTATCCGATTAAGATTAGGATTAGGATTAGGAAGAAAGAAGCATCATCATTATCATTACTATTATCATGTATTGTGAAACATAATAGGTGTTTCTTTAAGGAAGCAAAGAACGTGTGAGGTAAATTCCATCAATGATTAAAGTGTTTTACACTCGATATACTTTTTTTTTTTTTTTAGGATTTACAATCTTTTCAGAGGTAGAATTAATTTTATTTAAGAAATATAACAATAAAGGTTATTTTTTCTCTTAACATGTATTTTTTTTGTAATGAATTACAATATTCATTGAGAAAATTATACGTTTTTCTTTTGAATTTTAGTCACCGAATGAAACATAAATTTATTACAAAATTTTTTAACACACAACTAATTTAATTCAAGTTAATTAAAAATTTTAAACAAAGTTAATATGTACTATGTTATTTAATATTATATTAAACATCGACTAATCTTAATTATAACCAAATGAGGTGTACTATGCGTGCATCTATAATTTTTTTTTTCTACATCTATTTTACTTTATGTTATTATTATTTTATTTACATTTTTAGCCTTGCAAATATACTAAAAATAAAAAGTGTATAATGAGGTGCAAAGATTTAAGGGTGCAATTGGCATTTGGCTAATCAAATAGGACCAAAAGTGTAGTAACTTTGATTTAACACTGATTTATGATCATATAAAACCATAAGTTTGCCATCAATTTTACAGAGAAACAAACATAAAAAGAATAGGTAAAGGGAAAGAAGGATCAAGGATAACAATTGTGATTATATAAAGTCAAAAAGATGCTCTTGTTTGAGGAACTTTCCCATAATCCAATCACAAAAGTACCGACCCATGATTTTCGGTACCGTTGGAGGCTTTTTCTAACGACTGGACATCTTAATTAAATTAGTTGTTTTTTTTTTTTCTTTTTTAAAAGAGAAAGTCACGATCACTTGACATATTAGCCATGACAGACAAATTGCTAGCATTCGAGGTTTGATGGCGTGTGGTGTGGCACCACAAACTCTAATCAGTTGCGAGAAGCGGCCACGAAGCGGAGGTGAGGCTGTAATTTTAAACGTTGGTAGTCAACTTTGAACCAGTTATGATATTATTATTGTGATATATTTTCTTATATAATAATATATTTTGTTTTATATGGTTTGAGCTTAAAGATTCATTTTCCTTGGACGTTATTTTCCATATTAATGTCTAGCTCAGGACAAAACTGATGCCCAGAGAAGAAGAGTTGCAGCCTCTGTCTCTGTCGCTGTCCTCATTGCCGTTGTTCCAAGGTACAGCTATTTTCTACCGTTTGTTGTCTTTCGATTTGATCGAAATTAATTGGCTGAATTTCAATCTCAGCAATTTCCTCTGTCATTTGAGTCGAAATTTTGGCTTTCAGTCTAGCCCAGATCGCGATCTCTCACGCTTCAATTTGCGAAGGAAAAAGATCCAATCTTCTGTAATTTGATTAGGTGGGTGTCTCTTATTGTTTAGGATATTTCGTTTCTGAATTTGAGACAGTATAGCTACTGTCGCCTGTTTGCTTAAAAAATCTTTGGTCTTCCGGAATTTAATAATTCTAGTGTTATGATATCATTGAAGAAATATATATGCTGTATATCTGATTGAGCTGAATTTGACTGAATTTTAATCTCCACTTCTAACTTGATACGCTGATGATCGAACTACAGACTCATAAGTCATGTGATTATATAAGTTCTCGCTAGTAGAATGTGAATTATGGGGGCCATATTGTTAACTGAACTCTTATTGAATTTTCAGCTGAGGTTTCTTAATTCCATACGACAATGGGGGTTATGTCCAGGCGGGTAGTGCCCGCCTGTGGTAACCTCTGTTTCTTTTGTCCTTCTTTGCGGGCAAGGTCAAGACAACCAGTGAAACGTTACAAGAAATTGCTTGCTGACATCTTCCCACGTAATCAGGTGGAATTTTTAGCTCATTCTATGTCATGTAGCTTCCGATATATTATGTTGGTTTGTTAACAGTCTCGACCTCTTTTTGTACGTGTTCATTTGCTGAGGGGGGGGGGGGGTGTTGTTGGCTATGTCTGCATTGGGGTAATTTTAAAATTTTTCTGGAGTTTGGGGCAATATTCTTTCAAAAAAGTTTCCCTAATACAAGTGAGCTAGATCAGTAAGTTGGAGTATAAATTTGGCATTCATATATACTTATCTTTTATTTATTTTTTTGACAACCCTTATTAGTAGTGCTCTGTTTTGGTTCATTACATCTGGTGTAATGGTTGGTGCATTGTTATGTCTTATCATGAATAATAAGATTTTCTGTCTTCTGGAAGGAAACAGGGGAGCTACAGGGTGCCTTTTGGAAAAACATTCTTTTGCTAGTAATTAAAAATATTGAAGGCTTAGAGTGCTTGGAGTCCCTCCTGGCCATTTGACTCTTGAACAGGAAAAGGAACTTATGTGTGTGATGGTTACTGTGTTTCGCAGGATGCTGAACCTAATGATAGGAAAATTGGAAAACTATGTGAATATGCTTCTAAGAATCCATTGAGAATTCCCAAGGTAATTTTGAAGCTACAGTTTTGCAGATTTAGTTTTGCTATGTGGTTGTAGAATGTAGAGCTTAAAGCCTGAATAGGGTTTTTTCTTTAGTTATTAACATTTGCATCTCTCAAATGTCTTTGGATCCATTTCCATCAATGTTACTATTTTTAAATTTTCTATGAAAAATTCTCTTTAGACTCTTCCACGCTCATCTTTTACGTGGTAGGCTTGTTTTTGTAGCCTTGTTGTATGAAGATCAGGGGGTTTTTATTGGGTGTGTTTTTTATCTTATATTTATGGGGACTGGAGACCCTCTTGAGATTTTTTTTTTTTGTTTTGCTTTGCTTTTCTATTCTTGTTGTTTTTCTTCTGTATTGGGAGGGTTCCGCAGCATCCTGCTTTGTACTTCTTGCCTTCATTGATAGATGCTTTTATTATGAAAAAAAAAAAAAAATCATTGTCAAGTCTTTAGTTATCTCAGGTTGCAGTAGTTTACTTATTATTGGAGGAGAAAACCCTTCCATCTTAGTGTTCTTTCTGTGGCTTTCTTGTCTTTGTAGATCACTGAGCAACTGGAGCAAAGATATTACAAGGATTTGCGAAACCAAAACTTCGGTGGAGTGAACGTTGTCTTGTGCATATACAGGAAATTGTTATCGTCATGTAAGGAGCAGATGTAAGTCTGAAAGCATATAACTTGAATTGCATTTTTGTTGACTATGTTTGTTGCAACAAGTGAGGGGACTGGGAAGGGAGCTTTGTTGAGGCACAATAATGACATGGTATTACATAAGTGTTGTCAATAGTGGCCGCTATGAATCTAGTGGAGTAGAGTGGCAGTTTTTCTTTAACACGCTATTGGCACTATAGTGGCTGCTATAGCCAACTTTGGCCACTATTTTACATTTTGGATAAATTACATATTTATCCTCAATCTTCTATTGTCTTATTTAACTCGGTAACTTGTTATTTTATTTGAATATTTGCTTGGGAACATTATATGTGTGATTTTTATTGAATTTTATGAGCTATTTAAGTCATTTTATGACTTTTCCTTAGATCTATTATATATATAACTATATATATATATATATATATTTAAAAGCCACCATCGTGTCAATGACGGCCACTATACTATCTGCCATAAATTGATAGCGGATTTTGGCATTGCCCCTATTTTCCTCTATTCGCTGTTGACAACTCTGCAGTATTGGCACTCTAATGTGAATTGAAAGGAAAGTTTTCACAATTTACCTATCTAGCTATTTAACTATTGCTCATACAATGACTCTCATCAGAGTTTTCTTGAGGATGCATGGCTAGAATGTTCTTTTCTTTCAAGCTAGCAATTTACCCTGAAATCTACATGTACACAGACAAGATGTTGAAATTAATCTGTGTACTGGTTCAGAAAATGAAAAAAATAAAAGACAAGAAAATTGTATCTCTGAATGCTATATGCTTCTAACATATAATCCAAGGAGAAACCTTTTTCTAACAGAAATATTCATATTAAGTAAACCAACACACCCAATAGGCGGTATTTACCACAATTTTCTTGGATACTATTATTTAGAGTCATCTGTGCAGTGGGCATAATGTCATGAAAGTTGTCAATCACATTTTGAGATCTAGTAAAGAAATTATTGCTTGTGTTTCTTCCTAGAGAATTGATTCTATTTAATACTTTCAATATCTTGAAGCAGTATTGAGCAGTATCAATTTTTTCCCTTGACTTCTTGGTTTGTAACTTGATTATCATTAATTATGTTGTGATCTATATGATTTCTGATTGTTGCATTGATATTTTATTTAATTTCTAATTTGTGATTTCTTCCTAGAGAATTGATTCTTCCTAAAGAAATTATTGCTTGTGTCTCTTCCTAGAGAATTGATTCTATTTAATACTTTCGATATCTTGAAGCAGTATTGAGCAGTATCAATTTTTTCCCCTTGACTTCTTGGTTTGTAACTTGATTATCATTAGTTATGTTGTGATCTATATGATTTCTGGTTGTTGCATTGATATTTTATTTAATTTCTAATTTGTGATTTCATTCATAACATTCATCTTAATTTTTCAGGCCAATATTTGCAAATAGTTTATTAAGGATCATCCGGACTCTTCTTGAGCATACTCGAGCAGATGAAATGAAGATCTTAGGCTGCAATTGTCTTGTTGATTTCATAAATTGCCAGGTATTGATAAATAGAACTTTTCTGGCTAGTGATCCCCCTCCCCCCCGCGACAACTTTATAGATAATATCATTGTAGCAAGGTTGATCCTCTGCATGCTCTGTAAGAATATCTGCCACCTGTTTGAATGAAGAAGTTTCATTCATTTTATTTTCTAGTATCTGAGTGGAAGTTGGTGAGAGTGGTAGAAGTAGAAAGTTAAACTTCCAGAGTTAGACAACCTGGGGCCTGGGAGATGCTTGGTGGTAGAATCCAGGATTCTGCTTATATATGATCTCTGCACTTTTAGTTTTGCTACTTGCAGTTTCTTGCATTTTGTGCCCTATATGTATTTTTTTTTTTTTTTTGACATGGTTGTCTTTTGGATGCCATAAATTTAAGTGATGGTGACTTCTTGTATTAAAAGTAGACAGATAGTACATGCATGTTCAACTTAGAGGGTCTTATCCCTAAACTTTGTCAATTGGCTCAAGATGTGGGAGAAGATGAAAAAGCTCTTCGTCTACGTTCAGCTGGGCAACAAGCTCTATCCTATATGGTACTGCTTTTTTCTGGTTTAATTGTTTTTTCTTCTAGAGCATTTTATGCAATCCCAAAAGTTTAAATATGTGAGGACTGCTTCATCACTTATTAGTAAAGGATACACAAGAAACTACCCACCTGTTCTTTGCAAAAGAATTCTCTCCTGAGGGCAAGAATGTAATTGAAAATGAGAATATATTGAAGAGAGGTGGACATTGCTTCATGATAATGTCCTTATCAGTTTTAATGAGAATATATTGAAGAGACTTGGTTGTTTTGTTTCCAACTTGCATTCATAGTTGTTAAATTTTGAACTTTTTCTTAGGGATCTTTTACTTTCTTTTATCTATTAGAGTGTACTTATTAGCGGAGTTAAGTTCTGATCCTTTTCTTGTTCGGTTAGTTAGGGAAAAATGAGCAAAAATAAGAGTTATCATGGTAGATTGGAATAATTAAACTGTAGAGTCTTTGTCGCAATGATGCTAAGAAGAGTGAAACAGTTAAATCAATTATAACAGTCATCATGCACAAACA
Source organism: Bauhinia variegata (assembly GCA_022379115.2). Classification (NCBI taxonomy): domain Eukaryota; kingdom Viridiplantae; phylum Streptophyta; class Magnoliopsida; order Fabales; family Fabaceae; genus Bauhinia; species Bauhinia variegata. Next base: position 17,619,068 of record CM039434.1, on the reverse strand, counting down.
CATATATTTGCATTTTTAATCTTAATAGTATTAGTTGTGTGAACTAAGGTATTTGTTGCTTTGCCAACTTTTGCTTTACAAGGCTTCTTGATTTTTCTCTTTTTGATGCCTTTGTACTTTACCCCAATTTTCTGTGAGTAGGTGTGGTTCATGGGTGAGCATTCACACCTTTCAATGGATTTTGATAAAGTAAGTATAATCTCCATACCTTTGCTCCTTTAGTTATTGTTCATTGATACAAGCACTGGAATGCAGCAAGGGGATACAATAAACATTTGGAGTTTAGTTAACAATATATATATATATGTGTGTGTGTGTGCGTTTGTGTTTATTTTGTAACTTTTGTTCAGAAATTTGGTCTCTAGATTAGCTGGCGCTTATAGCAATTGACTTTTTGTTTCCAATCTAATTATTTCTTGTCTGGATGGGCGGCTTCTGAAATAGATTATATCAGTGACTTTGGAGAATTACATGAGTCTCCAAACTGAACCCAACCTTGGCCAGGAAGAGAAACTGAATTCACAATCTCAGGACCATCTACATTCGGTCCCAGACATAAGTAAGAAGGATCCTTACTTGCTGAATGTTGGGACAGGAAATGACATGGACATTATGTTGTAAGCCTTCTCTTAATATTCTCTTCACCCTCTATTTTCTTCTGTCATCTTTCATGATCTCTGAACAGCTATATGTGTTAACCACTTTATACAGGGATCCTGCTTATTGGTCAAAGGTTTGCTTGTGTAATATGGCCAAACTGGCAAAGGAAGGTACAACAGTGCGGCGTGTACTTGAACCTCTTTTTCATAATTTTGATATGGAAAATTACTGGTCTCCAGAAAAAGGAGTTGCATGTTCTGTTTTGCTATATTTGCAGTCACTTTTAGCAGAATCAGGTAACCTTGGATATTCAGTGCCCTACTTTTCCACAGAAATTTTATTTACTCTAACTTCCTCTATAATTAATTATCACTTTCTGAAAACCAGGAGATAAATCTCATCTACTGTTGTCCAGTTTGGTCAAGCACTTGGATCATAAGAATGTAGTGAAGCAGCCTATTCTGCAGATTGCTATTATTAACATAACCACTAAACTGGCACAAAATGTCAAGCAGCAAGCATCAGTTGCAATCATTGGTGCAATATCTGACCTAATTAAGCACTTGAGAAAATGCCTGCAAAATTTAGTTGAAGCATCCGGCATTGAAAGTGATGCATATAAGTTGAACACTGAACTTCAGTCTGCCTTGGAAATGTGTATATTAGAACTCTCAAAAAAAGTAAGTATCAGTGTTTGTTTACTTTATATTATATTTGACATTAGTCTGGTGCTCGAACTGTGATTTTTCTGATAAAAATTTGGTGGGTTCTTGGGATCATATTTATTCAGTTTGTTAGTCGTCATCTCAATTGATACAGAAGAGGTTTTCTTCATTACCTCATATCATTTGCTACCAAGCTGCTGACAAGAATTGTGAAACGACACTGCAGAAATCTTTTTCTTTCTCATACTGATTCCTATGTTGGTGTGTTTATTTGAGAAACTACCATTTTGCAGAAAAAGGGGTCGGGGGATTCTATATGAGTCTATAAGAAATAAAATGCTTCTTCTGCCTTGGTTAGTTGGCAACTTTGCATGTGAAAAAGGATCCAAAAAGAGAAACCTTTCTCACAATGTGCCCTCATAAAGTCTTAATACTTTCCATAGCTAACTTTATATCTTGTAAACTGTTAAAATGAAGTTCAATAATATCTGACAGCCTTCATACTCTCAGAAAAATGTGGTCTTATGACAAGCAGTGTTGAGCAAAACAGTTTTCCATTCTCATTCATAAACTTAGAGACTCCATTGGTGACCACCAGAAACAATTTTTCCAATGATACCTGTGATAAAGACCAGTTGGAGTAACTTAACAAGGAGTGAAACTTGAGCTGAGATGTATATTTGCGTCCAATTATCTTCTGAATAAAACCTAAATGGGCAGATGGTTTTATACTTGCATCTGTCCAGAAATCTCTATTTGCCAATGACGATATATAAAGGGAAGCAACTAGATCCTCCTTCCTCCATGGTTATTCTTATTTGCTTATATGAGGAAATAGAGTTTAGTATATTTGTTATGGTGCTCTTCAGATGCTATTGTTACCAATTCCTTTACTTTTTATGGTAGGAGAGGGATGCAGCATTTCTTTCACACTAAGTCTACTTTAACATTCTGTGAAAAATAGGTTGGTGATGTAGGACCAATTCTTGATTTGATGGCTGTGCTGCTAGAAAATATCTCTGCTACTACTACCATAATAGCAAGAACAACAATGTCTGCTGTTTATCAAACTGCAAAATTAATCTCCTCCATTCCTAATGTTTCGTATCACAAGAAGGCAAGTTTTCTTTTTAGACTGGAAATGAAGTTTTCTTCATGCTTAGCTCTTGTAAATCTTTCTAAAATTTTGGGTTATTATTGAACTTTTCCAGGCTTTCCCTGATGCTCTATTTCATCAATTGCTCCTGGCAATGGCCAATCCAGACCATGAAACACGCATTGGGGCACATAGTGTCTTCTCTATAGTACTTATGCCATCTCTATTTTATCCCTTGTTAGACAAGAAAATGAAGAAATCACAGAAGGTACGGAGTGAAAGCTTCTCCGTTCAGGTTGAAAGTTTGTCTGGAGCTGAACACATGAATGGGGAATTGGTGGAAGAAAAGACGATAACAGATGTTGAAGGGAAATTTGCAGTTCATCCATATCATTGTTACAGCTTCAGTCGTGTTCTCACTGATGGAAAAGAAGTATGGAATTCTTTTGCGCATCATTATTATTGTACTAACTATAGACAAGTAATTCAGTGGATTGGACTACTTTTCTCTTGTGTGTGTTTTCTTTTTCTTTTTTTTTTTTTTTGGGGGGGGGGGGGGGGGGGGGGGTGTTGGGTGTTTGTTTAGTTGTTTCTTTTTCAATAGTGTGGTGCTTGAACATTCACTATAGTCCTTAATAAATGTTGTTTATCTGAAATTTTCAGGAGCTGAGTTCTCTTCGGTTGAGCAGTCACCAAGTGAGTCTCTTGCTTTCTTCAATCTGGGTTCAGGCAACATCAATGGAAAATGGCCCTGCAAATTTTGAGGCAATGGCTCACACATATAGCATTGCTTTGTTGTTCACTCGTTCTAAGGTGAGATGCATACAAATGTCATGATTGGTTTTAGAGATATATTTAGTTGGGAAAATAGAACAAGAATTTGCTCATTATAGATATTATTTCTACTGGTCCAATTTGTTAGTTGCCAGTTTAAAGTTTGTTGGAGACATGTTTATTACTATCTTTGATTTGTGGATTTGCTACCATAAACCTGTTCCTATTCTTATGCTATAAGAGGTGATTGAGCTTTTACATGTTGTGCATCTCTATTCTCCATGCCGTCAGAGGTAGTGCAGAACTTTTAAAAGGAAAATGTAAGGATAAGTATGTCTTGTGGGGAAAGATAGATTTAAACGCATTTGGTTTAAACTATCTGCGTTAGTGATTCTCAGGCTTTGGAAGTAAACTTTGATCATTCTTGCATATAATCAGGTTACTTGTATTTTTATAAGAATGGATGAAACTTGGTATTTTAATTTGGTCATTATTTGGTACCAACATTTAGTGTCATGCTTACCGGTTCTTGAAATTGATTGGAAACTGTCATGATTTTAAAGATGTATGTTTTAACAAGAGTCCTCATCTTTCCAGAAATGAAGAAAAGAAAAGAGTTTACTGAAATTTTCCTTGATTCATCTGTTTAGCTTTCAAAACCAAATAATTCATGTGATCAGTTTATAAAATTGTAATCTGAATTACTTCCAACAGGCATCTAGTTACATGGCTCTGGTAAGATGTTTCCAACTGGCATTCTCACTCGGGAGCATATCTTTAAATCACGAAGGTAAGTTAACAACTTGTCATCTTGCTATGGTGTGCTGACTTTCTTTTCCCTTATTCTCTTTTACATAAACACGATTTGGATATATATATATATGATACAATCTATTTTATGCGTCCTTTTCTCTAAAGGAAAAAAAAAATTATAAGTAAGCCTCAAACTACTAGTATCAGATTCCTCAGAGTTTGGGAGTGTTATAAGCACCTCTTCCATCTTTCTTCTTAGCATTGGCAGATTCATTGAAAATTTGAAATAGTACATTTTATTCCGCAAATGAATCCTATTAGTTCATAAACAATATTGTAAGATTCCAAGTGTTGCCACCTTTCAACAAATGCAGTCTGTGTGCACTGTGCCTTTTGAATTTTTTTTTTTTTTCCCAATCATGATACCACTTAAAAACAATGCAATATTTCACACTTTGTTCCAGTATTTACTCTACCTGACCTTCTGTATTATTTTATTTATATAAATCTATTAGTGGTTAGGAAAAAAATGCTTTGCTATGCCAGATAAAAAAAGAGGCTTTACTATAAACGAATCTTCATAATCAAGATAAATCTTATTTCAGTTGAAATTTCGTTTTCTGACTTGTTTCTCTACATGCTTGTTGAAGGAGGTTTACAACCTTCTCGCAGGAGGTCACTCTATACCTTGGCATCATATATGCTCATCTTTTCTGCCAGGGCAGGCAATTTCCATGATCTAATTCCGATTGTCAAAGCAAGCCTGACAGAGACAACAGTTAGTTTCTTCACCTAAGCTTTTAAGTTGTGTCTCATTTCATGTCTTTGCTGTTCAACTCCCTGATGAAATTGAGTGCCACTACTTGTTTGCATTTCTATTATGTTGGGGTCAGTTAATTGAAGTCATTAATCTGCAGGCTGATCCTTTCCTTGAGTTGGTGGATGATATGCGGCTGCAGGCTGTTTGCATAGAATCAGGGAAAATGTTATATGGATCTCAGGAAGATGAAGTTGCTGCTCTGAAGTCGCTTTCTGCGGTAGAATTGGATGACAAACAGTTGAAGGAAACTGTTATATCATACTTCATGACCAAATTTTCAAAATTATCAGAGGTGATTAAAGTATATATTGGTTTCCTAATTTGGACCTAGCTGGGTCAAATAGGGATACTGCAAAGCATGAACTAGCATGTTTCAATATTTTCAGTGGACTAATTGAACACATAAACCAGTCAAAATGCCACTGAAGTTGGTTCAACGATGAATTTATAGTCAAATTGGTACAAGATGGTCAAACTGCCTTGAACAAGTGGATAGTTGCCCTGTTTCGGTGGAATAATTCATCTAGCTTTTGAATTCTGGTCATAAACTATAATTATGTGACCATCTGACCAAAGGAGCTGCTTATGTATGCGTCGAGTAATTTAACTAGAGAATAGTCTATTTCTACCCATAATATAAATCTTATGCATCAAGTTTACTTGGATTGTTGAAGAATACTCTGATAGCTTTGAGCAATCAATGATGTTTTTTAAGGCCTGAACAATTAGTCAGATAGACATGAGAATATAGATGAATAACTTTGTCTCGGTACTCTCTCTATCACACATGAAAAACCATAGTTTAGAAGAAAGAAATATATGGAGTAGAGGGAGGGTAGTGCTCTAACCCCCCCTTTCCTCCCCCCCCCAACCCACACACACAAACAAAAAAAAAAAACTCAGGAAGATAGTTCTGAGCAGTAGATTGTCCTTTAATTTGCTTCAGCTATAAAAATACAATTAGTAGTGATACAGTAATTGTTACCTAACCTGTCCCACCGTTGCTGGAGTTTCTGAGAGAATCAATATAATGGTTAAACCGTTGAATGGTCCCTTGGGGTTCTCAATTCTTATGGATGAATTTGTGCTCAGTATATGTGTACCAGTGAGCACATAGGCAAATTTATTGTGGCAATTTTTTGTTAACCAATCTTTTCTTATAAATCAGGATGAGTTATCCAGCATAAAAGAACAACTTCTAGAAGGGTTTTCGCCAGATGATTCATATCCATCTGGACCTCCACTGTTTATGGAGACACCACAGCCATGTTTACCACTTGCTCAGATTGAGCTCCCAGATTTTGATGAAGTAAGCATTTTCTTGACATTGAGTCTCCATTTTTAGAGTCTCTTGAAGACTTTCCATGTAACTAGTTCTTTGATTGGTTGTTTTCTAGATTGTGGCTCCAGTTGACTTGATTGATGAAGAGACCGTGCCTGAACAAAGTGGAAGTCAATCTGATCGAAAAACATCACTTTCTATCAACAGCTCTGACATTCTAAGTGTTAATGAACTGTTGGAATCGGTAAAAGCTGATGTTATTGTTTTTAGAGCGGTGTTAATTTTTATATGATTGTACTTAAATCAATATTTTAATGCTTCTGTTGGATAAATTGTTTGATCTTCCTATAGTTACCTTGGGGATTATTGTGTGGATAGGTTTTGGAAACAGCCAGACAAGTTGCAAGTTTCCCTGTTTCCTCTACATCCTTACCTTATGACCAAATGAAGAGCCAGTGCGAGGCGCTTGTAACCGGTAAACAACAGAAGATGTCAGTTCTTCACAGTTTCAAGCACCAGCAGGAGACAAAGGCACTAGTTCTTTCAAGTGAAAATGAAGTGAAACTTCCCCCTTTAGGAATGAAGGTCAGTATTTTCTTAAAGAGTTGAAACTCAGAGGGAAAGAAAGATATTACAGAGGAACCGATTTTCTTTTTCCATTTGACATGTTTGGACTATTGATGTTAGTGATGATGGTTAATGGTTAATGCTTCTGCCTTCAGTTTGACAATGAAGAGAGAGGGGGGTAGGGGAGGCGGAGTTGAGCATTTTCAGCTTATTATATGCTTTTTATTCCATGAATTCATTACCACTTTGCTATTAAAGTCAACTATTTCAATTCTGCCAAACACTTTGCTCTTTCTGAAAGGTTGAGCAAAATCATGCTTGACAGAGGATGGATTTTTTTTCTAATTTGACTTGTAAATGATGCAATTTGCGTCTGAAATACCACAAATACTTCGGATTTAGGAAAAATGCACATTCTTGATATTTCAACTGGTAGGGCTATCAATTTTTTTTTTTTTTTTTTTTTGTTTATATCAGAATCTGAGTTGTAATATAGTCATGTTATTGGACTGGTTGAGTGTTCAGGAAGTTTTGCATTTCTATTCTTCTGACCAAATTCCCAACATAAAATTGATGAGATCATAGACTTGAGGGTACCATAGGTTCATTTGTCATAATATATTGAGAAAGTCCTTTTTTTTTTTTTTCTTTGGATCCACGGCCAGTGATGGCAGTTTATATTCTATACTATAGATAATATTCATTACTTCTTTAAATCTTCTGAATTTTAGTTATCCCAAGTACTTGGAAAAGTTGTGCACATATATTGAAAGCATGGAGTTTAGTTGATTGTATATCATGAAAGGATTATCATTTGTTGCTATTGTGCCATTGTGTAGACAATGGAGTTTGCAGAAGGGGATCTGAAGTTAGTGACCGAGGCGCATTTTCGAGCACAGAATCAAGTTTGGCTCCCTTCATATGACTATGGACAGCAGCAGTTTTTGCGATTGCCACCTTCAAGTCCCTATGACAAATTCTTAAAAGCAGCTGGATGCTAATGGAGCCAGATTGCCATAGTTGTCTTGGTAACTATTTATAGAGATAACCCTTGTAATTTTATAACCATCAGCTCTCTTGCATCCCCCAGCAATTTTCAATTTTTTCATTCTTTGTATTGATTGTAATCAGTCTGCTGCTTTAGATGGTTTCCACCATTTGTGCCAAAATGCATGAAATAGGTTGGAGACTGATTTGCCTACTATCTCCAAGTTTACACATCCAAAAGTTAAAAAAAAAAAAATGTGGGAGGGGGATCTTTCTTTTCCAGAAATGCATGGTTTTGTTGACAATATTATATAGTATGTCAATATTTAAAGAGTTTATTAATACTAAGTCCAGGTTGTAATACTTTTCTACCTTTCTTGCTCTTTTTTATGATAATTTGATGGAATATACTGGTATGTACATCTATACGACTAGTTATGATACATAAATAAAATTATAAATAAAAAATAAAATATACATAAAAATAAAAAAAATAAAATGTAAAAAGTAAACATGTATAAAGAGGTGTGTACATAGTACTACTCAAATCTTGGTATTGCACTTTTACAAGTGTAAAAACTTGATTTTGTTCGGAGATCAAATTTATGATTCAAATAAACTTGAAGTTGTCATTGCCTCCAAATGAAAAATGAGTTACGATGGGTGTGCCTTGCATGTATGTTTGGTCATAAGTTTTGGGGTGTCGAGTGGAGTTTGTGGGGTGTGTTATGTGCCACTCTTAATAACACTTATATAGTATTTATTATTTGGCTTCTTAACCAGTAAAAAGAAAAGTGATCCAAAATGTACTGTGCATATTTATTTGTACTCACTTATTTTTTATATTTTTTTATAATTTATCCTTAATTTTTTTTTTTTTTTTTATAATCAATATCAAAATGAGATACTCAAGGGTGTAAAACGGACGTGAAAATAACAATTTTCCTTCCTTAAGATGCAAAAGCATGAACATCCCTATCCCACAATTCTCATTTCCAATTACTTAATAATACTATGTAGTATTTATTATTTGGCTTCTTAACCAATAAAAAAGATGACACTCATTGTAACATAGCATTGTCGGCCAAAAATGCCTATCCAAAAACGACACTTCGCCTCAAAACGTCAGTAGGCATTTCACATAAGTTGCAGCATAGGATTAAAAGATGTTTCACATGATCATACCCTGCCCTTGTAGTTCCACATTCCCACGTTATATCCTAAGAAGTGGAAACAAATCCTTGCTAACGGCTAAATGAGATTATCTTCACGATTGTTGGGAACTTAGTGCCAACTAGTAACATCATTTGAGTTGAACAATGCCAACAGGCAAATAACTGTCTTATTCTACAAGGCAAGAAGTCTGCAATTCTTACGCTACAAGGCAAATGTCAAGAAACACGACAGCTTACACACGTTAAACAAGTTTGCATCTCTACGATTCCAACAGATACAACGTACCTACTGAGCTGGATTTGCCATACTTCTTAACTTGGCAAGAAACACGACAGCTTACACATGTTAAACAAGTTTGCCATCTCTACAATTCCAACAGACACAATAAAACCTACGGGGCAAGATTTGCCATACTTCTTAACTTGGCCAACATCTGAGCAGCAGCTGAATCTCTTGCTTCACGAGGACTGGAACAAAGGTTACCCTCACAAGAACACTCAAAATCGATTCCTTTAACAGTTACATTAGCTTGGAATTTACCTTCAAAAGGAGCAGACAATAAATTTAACCATGCAAGTGAAGATTGAAATTCTACAAGCTAATTTCTCTAGATAGATGCAAATGGCAAAATGGTCACTTGATATTGTAAAGGTGACCAAGCAAGTGCAATGATAGACAGGGGGCTGTAGGAATTTCAACCTATTGGGGAAGGAGGCATATCCGGGTTTGATCCCGGGACTAATGAGCCAAAGAACCTTAAGGCTTCTAGGGGTGCCCCTACACCAACCTCGTGGGCTCCCTCATTGCATTCAATATTGAGAAACTCTACAAATGTGCTGTTAATGGTGCACAGAAGAAACCACGAAAAGGACCTATGCCTCCACTTCCAATTTCTACGTCTAAATTAGACAGTCTTACCATCTGATAGAGAAACACGATAAGTTGGAAGTATCCAATTATTTTCATGACATACAGCATCTAGTTCCTGCAAGATTAACAGAGCATTCTAAGTACTTGTATAAAGAAAAAGGAATGGGTTGGCCAGTTGAAGTTGTTTTAGTTTATGCAATCCCCAATGGATTTTAGTGTTTTCAGTTCAGCTAATTTTCAAACTGCTGATCAGAAGTGATGCTTAAGTATCCGCAAGTAAAAGCAACAACTTCCTCCCAACATACACACACACACATATATACATATGTATATATAAATGAAAAGAATACCCAAGGGAAATATGGGGGGGAAAGAAAGAAAGGAAGTCTCAGAACAAAGATCTGTAGTAATACTTTGAGCAAAACCATATTTGGGCATATAATCAAGCACTAGTATAGAGAATGTCAATTGGGTAATATTTTGGGAACAAATAGAAATCAATTGTTAGACAAGTTTTTTTTTTTTTTTTTGAGGGGGTGGGTGGGTTGTAGCTTCATCTTTCACTGATATACTTAAAAGTCTTTGATCTAATTCTAGTTGTTAAATGTCATGCATATATGCGCATGTCACCTATTTCATCATTTGACTCAACTATTATTCTTTATTTTTTTTAATTATATTTATTCATAATATTGTGGTTTTTCTTGATTATTTTAATAAATACTTCTCCGAGCAATCACTGTATTCCTACAAACTTCAACCATTACCTATTGTACGCTACCAGCATCAATGCGTCCTACGCACTAGTAAAACATGCCACTTTCTCTCCCTCACTGCACAAATGCAGGAAAGGCAGAGAATCCATTCTCCTAGCAACATTTGTATGATCCTGTGTTTTTAGCCACTAAACAGGATTAAAAATAACTCGTATGTCCTGACACATTCTCTTCCCTTGTATTCAAATGCATGAAATTAGTAATTGTTTTGAAGAAACACAGCAATGAATGAAAGACATGCCATGAATGGCATGGAAACAACTCAAAATAACATAATTTCAGCCTCAGCATTGATCATAGAAAAGTTGAAAAGTAAAGCCTATAAGTAACTAGCATGCCTTGCCTGGTATTGATGTTGTGTAACTAGAACAGCCTCAGACAATCTTCTCCTCTTAGTACATGGAGATGAGTAATGTTGATCAAGATGTGGAAAAGTCTTTTCTTGACTTCTAACATATAGATCATTACATCCTTCAATAATGGACTCTATCTTCAACTCCAAATCATCTTCCCCACCTTTGTCAAGGAGCAACAAAAATAAGAACGCTTTGTATCTTTCACAAGAAAAAGGCTAAGCAGAAAAAAAGGAACTTTTTTATAGGTTACAGTCTCCACTTTTTTACAGCTGGTTTATGCAGTCATAAATCTTATGATGCAAAGCACCAGTGGTCATCATACAAAGTTTCTCTACTTTTACCATGGAAATTAAGATTCTCAAAGCAGCTTTAGCATCATTTCAAGGATATATGATGTTTTCTGGTCTGGTCCAGTACAGATCATGTTAGTGGATATTTGTATTTTGAGGATACAATTTATCTTTCAATAAATTGCTTCTTACTCATAAGAGAAAGAGAGAGAAAGAGAAAAAGAAAAGAAAAAGTTAATTTGAGCCACAACTTATTTCATTAGTGGTATTGTGGTACATGAAGCATCAATAACTCTAATCCATAGGAAAAGATTGTAAAAAGTTGTTAGAATCAGAAGCCTGCCTAGCAGATACCAGAGTCATATGATTGGCTCTGACTCTGAAATGGGTGAAAGTGCCTTTCTTATCGGGCTCAGTCATATACCAATACTTGATGTTCTACAAGGCATCAAAAATGCTATAGAGCTAGTATAATGTTATTGTGTCCCACCACAAAAAAAGATGCAAGTTATACTTGACCAAGAACACTCCAATAGACAAAATCCATAGAAGCACTCATTTTAAGAATGAAGGTAGTAAAAGAAGGTATCATAACATCAAATTCAACCAGCAAGGAGAAACAACTGAGAAATGGAACCATACCAGTTAAAATTGTCTGAATTTTTTTATCAAAAAGTGCAATCTGATCCTCTATTATGCGCTGCTGAAGAGCCTGCATAAATAAACCAGGATTAGTGCATAATTGATCTTTCCAGCATTCAAATAATAGGACTAGGCTACTAAAGTTAAGAAAAACAAACAGCAAAGCAGATATGACAACTGGCTCATATAATTCATGGAAAAATGTAGATTGCAAACAATCACGTAGCAAGTTTGTTAGATTAAAAAAAAAAAAAACTGCAATCGTTATTAAGCCAATGAACGGGTTGTTCTAAGCACATGATATATTTCATCTACAGTAAATATGCAATCTAGTTTCTCATAAATGACCAATGTCTATACTTTCTAGGTGCCCATGCGTTGCGACTGAGAAGTGATGTGAAAGTTCCTGTCATTAAGACATGCAAATAATGGGCATTACCAGGTCATTCCTCTTCCGTATAAGAGCTGTAAGGGCAGTTTCTGACAATATCTTGTCCTTTGAAGCTAAGAAAATTTGAAGTTTCTCAAGATACGGAGAGTTAGACACTTTTGAAATCAAGAGATGGTCATCAGCCTTTTCTTTTTCTGCTGAAGTAATAGAACAAATCTTGTTACAAGCAGCATTATCATTAATTCCATCCTCTGTGAAGGGAACCCTCAGTGAATCAATCTTCTCAAGATACTTAGAGTTGGACACGTTTGTAATCAAGAGATGGTCACCAGCCTTTTCTTTTTCTGCTGAAGTAATAGAACAAATCTTGTTACAAGCAGCATTATCATTAATTCCATCCTCTTTGAAGGGAACCCTCAGTGAATCAATCTTCTCTACCTGCAAAGCCAATGGCATACAGTCAGATGGAAGAAAATAAAAATTATTGTAAAGCTAAAGAAACTTTAATGAATGAAATACAAAGAAAGTGGAGGCAATGCATTAGGCTTAGTTTTTAAATTTTAGTTTTTTCCTTACTAGTTTGCAACATCCAGATGTTGAATTAGTTACGCTTTTACACTTTGGCTTCCTAATTTTATATACATATTTATATGATGTTCTAAGTAAAATAGAGAGAATCATTTGATTTGTAGCATCAATGAAGGTACAAGACTCAACTCTAGATAAGAAAATCACTGGCAGCTTTTACAGTATTGTAACTTAGTGAACTTCAACATAAAATTGGAAATGACTAAGGAATATGATTAAAGAAACTATAAATCACAGCCACTTCCAAATAAGCAACCAAAAATATGGTGTAAGCACATGCACTAGAGAAGGGAAGTGATGAACTCAGAGACAAGCAGATGAATAAATCTCACCTTAATATTGCTTGCTGATCCATTTGAACAATTTTGGACAGATGAAGTTTTCATTTCTTGGACGCAGCATTTTTCTTTATTTTGAGATAGAAAACCAGAAGGATTATCAATATTCATGTCCTGGGTTTCATCATTCTCTTTCTGCTTTACTGTTTCAATATTAATGCTGTTAGGCGTGCTATCAGGACCATTAGAGACGCCATCACTAACAAAAGGCTCTGTCCCTTCATGACTGTCCATCATGTTTTCATCAGCAATCCTCGAATCTTGCAAAGTATTTGAGAATGTTACTCTGCGAAGAAAGAATATATCACACAAGCAGCTAGCTTCATCTTTAAATTATGGACAGGAAAGTAGGGTCACTTTAAATGATGAAAAGAGGATCAAAAGAAAACATGAAGTGTCAAAAAGTGTTAACTCAAGGAACATTATGCTAGAGTTCTGAGGCTGCTAAAGGTATTTGACGTGAAACTCATTTCTGCAAACCATCAAATTAGACTACACCACAAAGAAATTAGGTTAATCAGTCTTCAGGCTCCCATGGATGAACAATAGTAGAATGAATTATAGCATTGCAAAGTCTCTTTTGATTCAATAAAGATCATGACCTATGCACAAGAAGGGGCACCAACCCTTAATAAATTCAGATAGTGAGCTGTTACCACATCTTTATGCATATAAGATTGCACAAAGCATCTAAAAATTGTCACTATAACTATATGTCAAGTATGCTCAATGGTGAGGGAATAGTCGCAGTTACCAAAATTGGTTTTAGAGATTGTGTTGATGCTAATTGAACACGGATACCAAAACTTAAGGATTCCACAAATCTCAGACCCATAATTTTTGTCCTAAGTGCCAAATGAACTAAATAAATATACTAGCTGAAGCATTTGAAATCTGAATAGTATCATGTCAGGGGAATATGACGCAAAATACTGCAAAAATCAATTAGAACAGGTCTTGCAGAAGGTGAAAACAGAACGTATGTCATCTTAAATAAGTAAACCGACCTAGAAAGCCACACTGAGATTATTCCAGAATAAGGAAGCACATGGAAATACTCTACAGCTGGAGTGATTGTCCAACTGTCAGAGCTCTTTTGGACCAAAGGACCCTGCAAGCTATTCAAGAACACACAGAAAATATAACGTCAGAAACATATCAACAGTTCATTGACAAGATTGACTCTTGGCATAATATCCAGAAGGAATATCAATTCAAGAGCAATAAGCACGTGCAGGTTTAACAAGTAAACCCTGTTAAAGAATATGAATAAAGATAGAACACTCCCTTATCATGAGATAGTCTAAGAAACTGTAACATAAAAACTATTACCAAGTAACCAGCCAAAAATTCCATACAAAATGAAAGGTAAATGTACCCGAAACCTACTAAAAGGTTCATAAATTAGTTCACAATGTGTTCACAAATAATTAACATTAACATATAAAATGCAAAAAAAATATATTGGACCTTGCAAAAGAAAAGAACAGAGGAATTTGCATGAAGGGCTAAAAATGGAGGGCAATTTTTTTCCCCAATTGAAAAGCAGGTGACAGCAAAAAAATCACCCTTGCAACTTGAGCCATTAGCTGATGACAAAAACAGACCTGTTAATTAAATCTCTGATAGGAAATAAATTAGCTTCATGATTGATTGGCTTGGTACAACGCATTATAAAAAAGCGTGATGCTGCTTTCTCTTTGCTGTGTGTGTACACAGTGTGGCTTTCCAAAACCTGAAGATCAGTCTGATTGATACCTGTTCCATGGACAAGAATCATATCAACTATACAGTTATTAGCAAGCACCTATCTAAAAAAGAAAAGGATAATGATATATATCAACCAACATATGAAAGTATGAGGCAATTCTGACCTCAAAATGGTGACCCTAAGTATACAGCATAATGCAGTTAATAGAGTAACATGTCAACTTGGAAAGTGAAAAATCAATTTACGTATCATCTCCCTAGATCAGTTTATCTGGCACCATTTTATGCATAAATAGAGTAAATAAAACCTTAAGATACACAATAATGACAACAATACTGTTTAGACATCTTTCTGTGGAGGAAGGATAAATACCTGCAGCTTCCTTAATGGCAGAATAGCCCACTTGCAGAAAACTGGATTCATCGGCATTTACTTCATCCCTTGAAAGCTTTCTGGTGACTCGTTTCTTCTTGTACGTATATTTTGTTCCTGTTGTAACTTCAGAACTTTGATTTGAGATGTCCAAAACTTTTTCAACTACTGCCCATACCCCACTCGTGATGGAATTAAACAACAAGAAACAGTTCTCATTCATATTGTCAATTAAAAGAACTGCAACTTTTGAAATGGGCCACCCCTCAATGTTAGGAACACTTTTTGATCCATCTAAAGATGTACATATATTACATGCATCCAGGACATTTTTCTCCGTCAATGACAGTTGTTCCTCCACATCACTGAGTTCAGTATCTTCACACTTCTGCATGAATTTCATATGAGCTATCAATCTCGGCCTCTGAATCGTAGCCAACTTGCAAAATTCTTCAAGAGTCAGAAACTCTAGATCTGGACGTTGTTTTCTGTGGTAGTAGTTGTACAGCAACACAACGGAATGCATCTAATACCAATAATTTCAAAGAAACAGTTAGTAACTAGAGCCGAGAGGAGGTGTAGTTCTCCAAGTAGGAGAGGAAAAAGGAAATAAGATAACTTCAAAATAGTTCAAATAACTGACATGGGTGTATCTCTAGATTGCTATATTAATTTGTTATACTTATACACTAATGAAAGAGGTGAATAAAGACACCTGTTTAGCAACTGACTCCTGTTGAGCAAGGGTAGGCACAGAAGATTTTGTTGGCAGCAATGGATCAACCAAGAATTCTAAAAATGCCTGAACTGCGTCCTCAGTGGGACATACATCTGACAGAGCCATGTTTTATATTGTGCTACAAAAGAATTGCGGCCAGTTGAGTTGTCACATACACAGAAGTATGTTTAATATGTAGATCACAGTTGATAGAACAAGTACGTAAACAACAGCACGAGTCTGTGTCTGTACAAAAAAGTGTACCAAAGAGGGAAACACAAATTTTGAAAATTTCCAAGAAACAGTATAAAATGCAGGCATATCTCGGATTATTTAGCATCAAGACTGGAATGTTGTATGCTCAATATAAATTATACGATGTGCATAATCAGGAAGAAGAAAACAAAAAGCATAAAATTGGGATGATTTCTCCCGTAACTTTCAGCAGAAAAAAAAAAAAAAGAAAGAAAGAAAAGGAAAGAGTGAGGGAAAGAGAAGAAATTTGAAGAACAGCTTGAATAAATTCAACGAATATTATAATTTCACAAAAAAAAAAAAAAATCTGCTCAAGAACATGCATGTTCCATAATCCACAAAACCCAACACACACGATTTTATCTACGTTCAATGAGCACAATTTTGCGGGAAGTTATTCCAAAACAGAAACAGAGCTAGGTTTTAATTCTCAAATGCGGTTCGTAGAATCATACCACAAGACTGTTTGACAACAAAGGCGTCATTTTTATGCTACAACAGGAAGAGAAAAGAATCCTTACTTGACCAAAGCTTTCAATGCATTTGGGTCTTGAGAATCTGCATACAAAAAGACGCATGTAAAACCGAAAATCACAAAGTGAAACTCAAGCCCCCAGATTGTTCAGATTCTTCCTTGAAGCACAGAAAAAATTAAAGATAATAATGTAGACAACGAAAAAGAAATGCAGGAAGAAATTTGAGTGGAGCAGCAGACTTCATTACTAGAGCTCACCGGTTCTTGCAGCTGGACAGTGAACTGATGATCACTGTAAGGAACAGGCAGGGAGACTGCTGGCGGAGTCAGAATGGATCAAGAGTAGTCAAGTCATAGCTTTTGTAACGAATACCAAAACGGCATTACAAACCGCTTTAGATAAAAAAATAATATATATATATATATATATATATATATATATATATTTATATATATATAATAGGGTCCAACAAATATATATATATATAATTTTTTTTAGTTTTTTATCATTTATGTAAAAAATATCCCAGAAATGTAAAAAATAAAAATAAACTATTTACTAAAATATTACATTTTAAAAATATATTAATATACTATTGTTTTGCTAACACGGTGTTATAGAATTTTGCAATACAAGGACCCAATCAAATTGGCATCCCCCAAAAGGCAAACCTTCACAGGGACACCATTGGTACCTTTGTACTGTATATATATATATTCACAGAAATTGAAAGGGTGCCATCAAAATGGCATTCCTCAAAAAAAAAAAAAAAATCATTTATGTATATTATTTCTTTCTCACTCTTTTCCTGGTTAGGTCATTTTTATATAGTGTTAAAGTCAAGTTTCATCATTTTGTCAATTTTGTTAGGAAAATTAGGGTAATCAAATTATCTCTGATTGATCAAAAAATTGGCAGAGTGCTAATTTTTTACTTAGAAATTATAAGTGACTCTATCAGTTTACTTCTTTTGGTCAAATTCTATTGTTTTGACAATTTTTTTTCATTTTTTTAATTTTTAAGACCATCTTTGTGTGATTCTAAATTTTTAAAAAATTATTAACAACAAAGGCATTAGGGTAGGTGTGTTTTGAATCTCGACTGAATTGGTATGTTTTTTGAAAATCTTTTCACGCCAACAAATTTAAAGGGCTCTCTCTCTCTTCGTACGAATCTATATATTTATATGGTAATACAAGCGAGTATTTTTGGAACAAAAAATAATAAATAAACAAATGGAGAGTGCCTCTGGATAAATGGGATCGTGGGTAAAAAAAATCCCCTGAATCAAACATGCCCTTAGGAAAAATATTATTTTTACAATAATTAAAATAATTTTTTGAATTTTTATGCCCACGTTCGGTGTGTGATCCACGCACTGACTGAAAGTGAAATTATTATTAAATTGATTTCCGGAGACATGCCCTTTGGTTTGGTCCCTCCAAATTCCAAAATGTTGGCACTTTCCATCGCTCCCCAGTTTTGTTTTGGTTTTGGCGTTGGGCGAACCAAATTCAGCATGTCCGGCACAACAAGATACTTTACCAGAGCTCTTCGATCCAAAAGCAATGCACCAACTTCGGCGACGGCCCCAAACCCAGAACCAGACCCAGGTCTCTCTATAACTATTCAAATCTTTTCAGGTTTTTCTTCTGGACTCGTTTTCCGAAAGTTTACACTTTTTTCTCTTGTTTCGTCTTAAAGCCTCTGAGTCCTCCGTGGCTGCTTCAGCGCCAGAAGTCCGTGTCTTTGTGAGGAAGAAGAGAGCGAAAAGAACAGTTAAAGTCCCAGAAAAGGAGGACGGAACCGAAACCCAGGATCAAAGAGTGAGATTTTATTCATTATTTTATCTAGCTTAGCCCCTGTTATGAAGGTTTCTATACGAGAATTTCGAGTTCAGGTTCCGTTTGGTTCTTAGAAAACACTTTAACTTGCAATGGGGATATTTTTTGCACAGGAGTCTGTCCTACCTGAAATTGAAGAATTTGCTTATAGGAGACCAAATGAATTGACCCAAAGTAGTAAGTATCTCTTTGCTACATTTTGAAGCGTGGCTTCTGTTCTGTCTTTCCACTTAAGACATCTGGTATCATTTCTAGAAGATGGGTCATTATCAAATTTCGATGAGTAGTAGAGGAATATGTATGACACTTCCCTTTCTCTTTGAAATGAGAAGATACTGTAACTTGTACTTTGATTGCATTTGCAGAGGTAAGCAAAAGTTAAAGACAGTAGTAAATCCTGGTGCTTGTTTTATTTTTGTAATAAATATAATCTGCAATGGAGAATATATAACTGCTATCCTTAGTCCTACCGAATCAAGGTGGGTAGAGGTGGCTTACACATTGATACATTCTCACGCTCCTGCCCCCCTGTTCCAATTCTGGGGTTGAATTCTCATAGGGGTAGTTTTGCAGGGAAATCCAAATCCAGCTCAGATGCGCTTGTGGTTGAAAAGCAAGTTCCTGCTTCTAAACCTAGAGGTAAATAATGATGCAAGATTGCAAATTGCCTTGGGGGTTTTGGTAACTTGGTAGCATATGAAGGTGGTGATTTGTATTTTTGAGAACAATAGGCTTACATATATAGAAGCATATCTTTTCAACAGACGACCCATCAATCACAACTGTATAAACGGGTGTTGTTAAACTCTCAAGGCTCAACTACTTTTATTTCTCAGGCATTTACTCAGTGAAATATTATCTGTTTCAAATTTTCAACTCTTACCTGTAAATAACAATTGTAACGGAGAGATTTTCAATTCTTACTGTCATTTTTTAACCCATATTAGTAGTAAACTGATATCCTTCCCAGGTCCTTTTTGCTGATAGCATCAGGCCTACTTAGTTATGCAGTTCATAATGATATAGGTGAATCACCTGCCAGCTGGGAGGAGGTGCTTGAAGGTATTCGCAAAATGAGGGGTTCTGCCAATGCGCCAGTAGACACTATGGGATGTGAGAAAGCTGGTGATACTCTTCCCACTAAGGTATAACTCTTTATCTTTAAGTTGTTCATAAATATGTGATTAAAATAAATAAATATGTAACTATTTATCTTTGGCACTTTCTAGAGAAAACGATTATTTCATGTGCATATTAATTCATAGATATTGATGACAAAGTAATCTATTCCCTGTGTGCAGACTGTTGGTCACATATACTATATACATTTTTAACATAGGTCAATTGCATGTATCCTTTTTGATCTTCAGTTTAAACCTGGGCTCATGGTTTGACTGGCTTGCTAGGGAGCTCTCTCTCTCTCTCTCTCCCCCTTCCGTTATTTTTTGGGGCTGAATTATTTTGGTAAATTTATTGTTGCAATAAATTTTCTTAATATTGTATAATTTATGAAGCAAAATACAAATAGGTTTACTGTGTCTCAATTTTTATATTTATAATTAGGAAAGAAGATTTGCTGTCTTGGTATCTTCCCTCTTATCAAGCCAAACTAAGGATCATGTTAATCATGGTAAGAACATATATGTTTAAGCTTCATCAAAGAGGCTTTCTGATGGGCTATTTCTTTCTTTTTCATAGTTTTCATTCTACTGCAAATGCACTCTGAGATTTTACTGTCATTTTTCTGATTATCATTCACTGAAACACACTTGCCTTATAGAAGGTTATTAGGTTAACAACTAACCACACCAACAAGGAACAATTGAAACAAATGTTATCTCAGAACACCAAAAGTTATTCATTGTAATATTGAGATGGAAAAACAGAAGGGAGAAAAATTAAAAGGTAGGTCTTCTTTTGACATGGATAATATGGACACATCTGGGTGTGAAGACTGAGGATGATGGGCCATGTTTTAAATTCTTGTCCCTTGTCTGGGTCTTGTCCCCCAAAATGCAATTGTCGTCTGTCGTGTGATTAATACTTGGCATTTGGCAGTTGCTGAGAAAGATTGTCATATTTGAACTTGCTTCTGAAACATCTCTACTTATAAGTGTGTATTTTTAAGAGTAGGAGCAATCCAACGACTACTTCAAAATGGTCTGCTTACTCCTGAGGCAATCAGCAAAGCTGATGAAGAAACGATCAGAAACTTGATTTACCCAGTAAGTATTTCTTAGCTCCTTAAAGAGATTTCCTCGTCTTATTTAAGTAACCTGTATTTATCTGCAACTTGAAAGGATGCAACTGACAAGGCTTCCAGAATTGTCAATTTCTTATGTAGTTATGCTTGTTTAGTGTTGTATTAATCAACATCTATGCTTGTTCTTCCCTTTTCTAGGTTGGGTTTTATACAAGAAAAGCCGCTAACTTGAAGAAAGTTGCGAACATTTGTCTCACCAAGTATGATGGAGACATACCTGGCTCAATTGAGGAGCTGCTCTCACTTCCAGGCATAGGTCCTAAGATGGCTCATTTGGTAAGTGTATGTGATTGCTTTCCTTCATAGAACAGTATGTTGCCTTAATTTTTGGAAGTTACTTTTGTTAGTGGCATTGTAGGTTATGAATGTTGGATGGAACAATGTTCAAGGGATATGTGTAGATACTCATGTTCACCGTATATGCAATCGGCTTGGATGGGTGTCAAGATCAGGCACTAAACAGGTTCATTTAAGTTTGCTTGCATCATATTTGATATACCCAATTATTTTACCATTACAGGCTTTCTGAAAATGCCATATGTATGTTTGAAGGTATAGCTGTGATCTAATCTAATCTAATATATATTTTAATAAGCCTACAGCTATGATCTATTGTTTCAAGTTTTGGTGCCTGCAATCAGATATGTAGTGTCCTGGTGCAGATAAAGCTGACACTTGTGATTGTTTTCATGGCCTTCACCACAGTGTCTGCTTAGAAAAGTAAAACCATTGTTTTAATTGATACCAAGGAGGAATTTTTATGTGACCTATTACATTAAGAGTATGGGAATGTCATTATCAGATATTAATCACTTCACTTCTATCTCATCATGTCTGAGGCTTGCTAAATTTATGTTCAGTGTTACTGGGAGTAATAACTTGGCTCTTTGTCTTGTTTTTTCTTTCTTCTGCTTGTATACGTCTAAAAGTCACAATTGAATGTTACTAATACTCTTGCCTTTGCCAGAAAACTTTGACACCTGAGGAAACAAGGAAGGCACTCGAACGGTGGCTTCCTAAGGAAGAATGGGTACCAATAAATCCTCTTTTGGTATGTACTTAAATACAAGATATGTTCATAGCGTTTGATGACTATACTATAAGAACATAAGCAACGATTGCTGCTGGGACAGTCACAAATAACTAACAATATCACTTAAGTAGGTAATGAATGATAAAATTCAAGCAAGAAAGAACTCTTGTGTCGGACTCTAACTAAGTATTTGATTTCTGTACTAATTTCAGCAAAAATCAATGGCTTTTTTGGCTTAAGAATCAGTATCTCTTGCTATATTTACCAAGTGAGTTGCATGTTAATCATGTAGAGCATGTAATCTTGTAGAGTTATCTTTGTTGCTACTATTATTGCTTCGTTGGTAAAGGTTTCTTTGGCTTCTTGTATGAATATGCATAAAATAGCATTGCGTGCATAACTAAACATATCCTTGATATTCTCTTTTGTGGCTTGAACACAAACAGGTTGGCTTCGGACAGACAATTTGTACTCCTCTCCGGCCTCGCTGTGGAGAATGCAGTGTATCTGAGTTTTGCCCGTCAGCATTCAAGGAGACCTCAACCTCACCTTCCAAATCTAAAAAGCCCAACAAGCTATAACCCAAAAAGGCCCTGGAAGTAATTTTCTTTATTTTAAAAGGGAGTTGATTTTTGCGCCACCTGGTATTAGTACCCTCACCCCTTGTAGACTCATAGTAGAGAAAAAGGTGATGCAAACATTTAGGGTGGTGCAAAAATTAATCCCCTTTTTAAAATCATATATCAGCATCATAGTGTGCAACTGTGATCAAATTACTCGTACTAGGTTTACATTGGTTTTGTTGCTTTTACTGCCTCGTTACATGCATGTTGAAGGATCTTTTGTTAGCCAAAGGGGCTTTTGGCAGATGAAATTATTATTACCCTAGGAGGGGCGTTTGGTACCGCATGTCTAAGGATTTTTACTATCGTATTTCTTCACTAACATTTTATACCAAGGATACATATTTTATTTATGCTACTCTGTTTTGACAGTTTAAATCAGCAATTCTCCCTTTCAATCAGGTGTTTATATGTATATATTGAGGAACTGGTTTAGCTAATATTAAAAAATATATATTTTTTCTTCTTATTTATGATAAAAAAAAAAAATCTTATTCTTTTGGTGGTGAAAATGATCATTCACATAAAACAATAAGAACCAATCAAATACTATATCAAAATTAAATCAATAACCATACATTTTCTGTGTCGCCTGCTGTAAAAGCACATGAGTATAAGGACACAGAGTACAAAAAGGCAATAAGTATTACTCTATATATTCCACAAGAGTTTTCAGCCATGGTAAATCAGGAAAAAGTTCCATCACACTTGAATTTTAGCAGTAATTATCATAAAGGGGAGTTTTACACATAAAAATACATCCTCAAACAAGTTATAGTGTCATTTACTTGTTAAATTGTTCGCATTTGAGACTAAGCAGCCTGGGAAAGTATACTCTTACGCCAGACCCAATAATTGGCTCTAATTGGATCAACACGTTCCAGAATGGAACAAACATTTCCTGCTAAATCTGGATCTTGTTTATCAAAATCCGAGGTCTTAAGAGCATCCACAGCATCTCTAAACTCTTGGTTTGGTTGGAAACCATGGCAGATAAGATCCAAAAGAGTGCTAAGCGCAAAGACATGGTTATTCTTAGAATGCAGCACCTTCAAACATACTGAAGCAACTTGAGGGTCGTTCACCCATGAAGAGGTGTCACCTTTGTAGAGTCCTCGAAGATATCTCCATGGGCTTTCATTCTCAGGATGAACCATAATGGCTTCAACAGTGTAATGCACTTCAGACTCTCTGAGAGCTTTTAGGCCCCCCAAGATGGGAGATCTTGTGATGACAAAATATCTCTGTCATAAACATTGTATATTTTTAATTACCAAAATCTAAAAGGAAAACAGAGAAAACACTAGGAACAGTAAAAACTGTTTAATTAATTAACTAATAGAGATAGTAATGGAAGAATACCGGAATGCAGTGAGGTAAACCAAACAAAATATTTGGAACCAATTGTGTTGTTAGCTCTTATAACAGGATAAATTCAACTGAACTGTATCCATATTATCAAAATCCAAACCAAACAAATATCCAAATTGATTGAATCGTTACTTCTCTCCTGGTAGAGTAGTATCCAAAATAAAACACAGACCTATTGTGGCAAATTAGCTAAACTTAAAGCTAAGCTAAGTGATGCAAGATGGAACTTAGACAGCATACGGGAAGAAGTTTCTTCATCATTGGAAAAATGGCAAAATAAGAAAACTACAGATACACAGAATATGCACCAAGGGTTGAGGTCACAAACCTGATTCCAAGCAGAATTGTTAAAAATATCTTCTTCCAGAAGCTCTCCACAATAGTCAAGTTCAGCTTCCCATCCTCCCAGGGCCTGAAGAACCCACTACCTCGAGCAAAAAGGACAGACAAGAACAGAATAAAAATAAGATTTTTATTTAAGTAGAACGCTTTAGACTAATATGACAATAAGACTACGTTATTAGATTTGTGGACCTAACGGGAGAAACTAACCTGCCTATGGGACCATGCATGATAATGTTTAGCATCCATAGACAAAATTGTCTTGGTGAATTCAAGTTCTCTGTTTGTAGCTTGGGGACCTAACTTCTCAGCAACCCATCTTCTGTGATGCCTACAAACATCTGTCGTCAAGATCGATGCAACTGATGGAAGCCAAATGGAGTTATAGCACTCCAAAGCATTTGGAAAATGTTCAAGGAGGAAACAAATGAAGTAATGGAATTTCTGACTCACCATATCTGATAATTTTTGGAGTTCCCTTTGGCAATGTCCTCGAGAAACTCTAGCTCACTATGTAAGTCAGCCTTCAGTGACTCGAGTAATAACCGCCGGAAATGCCACACCTACAGAAAATTCGATTTATTTGATAAGCAATGAACTCAGAACAATTTTTTTTTTCTTAAAAAAGAAAAAAGAAAAAAAACAGACAAACAAACAAACAAACAAAGATTGAACTTTGTTTCCGAAAAAACACAACTTTGTTCTCGTGAAACTGATTATCGATCAAGGGTTTAAAGACATATTTTGGGAGAAAACGAAATGTCTGATACGTTTTGTTTTACGGCAACCAAAATTCAGGGGTTAGAAGCTGTGCAACTAGTTACTAAAATAATAACAACGAACAAATGAAAGTTGCTTTGTTTATCGGCAAAAGAATAGTTCTATGATCAGACGCATAGAGAGAGGTATATACAGTGTAATTTCCGGCATTGAAGTTGATGGCTTCGGTTGTGAGGCTAAGAGCACGAGGAGAGCGCTCATCCGCGAAGTAGACGGCTCGGAAGTAGTCCATGACTTCTGTGAACTCTTCTGTGTACGCAATCGGCACCACGGGATTTGGACCATCGTCTTGAGGAACTGGAGTAACATCTGACCACTCCGATCGTAGACGAAGCGGGATACGGCGCTGCTCTCCATCGTAGTCCGACGCCATCACTGTCGTCCACGACGAGAATCTTCCGCAGACTAAATCTGAAGCGAACTCATCACTCAGACTTCTTTCAACACTTTGTTTGGAACTATTTTGCGCCGTGTTGGGCCTAAGGTGCTTGGACATTCTTTTCTCACATCCAAATTTTCACCACACCCTTAACTGGACTTTACAAAATCTAGAACCAAAAAAAAAACACTTTCAAAGATTAGGGACCGTTTGGTTGTGTAGAATGGAAAGGAAATAGGTGAGGAAATGTTGTTTATTTCATTATTTTTTTGGCTTTCAAAATTCTAAAGAAATAGCAGTTCCATTGGAAAACTCACTCAATGGACCAAACAAGCCAAGCCCTTTACTTCTTTTGTCTCTTAGAAACCATAATTATTTATCCTTGTCATTTTAATAATTAAAATTTTCAAAATTCTTACAAGGTGAAAAATGTAATTTTACCCTTTCTCATAAAAAAAATCCCTACCAAATTTCCCTTTAAACAGGACAAATTTTCATCCCTAAATTTAGAGACTAAGAATACATGTAGATGCTGCATGCCATTGAGTTGGTTGCACAAAGTTTATGATCAATAAGTGATTGATAAAAGTATGATTACTCATCCTGATACTTTAATCATCCATAGGAAAGTGACAGATTTCTCCTCGGCCCTCTTTCAGTTTAGAAGTTAAAGAATTCAACAAGATTCCTAACAGCTGCATTTGGAGCACCTACAACCAAAACTCATCGTTCATATTCAGCCCTCAATGTACTCTATCATGGAAAAGATATTCACATAAAAGAAGGCAGCATTTATTTGAATTCAATGTTTTGATTCACAAATATAATTGAGAAATTTTCAACAAAATAATATTGTAAAAGAATTACATAATGGAACATCAATTATTATTTACTAGCTAAGAAAAATGGAGATATAATTATATTAAAAAAAAAAAAAAAAAAGAATGCTTGTGAGTTGTGATTCAGATTATACAAATAGAGATGAAGTCATATAAATCAAACCAAATTTTCTGGAATTTCTTAAAGGTCCATCAAATTATTTTATCCCCATTCACTTGTAGAAGAACTTCCAAATATCTCTGTCAGTGAAATCCTTGACTAAATGTGCTCCAAATATTCCCTCTTCATCTACTAAGCTTCTCAGCTGCCGTGCTGCATTGTGGAATCCAACATAGTTCTTCTTTGTTGCTAGATATACCACTCCATAAGGAGGCCTCAAGCACTAATATCAATAAAAAAAAATTGGAATTCAAAAAAGAGAATATTAAAATAATAATAATAGACTTCTGCAATCCAGCCTATGGTAGAAGAAGATATGGTTATCATAGTTATAAGCATATGTCCACAAGAGTCTTTGTATAAAATGGAGGAATTAAGGGTCAATTTGGATTAACTTTTAAAAAAAGTGCTTTAAAAGTGTAGACGTAGTAACAGAAGCCATAAGTAACCTTTTTTTGATTCTAAATGTACTTTTTTTTTCATGAAAACTATAACCTGCATTTGCTTCAATTTTTTTTTAGAAGCATCTCACTGCATGCTTTTCCTAGAAGCACCTTTTTGGCTTCTAAAGGTACTTCTACTTTTTCTCAGAAGCCAATTCAAATAGTCTAAAATTACATATAAGAGTTTTTTTTTTTTTTTTTCGTAAGAAGGACTACTAACAGGAGAAAAAAAAAGCAGTCCAAACAGGCTCTAGAACATTGAACACATGCTGAATTAACAACAAAAATAGGAAACCACATGCAAGAATTTTAGTGAGGGTAGGAAATCAAGTATAAAGGAAACCAACCTTCTTGATAAGTGCATACAGCTTCTTCAACGATGTAACAGAATACGGAGTTTCTGTCATTAAAATAACATCATAGCCACCCTCCCCCTGATCCGCTTCACTAGCTCTTTCCCATGCTCGGCTTCCGGAGAGCTTCCTAGATCGCCTCAAGGAAGATTCCTGTCCCATGATGCTACCATCTTGGCTACTACATGCATCCATCAAATCCTCCTCAGAGAAGCTCAAACTCATTCCAGGAGTAACTTCACAGCCATCATTTTTCACAACAGATAACACAGAAGGAAGTTCTTCCCACTCCCCAGCATAAAAGTGAACTGATGGTGCAAGAGTCTGCCTTGAAGGAGTTAAGGGACTCTCTGGCTGCTGGCTCTGCCGATCACGAGCTTGCTCAAGGTTGGCAAGCACATTTGGTATGGTTGTGCATCTTATGGTTTCAGCATTCTGATCTTGAAAATGCACCATCGAAGCTCCCTGTGATCGGAAGAACCAAGAATAGGAGATAGCAAGTTAATTTCAATGAGAATTTTTTCTTTCTTTTGTTATCTAGGCTCAATTCATGTTCCTTGTACATTATTCTGTTTTGGCCAACTAGGAAAATAAGTAGAGAATCCAAGCCCAACAGAAATACCTTCAAGCAAGCAAAAATCCCAGAAACACCATAATTGCAACTCAGCTGCAAGAATCACAAAGTACAGAAATCAATGGATCATGATGAATCAATAACATGATTGAAAAAGATAGGTCAAAGGAGAAGAAACAAAGTAATTTCATTACAATATAGTTTAATTTATAAACTATTGAAGGAAAGGAGAAATGAAAAGACAACTGAGAAAAATCAATCAAGGAATGATAGAAAAATATCAAAATCTTCATGAACTGATTACCTCAAGAACCCTTTTGCCTCTAAAGCTCAGTTGTCCATCACGAATATCATGTTTAAGAACACTAACAAGATCAATAGAACTATCCCAGGATTTGAGATATCCTGCAAAATCAGATAGATCAATTTGATATCACTATCACTTGTATCGATAAGGAACGATCAACCTAAATATCTATCTACAAACTTGAGAAATTATCCTTGTCCTTCCATGCCAATTAAATTTTAACTTTGGCAAAATTATTATTACATATTAATACATCTGATGTATTTATTCATTAATCTGTTATATTTTATGGGGCCCATAGCTCAGTAGAAAACCAATAACACATCTAACATCATTTTCCATTTTGAAAACTAAAATATCAGGTAAAATACCTTCAGGTTTTGAAGATATCATCTCTGAACCACTGAGCCCAATAGTATCAGCAACACTAATTCTACCCTGTATCATAAAGAAGGACCAACCAAACTATCAAACAGATAAAGTGTAAAACGAGACAAAATAAAGAGAATGATACAAGAATGGGATGTCGCTAATAATGTACAAAACCCACTGATGTCAAATTGTATCAGATGCCACAGAAATGTAATTGAAAGATCTTATTTCAGTTTGATTCAGCAGGCACTTTTCAAATGACTGAATCAATATTACACAGACACTTATCATACATTGACAATTGAATGAATAATACCTGTGCTCAAACCTATCAACTAAACTGAAATAATAGATAACCAACCAACTGCATCCTACTATTACAGTCAATTCAACCAATTCAGAAAACAAAATAGTTAACAATGAAGTGAACTAAGATCTACCTTGAAAACATGGACCCCTTGAAAGTCTACACTCTCCCCAGAATACTTGTAAGGGTGAAATGCCTGCAGAACATTAGAAATGTCAAAATTGAGTGAACCATAATTACCCCAGAATACTTGTAAGGCTATTTCAAGGTAAAAGATTTCACCCTTTTTTTATGGGAAGAAGGGGATTTTGGATGGTTGATGCAGATAGGAGATTTACCTTTGAGGGGAGAATTTCTACCGCTGGTGATGAGAGATGAACATCTTTCTCAGAGACGGAGGATATTCTTTGACTTCCATGATCTTGAGCTACCAAGCCAGGTAAGCACTGTGCAAGCAAAGATGATGCACGCATTGCACTTTGTTTTTCAAATCAGTTCTCTGCAAATAGATAAACTGATATCATATATTTCAATTGACACATAAAAGCAAATATGTAGATTGCATACGGCACCCTAAAACCATACAAGAAAAAGGCTCCTGAAAATAATCAAATAACGGTACCAATTCAAAGAGTAAACCCAACTACCCAAACAAAAAGCAGAAAATTATAAGCAAACTAATAAACAGGCAGTCCCTTACCTCTTAAGACTGAGGAATTCCCAGTGATAAAGAATCAAATAAATTGAAAAGCTCCTAAAATTAAGAAATTAAGAGGGGATGGGAGAAATTGAATCCAGAAAAAACCACAATTAATCCACACCTATGCTGGAAATTAAGCAAATATTGGGAAATCGAACATGGAGACAGCACCTATGACCTACCGGAGAAGTCAATGGCAGTGATCGCTGGGAATTCAACAAGAAATCTCGGAGTACGGAGAAGTGCTGTGCTGATTAAAATTAAATAGAACCAAAAATAGGGAAATTTCAGGAAACGAGGACGTTCACACCAAAGTCAAAAAGAATAGCCAAGTTCAACGTGAACAGAGAAGCTTCGACTCAGATACCTGCATTGCTGCACTGTAACAGCACGAATTCCCCAAAATAACCTTATTCTTGTGGTACGATCTCGAGAAAACCCACGATGAACGAGAATTAAGATGCTTGTCTTTTATCGAGGTTTATTTTGGGAAATATAGGAAACTACAGGGGCATCTTTGAAGCGGGAAAGCGGCGGGTTGGTCGGCTGTCGTCTATCCTCCCAACGTGTAGAACCAAGTAGCATTCATCAACATGGCCTACAAAGACGACACGTGTCTTAAGAAAATAATGAGTTAAAAAATAAAAATTATATTAATTATTAGATATGAGAATATTTATTATAAAGTATAAAAAAAAATATACAAGATGATACTTCTATTAGTTTTAATTAATAAAAAATTAAAATAAATTATTTAATTATTATAATAAATGAGAATAAAATTAAAAATATATAATATTTTTAAAAAATTAAGCATAAAATATCTTTTTAAAATACATAAATTAATTTAAAATAATTTATATTTAGAATTAGAGGAGTATCTTTTTATTTATTTATTTTTGGCTAATAAAAGTAAATTGCACTAATAGTCAGCATTAAGCTGCTGCACTTGAATTCAGTCCTATAATTCCGGTTCATAAAGGGAATTGACCTCAAAGTTGGGCAGGTGGGGAAATGAAGGATGAACTATTCCATTTTCAATCACCAACTCTATTCCTTTTCCTCCCTTAGAGATTTTTTTTTTTAATCCAAAAACTTTGGAACTAAGATTTTTGTTTATATTTATCTGTTATTTTATTATTTTGAGATAACATTAATTATTATCTTTTTAATTATATCCTTGTAATTTTTAATTAATCCCTACAACTTTTTATCAATTATTCTTATTCTCAATCATAATAAATTAGAAATATATTAAAAGACTTAAAAAGAATTTTGATGTATTAATTGTATTTCTTAATCTATGTATAATAATCTTAAATATGCCAAAAATTAAACTTGAAAGGTAACTTGCTACCCTTGTCTTATACGATGTCATTCTTGTATTTTATAAGGAATTGCATATTTTAGCAAATTCAGGATGACTCAAATATTTTAAGGTCTTCTAACTCACATTAAAATTATCCCTTCTGTTCTAAAATTCTTATTGTTTAAGGATAATGTATATATTAAGAAATCATTCATTATAATAAAAAATGGTATTCCATTTTTAATAAAATATTATTATTTAATAAAATTTATAGGAAAGAAAATAAGTCTGAGAGGACGTGATAATTAAAAATAAAATGATAGTATATAAAATTTCACAAAGCTTTGAATTTCTAAAATATTAAGAATTTTATGCTTTGTTTATTTGGATGATGGGAGAAAAGAAAATGGAAAGAATAGAAAAGTGAAATTTTTTTTTTATCTTTTATTATTTGGATAGGAAAAGAAAATAAAACTAACTAATTTAATAATAAAAAAAGTATCCATCATTATTATTATATAGATTTACTATAATTTATGGAGTAATTTTAGAAAAAATATACATATAAAAATAGAGTAAATTTTCTCTCTAAAATTTCTCCATATTTTTTTTTTTTTTTTTTTGTGTAAGACTCATATCCTTTTATATATATATATATATATATATATATATATATATATATATATATATATATATATATATATATTCTTTTCTTCTTACTTTTCTCTTCTATCCAAATAGAAAAAAAAAAATATACTTTTCCTTCAATCTTTCTCTTTAATTTTCTTTCCATCCAAACAGTTGCAAAACATAGAGTATTTTGGTAGTATCACCTAAACCCATGGGTGGTATGGTCGCTCCATTGCCTATTCAATCATAAAGTTTCAGCTTTCATATGCAATTTAAAACAATGCATCACCTTGTGTTTTGTAGTCTTGTCTTTTTAAAGTAGAGCAAGCTATTAATTGCAGTGTGTGGCTTGTTTGGACATAAAATAAAAATATGAATAAGAATGGAATGACAAACAAAAAAATAAAATTAATGTAAAAAGGAATTATAATTATTTTTAAAAACAATAATACTTCTTATTAAAAAGTTATAGAGTATCGAATTAATGAAAATATGTTAAAAAAAGTAAATGGGAATATAAATAAATAATTGTAGTTTAGCATTAAGAATAGTAATAGGAATATAAAAAAAAAATTGGAAAATAAAATTTTTTATTTTTTGTTTTAACTTTTGGCTTGTAAGAATTCAAGTTGATTTGCTTTATCAGTCAAAATGGAACAATTAATTTTAAGAGTTGAAAAAAAAAAAAAACATTAGTAAAAAACAATAATGAATTGTAATGACCGAGCATTAGAACTTACGGGAAATGGGGGGTGAGGAATATGCGTTCCGTTTCGTTCCGTTCCGTTGCGTCCGTTACAAGATTTAAATTAAAACTGCGTTGAAAAGACTGTAAGAGAAGACCAACCATTTCCAATTGACGAAGCTTAACAATCCTAAGAAAATGGCGGGACCATCTGTACAAAACCTCTCAGCTCGATACCCTTTTGCCAAATTTAGCATCTTGCATCACTATTCTTCTCCTTTTTCCTCTTTGTATCTATCAGATATCTCCCTTTTAGAATTGCCATTATATTCTATTCTCTCTCTTTTAATAACAAGAACTCTCCGATTCCCATGGAGATTGTCTGTGTCTGATCAGAATCCCCCAAAAAAAAGAGAAAAAAAAATAAAAAAAGGGGAAAGCTTTAATCTTGACGTCCATGGGAAGCTGCATATCGACGCCGGCCAAAGTATTACATAGGAAAAAGTTCAAAGGGGTGCAGAAGCCATCAACGCCGAGAAGCGGGGAGCATGAAGGCTCGGTGAAAGCGCGAAAATGGGTGTCAGGAAGAGGAATCAACGTGGTGGAGAAGCCGTCGCCGGGGAGCATATTTGATAAGTATCGATTGGGAAAGGAATTGGGAAGAGGAGAGTTCGGGGTAACGCATCGATGCGTGGAGATAGAGAGTGGGAAGGAATTCGCGTGCAAGAAAATATCGAAATCGAAGCTGAGAACGGAGATTGATGTTCAAGATGTGAGGAGAGAAGTGCAGATCATGAGACATTTGCCTAGACATCCCAACATTGTCACTTTCAAGGAGGCGTACGAGGATAAGGATGCTGTTTATCTTGTCATGGAGCTCTGTGAAGGTGGTGAATTATTTGATAGAATCGTCGCTAAAGGCCATTACACCGAGCGTGCTGCTGCCAATATAACCAAGACCATTCTCGAGGTTTGCAAGGTAAGCAGATCTCTTTTTCTTCTGGGTCCATGAGTTGTGATCTGGGGCCTATCCATAAGGAGCACTCGAGATTACTTGCAATGCAAGCATAGGCAGCATAGAATAGCTCATGAATTAATTGAATGTGATTGCGCAAAGCCCTCGAAAATTATTATCGTATTTGTTATTTCCTCTCATTTTTATGAACGATATTCTTACACATGTTGCAGGTTTGCCATGATCACGGGGTGATTCATAGGGACTTAAAACCTGAGAATTTCTTGTATGCAGATTCAAGCGAGAATTCTGCATTAAAGACAATTGATTTTGGTCTTTCCACTTTCTATGAAAAAGGTGCAGTCAGTCATTGTTTAGGAGTTTATTGAATGCCTCATGTATAAATATTAACCATAAAATCTTTGCAATGTAATGGCAGGCCAGAGATTTAGTGAAATTGTTGGAAGCCCCTATTACATGGCTCCAGAGGTATTGAGACGCAACTATGGACCAGAAATTGATGTCTGGAGCACAGGCGTAATCCTTTATATTTTACTTTGTGGAGTTCCACCCTTTTGGGCAGGTCAGATAAAGATTTCATTTTATTTTATTATTATTATTAATTAAAATTGTGACTGAAGTGAAGAAAAAGAAAATCAATGGGGAAGCTTTTTTTTTGCGGAATTTTGTTTAAGAGAATTCCTTCAAATAATGGGATTTATAACTGGTACAGAAACTGAGGAAGGAATTGCACAGGCGATCATTCGGGGTAACTTGGATTTTCAAAGAGATCCTTGGCCAAAGGTTTCTGAGGAAGCAAAAGATCTAGTTAAGAATATGCTTGATCCAAATCCATACACCCGACTAACGGTTCAAGAAGTCCTTGGTATGTTTTGTGCTCGAGATTTAAAACTAACCAACTTCAAAATTTCTGTGTTTGAGTTTAAGGTTGACGAATAATGATAATTGAAATGCATGAACTGATTATATTCCTACTTGGTGAAGAACATTCCTGGATACAAAACAAGGATCATGGTCGGAATATTTCACTTGGAGACCACGTTGGAATGAGGATCAAGCAATTCTCATTGATGAACAAGTTCAAGAAGAAAGTTCTCAGAGTAAGTTTTTCTTTATAATATCTATATATCAGTTTTGCAACTTGCAAACTTGAAAAATAGCTTAATTATGTTCAACTGCTACATCAGGTGGTGGCAGATAATCTACCAGATGAGCAAGTAGATGGAATCAAGCAAATGTTCCATATGATGGACAAGGATAAAAATGGAAACTTGTCATTTGAAGAGCTCAGAGATGGCCTTTCTATGTTTGGACACACTCTTCCTGATCTTGATGTGCAGATGCTACTGGACGCTGTAAGTTCTTTATATAACTTGTCTAGTTTCTCTGCAAATTCCAACTTAGGGTCACTCACAGGATTATACTGCTCTAGGTGGAAGCAGAAAGCTCAAATCTTGAACTTGTATAATCCCAAAAGAAAATATTTCATTCAACTCACTATTATTGGAAAATTAAAATGTCCCTTTTTCATGTCAATAGGCAGATATTGATGGAAACGGCACACTCAATTGTGAAGAGTTCATCACAATGAATGTTCATTTGCGAAAAATCGGTAGTGACGAAAATCTATCAGAAGCTTTCCAGTACTTTGACAAGAATCGGAGTGGATATATTGAGTTTGAGGAGTTGAGAGAGGCCTTGTTGGATGACGACTCCCTTCAAAATAATGACCAGGTCATCAAGGACATCCTATCTGATGTCGACTTGGATAAGGTAGAGGAAACAAAAATAAAAACGTTATATAGGAAAATGCTAACATTACCATTCTTACATTTTCTTGCTTTGTTCTGTTCTGCTATGTATAGGATGGTCTAATCAGTTTTGAGGAGTTTAAGGCAATGATGAAGACAGGAGCAGATTGGAAAATGGCTTCTCGTCAGTATTCTAGAGCACTGCTAAATGCATTGAGCTTCAAGCTGTTCAAAGACCAATCCGTTAAAGTTAACTAAATTAGATTTGATGTGGAGATAACCAAATATCTCAGTGCATACCTCTCCTGGAAACGGTGACAAACTCAGCAGTTCATACTTTGACTTGCGTACAGTGGGTTCTTTTTCACTTGGGATTACATGAAAATGGCACTTTTTGGGGAGAATTTGAGGAGTTCTAGTCTTACTGTGATCTTGTTAGCTTCCATCGTATTGCATTCTTTCATTTATCTGATTGGATATTAACATTGGTACAGAGAATGGGATTCTATATTATAAGAGGATCAGTACAGATTGCTTGCTAAAGATGATGTCTTTCTCTTCTCTTATCATTTTTAGACTTCTACTGGTATAAATTATTATGAAGCATCTAGAGAGTGAGAGGGGAAAAGCAATGAATAAAATTCCTTTGGATTGGTTTTCTAAAAAAAAAAAAAAAAAGTTAAAAAGGAGAAATAAAAATAAAAGTTATTTTGTCTTCGGATTGAGTAATAAAAGGTTATTTTTTATAGAAAAAGTGTTTAAATACATAAATATAGAAGTACTTCTAATATATTCAAATGACAAAAAAGGACATACAAAAACTTCTATTTAAGAGTGTTTAGATTAAAATATACTTTATTATGATTTTTTAATTATTTATTTTAAATTTAAATTAAACATATAAAATAAAAGATATATTTATAAATTTATTTATAAATAAAAATAATATTTATTTGTTGATTATATTCATCTATTAAAATGATTTATTTTAAAATTAAATTGAATATATATAATAATTAATAAATTTGTAAATAAAAACAAATAATTACAATGATAGAAAAGTTAGTCAAAATAAGATATTATTGTAATAAATTTAAATTTTAAGCAAAAATTGGTATCATTTAATTATGGGTAATATTGTAATTTGAAGTTGGTTAAACTGACGTCTGCTTCTCAAATCACATGCTTGAAGTTTTTAATTTTTACAAATGCTTTTTCTTTATAAATATTTTTAAAAAAATTAAAAGGAGAAACATTTTACTAAAAGTCAATCTAGACCCTTAAAATTTGAAAAATAAGTATTTTTTTTATTCAAATTAATTAAATTAGCTTTTAGAATAATACTTCTCTTTTTAATTTAAAAAATAAGTACTTTTATTTAATTTGTTAATGTTTGAATTAATTTTTATGTAGAAAAGAAATAATTATAAAAGCCAAAAATCTTTTTTATAAAAACAAAAAGCTAGAGTCATTTTAACAAACTTCAAATTACAAAAATACCATTAATTATTATTATTTTAATATATTAAAAGTACTTCTACATTTATACATTCAAACACTCCTAATGAAAAAAAAAATTATTAACAAATCTAAATATAAAATAACTTTTTCTTTTTAATTATTACTTCAATCTAAACAAATTATAAATTGCTTCTATTTGAGCTTGAGAGCGATCTAGTAATACCAAATTTTGGACAAAAAAATATAAAAAATGAAATAATAACATTAATTTATATTTTTAATTAATCATGAGAAAAGAGATAAAATAAAAAAAAAAAAATAGAATAGTAAATTTTAATCCCATCCTAGCATCGCAGGCGTTGAAAGAAAATTTTGTCCCACAAAAGAAATCTCATGTCCTGGTGTTTGCAAGTAATGAGAGATACGGTTATTTATTTTAATTCTTGGAACCAATCAATATAGCATGTTTCTGTATTCTTACATTACAAGTCCCTTATATTCATTTTAAGCAAATTAACCATGAAAGATTTCTAACTAAAGCTAATCAAATAGTACTAAAAAATCAATTAAATATTTGGTTCAAACCAGCCAAGAGACACTAATGATATAACATCTTAGTTCTAGATTTTTTTACTTTAGAAGACAACCTTATTACACTCGACTGAGAAAGTCAATATCTTACAAAAGCTGCAGATAGATTCACTGAAAGAAATGGACACAAACAAGCACATTTGTGTTAAACTCCAGCATGTGTAATATATGATATTCAGTTACAAAAGCCCTGTTGCAGACAACACTATATACATCAAATTGGGATGCAATCAATAGGAGTGCAAGGAGAATAACTTTTCTTCCGTTACTTACCTCCTTCATCCTGTTCACATATTAAATACCCTAAACAGAAGGGAGCCAGTGTATATATCAGACATAGAAGGGGGGCTCCTTTTTGTCTTCTATTTCATTGGGGCTTGAGCAGCGTTGAGGTGTTTGTTTCTAATGAAAGGGTAAACTTTCACCGACGTTGTTGCTGGCACATGGTGCATGTGGCTGCAGATTTGGGATTAGCATATGTACAATGTTCACAAGACCAAAAATTATCATCAGTCATTCTGTTGGAACTGCTGCTTCGGGTAGCAGCACCCTTTCCTCTTCCACCTCCTCTTCCCTTGCTGCTCCCTGCAGCATTTTTTGAGCTCGTGGCTTTGCTGGAAGCTGCCCCACTGCAATCCACATCAGCTAAACCATTCTCTAATGCCCTGACCAAATTCTCGAAGTAGTTCCTAGTCACACTGCCAAAGCAGATGATGGATTAACAGACCAAATAAGGTTCTTCAATTTCGACAAGACAGGTTGAAAGGACAAAAATCAAAAGGGGAGGAAGAAGACCATTTATAATGAACTGGTCAATAGAACTACGTGTATATTCAAACCAATATTGGCAGTAAATACTTAGCAAAGTTGGAAGTAATGAATACCTGGTCAATCCAGCTAGCTTTGTGCGGAAGTCATTGAATTCTTTAGATGGACCCTCAGCATTGAGGTACTGTTGTAATTCCTTTTCAGCACATTGATGAAGTCTCTCCAAACCCGATTCTGCCTCACCTGGAAAAGCAAAGAGAAATAAAAGGAATGTTTTTATCTGTGGGGGAATCATAACACTATACACTACAGTTCGAACAAAATCCAAGTTAATATGTTTGACCTTGTAAGTACTCAAAAAATTGTTTCTTAGCATGCTCATGCTCCGGCAAATAGTACCCATAAGCATATGTCCACTTCAGAACACGCCTGCATTCAACTATCTGCAAAAGTCAACGGACATTAATTTTTTATTTCAGTATGAAATATACATCAAGCAATTAGATGCTGTCACACAACATAACTGCAGCCATGTAAAAACCACAATAAAATATTAACGACTGCCAAAAGCAAAGATGGTTAAGTGCATTAAGGAAAACAGTTCAAGAAATAGATAACTTTGAAGGGAGCAAGGAAACGGCCAAAAACTGCCTACTCTAACAAAAATATGAACATACATACATAACTCACAGACATACGGGAAAAAAAAAGCATATATAGACATAGAACATACAAGATGAAATTTTAATACTCAGTATCTGATGAAACCATAAATTATTCATTTACCTGTAGCCAGGCTTCAGTTATGAACTTGAGCTGTGACTCAGGTTGACACTGTGTGTCACTTAGCTTCTCAATCTGGGAAAAACAAGAGGATTTAGAAGTGTCATCACATGATACCCAGCAGCATTAATGAGTGATAAAGCGTTAGAGCAACTAGCATAAGAAATACATCATAAAAATTTTTATTTGGGGCTTCTAAGCATACAACAGCAAAAAAAGTATAAAACGGATATATCAATAAGAGCCTATTTAGTCATTTACTGTATTCATTTCCAGTGAAAATGGAAATGAGAACCAAAAACGTGCTTGGTTTAATAAATGAGAAATGTTTCCGTTAGAAACATTTGAAAACATCTTCAGAATACTCTGTAAACTGAGGAGAGGGGGGGGGGGGGGGGGAGGAACAGCTTTCAGCATTTTAAGGAATGACCAATGGCAATTTTGTATTTCTATTGACTTCTTTTTTTCTTTTTTTTCCACTCCATCTCCTTCCTTCTTGTAAGCACAGGACTAATGTCAAAGTTGTAACATTAAAGAACTCTAGCAACTCAAAAGTTGCCCAAATGGGCAGGTCATTCTCCAAAGGTGGCAAAAAATCAAGCAATAACCAAAAAATACCCATGGCCCAATGTCATCTCCAGATTCTGTGTTCATCCTCTTGCAGAAACTCAAGTCATTCGATCTGCACAGGAGTTAACTTCAGGGCCATAGAGGTATTGCAGACCATCAAGGAAAGCATAGTAGGGGAGGTAAACAGCATGGGCGAAATTGGATCTTCTGTGAGGCATGGGTACTCAAGCATTTGGCGAAAACAAAAGATGTATCATAAAGATAAAAATCAACGGGAATATTTTGCTTTTTCTTCACTTTGATTGCTTTTGTTTTTACATTTTTATATACTATATCTAAAGAAAAAAAAAAATCAGTGAGGACATGAAAGCAAGCTAAATAAGAATGGGGAGGGATGAAGGAATGTGGTTTGAGAATGGAAATAGAAAAACTTTAGCAAACATATTTCAAAAAATAAAAATGTAAAAATAGAAACATATTTCAAGAATATATAAAAATGTGAAAATAACAAATGAAAATATAAAAACGTTTCCCAAACCACACACCACCTAAATTTTCATAGTTTATAGTTTTGAAGATCTTGAATTGAATACAAACAAAATGAAATCAGATACCATCAACCACAAAATTCAAAGGACCAGTTACTAGGACTTGAAGGTTTAGGATTAACATGCTTCCAAAAATCAATCAGATTAAACATGTGGAGAGAAATTTCCAGCTGTCACATCACATTTAAATTGAAGATATGATATTAAGAATTAAATTTGTTGAGTTGTAAATATCTTGTAAATATTCTGTAATATTACGTATTTATTAGATTTATTAGATTAGCTTAACATAATTATAGGGATGTAATTAGGATTTGATTCTCTCCTCTCATGTATATATAGATGTACTCTCTTTTGAATGAACAGACAAATTTTCCCAATTCTACAGGTATTGGAGCTAGTTCAGCCCTAACCCAACCCTAGGTAGTCCCTCTTCCCGATGTGCCATCATTCCAGCAACCATTTTTCTCTATCAAACACGACTGTGCTTCATTCTAGCCACCCTAAGGCTTGACTTTTGAGACCCCACCACCATAGGCAAATTCAGCAACCTCCAACCAGCCTCCACCTAAACCAGCTCCGACGCAAGCCGCAACAGGTGCTCCCATGCACGCCTAATGTTTTTCCGGCCAGTCACCAATGCATCTGCACGTTCCACCACCATTTGCCACTAGCTCCTCCAACCACTGATCTACCTGTTCTTGGTGTCCGTTTGGAGAAATCAGATCTTGATACCATTCAGACGGTGTTGTTCTTCTCTTGTTTCTCCAAAACCCTTACCCAGTATACCTAAAACAACATGGCCTCCAACTTTGCATCTTCTTTCACATCCATGATCATTGGACCCATTACCTTTACCAACTTGAGCAATCCCTCAATTGCCTCTACAAAATGGAGTGGATTTGCTAATTATCTCTCATTGGTAGCCTTTGTAAAGATGTGGTTCAGCGGTAGGGCAAAGAAGATTATCTCACTGCACATATTGATAGTGTTCCTGTTGTTGATCACCCTAAATGGCACCAAATTGATGCCCAACTGTGCAATATTCTCTGGCAGTCCATGGATTACTTTTGTTATAACTTGAGCAATCCCTCAATTGCCCAATAATGTTCAAGGGTAGGGCAAAGAAGGTTATCTCACTAAACTCTGGCATATGTTTCAACCTTTTGAGACTTGCTACGAGGTGTGGAAGGAAGCAAAAAAGTGCTACACTAATAACATCCAATCAACTTGCTGATATCTTCACTAAGTCTCTTAGGGCCCTTGGATTGATTATATTTGTAAGAAGCATGGTGTATATGATATACTCCCTCCATTCCATAATGTGTTTTTTTAGAGTTTTTGTTTTGTTTCAAAGCTTTTTTTATTCCTTTTATACCCTCATTTAATAAGATAAAGAAAGTTAATGGTATAGTTAATGAAGAGATTAAATATTTAGTCAAATTGAGGCACATTTTAGATGTATTAATGATTTCTTAAAACTTGTGCAAAAACCTTAAACAACACATTGTGGAATGGAGGGAGTATATGCTCCAGCTTGAGGGGGTGTTGAGTCGTAAATATCTTGTGAATAGTCTGTAATACTCTGTATTTATTAGATTAGTATAATTATAGGGATGTGATTAGAATTTGATTCTCTCCTCTATGTGTATATAGATGTACTCTTTTTTGGATGAACATACAGATTTTCTCAATTCTATAAAATTGATGGGGAAAAAAGGATAACTGAATGCTGCAAGTGTATAACTTACATGCACAGTCTGCATCTGATGTAGATCCGCAAGAGCTTTTTGCCTTGACTGCCGGACAAGAAAAAGCATATTACAAACATGATATCAATAAAGAA
Source organism: Bauhinia variegata (assembly GCA_022379115.2). Taxonomy (NCBI): domain Eukaryota; kingdom Viridiplantae; phylum Streptophyta; class Magnoliopsida; order Fabales; family Fabaceae; genus Bauhinia; species Bauhinia variegata. Next base: position 17,577,957 of record CM039434.1, on the reverse strand, counting down.
TATCCCCACAAGTAATAGTACAAAAATTGAATATTCAAGAGAAACAGATGAAGGAACCGAACACACCCATAGGAAAAAGTTTGATAAACAAAATTAGCTAAATATTAGCATGCAGATAATTAAAAAAAAAAGTAAAATTCGTATACTGTTAAGCCATATCATGATTCTAAACTGAATAAGTTGGAACGGTTCATACAGATTGATTACTAGCCCAACGCTCATAATAATGAGTATATCTCTCCAAGGAATTCTTAGCCATTTCTCTTCTTCTTTCAGTCTCATCATACTGCATACAATAATATGAGAAAAGCTCATAAGCAAATACTGTTATCCAAACAGGTGTGCCTCAAAACATAAACTAACTATAACCTAAATCTGATTCAAGAAACAAACTAAGTACTTATATGTTTCTTTCCTTACCACTCCTTCTTGTTTAGCAGCCTCATAACGATTGCAAGCATAGAAACCACCTGTCCTTTCACCATGGTCTGACCATGCACCAATGCATAACCTATGTGTGCATAATATATACGAAAGTCAGCTAATATACACTAAAGAGATGTAAGGCAAAAAATGGAGATCTAGCATTATTCATTGCTAGAAATAAAAACAATTGCCATAACACTGAACTTGTTATGACAATGATTATTTCTAATGTATAAGTAATACAAGGTAAGTTGAAAGCATGCAAAGTATGTTTGTAAATGAAAGCATACCAGCAAAATTCAAATTTACAAGGTGGAGTACAAGTCATGTGCATGCAACCCTGGTTTTTTTCAATTGGTCGCTTGCACTTGGGACATGGCTTTGAGTTAGCAAGTATCCTGAAAGTTATTAAATTAACAGTTAGCACAGGCCCTCAAGTTTTCAACCACAACAACCAAAAAGAAAATCATATCACCATAAATAGATGCAAAGATGAGGAATCCTTAACCTTGAGCTTTTAGGAAAGTGCAATATAAGAAAGCAATTCAAGGATCATTCATATATGGATATAAGAACTCATCAGGTATATTTTTGAAGAAAGTCAAAACATAAACCACAGTTATGTTCTGTTATTTGAGAAATAAAATAAAGACTCAGACTCTCTAGTCAATGGTTACCCCCTGTGAAGTTTGGGAAAGAGAAATTAAAAAAAGTAGCCTTTGAATATTCCTACTTCAGTGTCAATTTCAACATCAAATCTATAAACTGACATGAATACCACAACATTCAAACAATTTATATAAATCTGTTAGACCAAACACTCTCAGTATGCTCCACTTTCCATGTCACACAAAAATTTAAAAGCACTCAATAGACTTCACAAAGCATTAAAGATGGTTTCTTGGGTTGCCAAGAATATCCTTCACCTAGGACCACAAAAAAAATTCCTTTTTGAGAAAACCAAGACAAACATCCTCTGTATCAACCACCTTTCTTGTTATCCCACTTTGGTCCCAAAGGAGATCTCACAGAAATTACCAAATCACTAACTTAAAACAACAAAGAAAACAGTATATAAGTATAGCCACTCAATATTAACAAAAGCCCCATGGAATGTAGAGATCACAAAGACAGAAATATCAATAGAAATTAAAATATTTTTTTAAAAAATAGGGCAATTATGAAGTGGAAGAAATCATACAGGAAAAATCCATCCCAGTGACGAATCAAAGCATAAAATTGCATCCAAGATGCCATAATATATTCCTTACCAGTTCATATTTTCAGATTCTGCACTGTTCTTCAAAATCCACTTAGCAACAGTACCACAGTCCACTGGACGGTGAGCCTCCTCAGTGCACTTCAGATCCAAGTATGTATGTATTCAATCAAACAAGAACATGCCAAAACACAATAATTATCTAAAACAACCCAGGTGCAACTTACATTCCAGCAAAAGCTATATGAACAGAGGCATGAAACATCATAATTTCCACTGCCAGCATCAAAAGTGACAGCATACTCACAACCTGGTGCAGGACACCACTTGGTCTACACAAAGTAAATGAAGAAGAACATCACTATAACAACAACAGAGAAAAAGAGATTGGAAATATTAGTCCATCTACCACAAAAACTGTAATCTAATAAAGGATAGCAGGTTATCACATCTGACAAGTTGGCAACTAATGAAACATCAATCACATAACTTGAGAATCAGATTATTGTCTGACCATGGGCTAGTAAATGAGGCTCTAAATCAAATAAAATCATGCAAAAGAACTATAGCTATGACTATCAGTTAACAATACAAAGAAAGAACAAATGCTCCTTTTACCATCATTATCAACAATTCAACGTCAAGATTTAATATCTATTAAATACCTTCTTATTGTCTTCAACATTAGACCGAAGAAGATAACGGGCATACTTCTCCTTATCCTCATCTGATGATAATAGATTAATCATATCTTGACCAACAGCAGCACCACAAGTGGGATCAGGACATCTCAGCATCAAACATCCAGGACCATCATTAATGGATGTGCTAATATAACCTAGCATGTTAAAAGGTATGAAAGGACATGACATGACGGAAATAGAAAAACCAAACATAAAAATACTACATCATAACATCTGGAAATGAGATGCAGGGGTTTTCCAGAACTAAGTCACATAACTTATAGCTACAAATTAATTTAAAAAAAGAAAAAAGAAAAAGAAAAGATAAATATAGAAAATCTTCTAGGGAAGACTAACATGAACCTTTCCAGAATGACACCAACAATATGTCAGGTCAAGAAAAAACAGAGATAGCATAACATACCTGCCCAGCATGAAATACAATATGGATGACCACAAGCAGCAGATTCAATCCGTGGACGTGGATAACTTTCAAAACAGATACCGCAAGTCAGCTGACCACATGAACAAGCAGTGAATTAAAAATTAAAAAAATTTAAATGGAGCCAGGGCAACAGACGGAGAAAATGTAATGGCAAAATTGACATGTAACACTCAAATATCCATGTCTCACCTCCCTAGCATTAGGAAACTGCACAACTGGCTTCTCCAACAAGCCAACTGTTTTTCTCACATGATCTTCATCAGCAAACCATGCATCATGCACTTTAGTAACACTCCTGAAACACGTTCAATGGTTGAGGATATGAGAAACAACCAAAACCTTAAAGATATCATTAGATACAGCACTAAATAAATATAAGAAGCCTTAAATTTTAATGAGTAATGACTATGCCGACACCCAAATGTGAGATAAAATACTACACAATACAATGATAAAAACTGATGAGGTTACCAATTGTAATGACGAAGTAAGATACTCGCAGCAACCCGAGATATGGAAAGAACTGTTGCGACTCTAGTGATATCATCTTCCTGCATTTGCCGGATGTCTGACTCCTTCAAGATGGTAAAGTTTTGCTGAAAACCAGAGAAGGAGCTCGAATTAGGAGAAAGATGATAGTAGAAAAACCAAGAAATAGACTAAACCTTTGAACAAAAATTCCGGTACTTGTACTTCTTCTTCTTAAACATTTAAACCAACCTCCTCTCAAATATCAACTAATTTCAGAAATTGTAACACCTATTAAGCTGAGTTTAGCATAAATTTGGCCTACCACCACTTAAAACTATAAAAGCACTAAATAAATGAACTTCTTCAGTACCATCGAGGTGAAAATCACTCAAAGCTTCAAACTTGCTTCTTCCTACCACAATTATTGAGTCAAGCAATTAACTATCATTTAGTAGTTAGTAGAAAAGGAAGTAAATTGCAGCTGAACATTACATTGTTTTCTGGGTATAACCAGAGAAAAATAAAAGTCGAAAATTGAACTGACCTCAGGGCGACGAGATTCAATCCTATCGGAATCATCAGCATCATCAAAGTAATCATCTGGCTCATCATAGTAGTCGCTGTAATAATCCATGGGAGCATCCTCGGTCTCACCGCTGTAGAAATCGTCATCAAGGGACTCAATATCGTTGGCGTCGTGCATATCATCCTCGGAGTCCATGGCGTGAACCCTAAAAGTGAATTGACAGAACCACAGGAGCGATCGGTTGTAAGACGGTGGGGATAAATAGCAGGTGAGAGAAAACGGAAGGGTGGAGTCGATTTAGGGCAAAAGAGATAAGAAATCAGAGGCAAGAGTTTGAAAAGGGAGTGAATTGGTTGGTCCTGACTCGTAGGTAAGAGTGGGTTTGGAATTTGGAAGAACAATTATGTTTATGTTTATATATATATATTTACAGAGGAGAGGAGTCTCTCCCTACAGCAGCAAGGGCTTTCAAGACGCTACGCAGGCTCGATAAATAGATATCCTCGTGGAATCAGCGAGGCTGGGCATGGCAACTATGAAATTAGGTGGTAGTGGTTCGGTTCGGCCGTGAATTTGGAAAAATCATACATCAAATGATTCCATAAGTATTGTGATATTTCTCTGTTGGAAAAAATAACTACTAAACTAATTCAAGGCTAAAACACTAATGTGTGATTGAGGTTCTTTTGATTTTGTTATAAAATAAATGATAAAATAGTACAAAAAGTTATTATCAAAAAAAAAAAAATAGTACAAAAAGTTTTATCTTTTTGTTTAATTATTTAAAAGATTAAAATATTAGATAAAAGTTTGTTCATAGTATTAACAAATTTTTAAATTCTTATTACTTATTAAATCATGGTACAAGAATTTATTCAGATTATTAAATAAAAATTTTAATTTTATTATCTATCAAACCATCTTACAATCCCGTATACATTAGCTCATTAAATTAATGGCAACAAATCCCAACAACGATCATCAACCGATAAGGCATTCGCATTTGCTAATAATCCTTAATGGCCAACAACCAGCTCCCTTTTTTAATTTTTATAAATTACTTTAATTATTATAAAATATCAAAATCTTATTATATATTTTTTAAAAATAATAATTCAAAATATTATTGTAAATTGAACACAAATGATATAAAATTTTTATTCAGTACTTTAAACAACAAATAATGAACAATATAAAAAGTTATATTGTACCTCAACTTTTTGTACTATATTATTATACTTATATTATTTAGGATTATGTATCAAATGCACTATGAATATTATTAAACTAATGTTTGAATTAGTTTTAAGAAAGATATTCCTCTTTTCAATTTAAGAAATAAATGTTTTTATTTCATATATTCGTGTTTAAATTAATTTTTGTGTAAAAAAAATACTTAACTTTTTAATTATTTTTCCTTGTAAGAATAGGTTTACTATCACATTTTTATTATTTTATTTATTGATTTTATAAATTAATATTAGTAATATTTTATAATATACAGTTATCCCCCTACTATATTGGTAGAAGTAGTATTAAAGTTGATAATAGTCAATTTTACTAATGTTTATAAAAGTATAATTTAACGTTGGTAATATTTCATAATATTTGGTCATCCTATATATAAGGTCTTACCATAACTTGAAGATATTGATCCAATATAGGTTTAAATAAATAACCCAGGTTTGCTTGCCATTTGTCTAATTTCATAGTAGCGTCAAGAAAATCAATATAATTTGTAGCTTGGTTTTGCAATTTGTGACCTCAAATTAAGTTACACTGCTTTATGTAAGAAAAACTCAATGTTGGGGTGGCATGTATATTTATATAAGGTCATAAAGGAAATGAGGATTTTCTAACTATTTAAGTTAAAATTTAATTTAACTTATATTCAAATTGTGAAAAGCTTTTTTATCACAAAAAAATATAATTCATTTGCTTAAATTAATAATGATATAGAAGAAAACTAAACAAGGTTTGACCGAGGTTAATAGTGAATTCAAGATAAAATTATGAGAAAATCTCTAAGTAAGGTTCATAGTGATTCTATACAAAAATGAAGATATATTTATATATTTCTAAAAAGTTATGAAAATCTAAAGTAAAATATTATTAGTAGTAGTTAGAAAATATTTTAATTTATACAGTAATTAGAAATATCTATTTAAGACAATAAGGATTAGGAACTCTAATATCCAAATAGAAATGTCATATAGTAATTAAAAAATATTTAAAAGATATTATTTGTGATTTTAGCATGGTAATAGTCATTAAAAAACATATAAACAACTAGGGTTTATAGTGATTAAAAATATCTTAAACTGAAATTATGAAATATTCATATATTCTAATGTTCTTAATTAGGATATCAAATTGATTGTGATTTTATAATGGATTTTCTCTCTTGGGTAGATTTATAAAGTATTTTTTATGATTTCAATCACATAAGTTCTGAACATGATAGGTTATATTTTTTAAAGACTTGGTATATAATCGATTTAGACTATAAACATATCGTAAGAGCTTTGAATTTTGAGAAATATAAGGTTACACTTTTTTTTTGGTTTGTTGAGCCTAATTGTTTTAATTGGTTTTCTTTATAGCAAGTATTGAGAAGGTTCATATTCCTTTTGACCTATGAATCTTTACTTTCTTTAACTAGCTTATGTTTCATTTTTCATATTGTAATTATCATTTAAAAATGTTAAATTAAAATTAGGAATTTCAAACAAAACGAGTGGTGAGAAAATTAAAAAAAAAAAGAGATAAAGTAATAACATATTTTCTTTGATTTTTAGTTCATTTTCTATTTGTTACTATAATTCTTCTTGTGTTTCGAAAAAAAAAATGTCTTAATTTCCACACTCCAAGCTTGTGATATTATTTTGTATTTAATATGAATTTTCTTTTCAACATGTAGTAAATTATATAGGAAACTAAGGTTCATAGTGATTAGAAGTATCTTAAATAAAAATTAGGAGATATTTATATATTCTTAAAAAAATATTTGTGGTTAATAATTTTAGGAAATTTAATATTTAATTAGGAATATCAATGATAATTAAAATAATACTTTGGAGATATAATTTATGATTTTACTAATAGTAATAGAATTTTAAATTGATTGAAATGAATTTATTTAAATTTATGATTATTTTTATTTAAATGTGTTTTTTGTAATAATTTATTTACATTGAATATTATTGATGCTTAAATTATAAAATGATTTCTCTATTTGTTGAATAAGGTGAAAAATTTATCATTTTCACCTCAAGGATGAGGTAGGGATTCACTTATCCTTGCTATGCGATGAGAATCAGGAGTAAAATAAACTTTTTATTGAGGATTCTAGTACTTATAAAACTAGGTTCTTAATTCTAGGATGCTAGTTAAATTTCTTAATTTATGAGGGGGTGTTTAGTAAAAAGATTATTTTATGAATCCTATGAATCATAACTTCGAATTCTTGTTTCCTCTGTTTGGTATAATCTTTTTTTTTTTTTAAAAAAAAAGAATTATTAAAAAAATATTTCCTAAGATTCTTTTTTTTAATATAATTTTCATTAAAAAGGAATATCATGGGAAGGGTGAGATTTTAGTTTATTGACCTCTTAAGAATATTTTTAAGAAGTTTTTGGTAATTGTTTAATGCTAACCAATATTTTAAGAATTTCATGATTTATAAATTTTAAGATTTATATTTTTTATTATTCATGAATCTTGAGATTTAAAAATAAATTCGTTTACCAATGAGTTACTCCCTCTAAGGTGAAATTTGTTACTATTTAGTACACTTGGTAGTTGGCGTCGGTGTGAATGTTTTGTGTATTGTATTTGAAATTATATCACACCCAGGCTGGAAGGGGGCAACTGTCATCATCAAGATTGTCTCAATCTTTGCTTTAATCAACTACCACCAGTTACTAGTCCACCCTCGTTAAATAGTTCCACTCCTTTTATATACCTTATTTTTATTATTATTTAATAAAATATTAATCTAATACATAAAATAATAAAAAATAAAATTTTGATCTTATATTTCCTTAGTCATTGACAATAATCAATGCAATTACCACAAAATATTAAGATCTTGAAATTAATATTATAATTAAGCAATTATATTTTTTCCGAATTCAATTTCCAGTTTCTAAGTAAATCTGTAGGATATACACAAATGTATACAATGCATTTATTGAATTCAAAATGGATTCGACCGCGAAAATGTTCCGATGTAATTTTAGTGCTCTAGTTTAATTATCTCTCGCCTCTTACATCTTGTTAATTTTCTTTCTCTATTTAATTTTATCAATTATTGAGTATTATATCTCGTCCATTTATAATTTAGGGTTGAGGATTTAAATCATAAAATTATAAAACATTAAATCATAAATACTAAACCATAAAATCCTTAACTTTATGTTATACCAAATAAAAGCTTCTGTCTTACAAGTTATTCTAATTTTAGTTTCATTCACTTTCTTTAATGGTTTTGTCTCACTCTTTGGTTAAAAAATATATTTAAATAACTTATTAATATTTAAAATATTATTTTAATATTTTTGTTAACAAAAGGTGAATAAAACAACTTGTGGAAGAGATATCATGTAAATTTTTAATAATGATTTTAAAGATATTAAACTTGGAGCCTTTAATTAAAAATATCTTAAAACTTAATCTGTTTCTATTTAACCATTTTTACATTATTTGTCAATATGAAATACCTTGAAGGGATAGCATTTATCATAAATAGATGTAGACATTCTAGGTAAATTAGTTGAGTGGACGAAGACAGCAATAAATTTAGTTCAACTTTATGTGAAAGTACTTTTCCTATGTTCTTAGTCAAGGTACCGTGTACTAAGACATGTAACCTTTTCTCTCTCATCCAATCTTAATATGTTTAGTGCTGTAGGATTTAAACTACGAAGAGAAATATTCTTTTTTGTTATTTGTACTATCAATAAATTTAAAATAAACTTTTATATTTTAAATTAGATAAAATTAATTTTTATATTTTAAATTTAAAATAAAAATAAATATTTTAAATAAAAAATATTTTAATAAAATTTAATTTTATTCTTAACTTAAAATATAAAAATTTATTTTATTTAATTTAAAACTCTTTTTTAAAATTAGTAATAACGTTAAATGTCAAAAAAAAATTTTTCTCAATGAATGATGATTATTTTCAATTGGGCCGCCACTTGACCAGAATTTTCCACTTAAGGTGTGGGGATTAGCGGAAATTTCCCCAGAAAATTTGAGGGGTGAGGATAAGAGGATGCCCAATTTACAAAATTACTAAAATATTTTTTATTTTATAATTCTATGACTTATTATTTACTAAAATGGGTTTGGTGTGCTATGGAAACGAGTAATAATTGTTAAAGAAAAAACTTATTTTACACTCTTTTAATTTTTTAATTATAAAATTATTTTATAATAATATTGAGTCTTATATAATAATAAATATTATTATCATTATAAAATAAACTACTTTTCTTTTTACTCTATTTCTCTTATTCATTTAAACTCAAAGAAATAAAAAAAAAATATTTTTTTAACTTTTCTATTCTCTCCTCTATTTTTTTTTTTTTTTATTATTTCTCCTTGTCCAAACAATGCAGTAATGCCCAAGTGGGTTGTAATAACATATTTGATATATGAGTGGATTAATATTTCATAGTATATTGCTAACTCTAGGATATTTGATATATCAAATTTTTTCTTATAAAATTATAATAAATAAAATATACATTTTATAACATATTTTATAATATTAAACATGGTTTATTATACTAAAAAAGATAACAAATTTTATCTCTTATAATTTACACATTTTTTTTTATTTTGTGCAAATAATTTTGATAACAAACTCTAAGTTTTTATACACGAATTAAAAAATTATGAATTAATATAATATTAATACATTAACTACCATACTCTTTTTTTAATTTCTTCTTTTCATTTACTACGTGATGTAATTAAAAGAGAATAAATAAATAATTTATTTAAGGAAAGACATATAAAAAAATAAATTTGACACAATCTTAAAATTTTAAAACTGTATTTTTTGGGAAAAGCTGAAAAATTTTTAAACGTCACATAAAAAAAAAAATTGAAACCAAAAAAATAAATAATAATGTTTTTTCGTAATTGCTCACGAGCTATGAACAATAGAATGTCTCATTTTCAACGATTTATAGATTTTTTGTTCTTGTTATTGGGAGACAGATGCCACGCGTTCTGCTTTCCGAGTAGCCATTTAGCTTCAGAGGTTCACCACAGTATATCACAACTCCAAGGCTCAGCTAGACACAGCTCACAGTTTCTAGTTTAATGTACACAATTACTACATTGACCCTGGTGTTTGAACTTTTTTACACGCATACACAGACAGACACCTCACCTCAGTGGCCCAGTGTACAGAGTCATAGGCTAGAGAGCCAATCGACAAATATCTATTCACGCTTCTTTGGCTCCCTCTCTCTCTATCCCTACTTCGCCTCTGTTTCATTTGGCCGGTTGTTCTCAAAAAGCCACACTGTTGAAAGTTGAAACTCGTATCCCCAATCCTTTATCTATTGAATCTCAATGTTTCGTCATCTGGGTATCCGGTATATCTTTTTTAGATCATAGTTTTCCCATTCAAATTTTCCTCTTTTTTGCTTTTACTGTGCGAATCTACTTATACTTGGGAATGGCTATTCTGGGTCTTACATATTATAGACTCATACTTTTTTGAGCGCTTTAGCAGATTCTATCTCTTGAGTGTCATGCTAGAGATACCAACAAGTTATCTTCTTTCCTGGTTAGTATCATTTTTCTTTCTTCTTTTTTCACTGAATTTCGATTAGAAAATGCATTTTTATTTGTCATGCTTTGTTATCACTTTTGACGTTTATGGGTTTTGAATATTGAAGGTAATCGTTTTGATTTGGATTGCTGCAATTTCTTGTCTACTGTCAGTATTGTTTGCTTATTACTTTGATCGTTTGTTTTGGATCTTTTGCAGATTCTATTCTGTTCATGTGTTTTCAAGTCATTACTTTTACATATATCATCTATTCCTGCTCATTTTTCTCCCTCCTTCTATTGTGTGCCCTAATCTTTAGTTTTAAAGTACTGGATTTTTAATTTTCGGCAAGAGACCTGTTACTAAGCTTTCAGCTATAATGAAAACTGATATAATTTCTGTTTTGGGGCTTTATCTTCAATTTTTGATGTTGGTTTTACTGGATTTACGATTTGATGTTTGAAAACAAAGTGCTCAAAAATTGAGTTAGGAGACAATGTTCTCTTTTTGGCCTTCTTTGCGCAGAAAAGAGTTACGGTCATACGGATAATATTGTTTGGTATCAGATTTTCATTTTTCAATCTGTCAAATGGGGGCTCCTAGGCTTTTTAATACTAGATTGTTTAAGTTACCGGGCCTTATGGGATCTGCTGTTGGTTCCTCTTGTTGATGCATGTTGGATTGAACAAAAAATTATTTGGAATATTACTTGGTTCTCTACTCCTTTAAAGGCTTCTGAAAATGAACTTATGTTGCATAATTTTTGAGTAACCTCTACTATCTTTGTTGAACATCTTTTTATGTGCGCTTTTTTTTTTCTTGGCAGATATACTTGTTTGCATGAACGCATCTTTTCTGGGGTTTTAAGATCATGGGTAGAGGTAGAGGAAAAGGAAAAAAACTAACTGTTACCAATCATGAGGATCCCGGAAGTGGTGAGGATGAAAAGATTCCCACACAGAAGAGAAGGGGAAGGCCACAAAAACCACTAAAGGATGACTTTGACGAAGAAGAAGTTGAAAAAATAGAAGAAGATGAAAATGATAATGTTAAGAGTGGACTCCCTAGTAAAGAGATGAAAAATCCCACAATGACAGAGCATGGAAGGAAGAGGAAACGAAATTCACAGGTTAAAGAGAAACTAGAGTCAGTTGAGGAGGAAAATGATGTTGGAAACCGATCAAGCACTGATGACTTGGCAAAGTCCAATGGGTTTCGGCACAATGGAAGCAGGCGTAAAAGCAAGCCTCGTCGAGCTGCTGAAGCAGGAGTACAGTGCAAGTAAGAATATGGCAGGCTCTCTACTGGATTTCTTCCTTTTCATGTTGTCTGAGAAAGGAAGTGAGACCCAGTAATCACTGATTTCTTTGCTTTATTTTTTGTTTTGCTTCTTTCTTCATATTTTTGGGGAGGGGCGGTAAGGGGATGCCATCTGGTGATTCCCCCTACATTTATTTCTTTTTGATTTAGAGTATGAATTTGAGAATTTATTCTGCTGGTTGTAGTTCTCGATATTTCTATCACACTTTGGATTTATTTCTGGTTCACTTTCACTTTTAGCTTAATTTTTATGCTTAAATTCATGTATGATAGAAGAGGGATTTACACCCTGTAACATGCAACTTTTAGTAATAGCTAGGCCTCCTTTGATCCTTCTCACAATTGAGAAACATAGCATTAACTTTACTTTCTAATGAAGCATTACTCTAATGTGATATATCATTGTTTCATTTGTTTTTATGTCTAGACTTTTCTTCATTGGTGCTTGTTCATCTGATGCATATTCATTGATTGATGGTCTTTTGACTTTCTTCAAATTAAGGGTCTTCTATTCTTGTGTACTCAGTTTTCTTCGAAGTCTTGTTGAATGTGCAATTGAAAATCAAAGAACACTTTTCATGAGTCTCTCTATAAAATATTCTTCTTTTGGATGAAGCATAAGCACCTTGAATGTTGAAGGTTTTGCACTGGGGGTTCCCAATAAGCTTGCATGACAGACAAAGAATCAGAAACTATGTACTTGGATTTTATTTTGTAGGCTTATTTATAGCTTGTAAAGTTTAGGTTGTGTTTGGTTGTACAGATGAGACTGGGTAATCTTTCAATGGAGTAACCATTACTTTCCAAATGTAGCCGTGAGCCTTCATTCTTACATGATAGACTCTGAGCCTTATGGCTTGTTTGAAGTTATGGTTTCTATTGCATTCTTCTTTATTAAGAAGAGGTCAAATCTAGAGCATTCAGAGTGATTAATAGTAGTTTCAAGTAAAATAGAATGAAGAATTTTAAGGTTCTCTCTAGGATATAATTATAAGGTTGCCTTTGCATTTAAGGGTGTAGGTTGATTTGGTTTGGTGTGGTTTGCCAAACTGAAATTTTCTTGTTGGTTTAGGATTTTGGACAGTTTGGTGTGGTGCAGTTTGGTTTGGAGGTGGTTTGATATTGTCAGTTTATGTCGGTATGTTAAAATTTATAAATTTATCTTTCTCTTTTTTTTTTTTTTTTTGGTTTGAAGGTAATTTGAAAGTAGTTTGGGACGGTTTTGAGTCGGTTAAAAAATAATTTTTTTTAATACATATATATGGTTTGTTCAGTTCATCTTGAGCATAGTTTGAAATTTTTTCAAATCAAAAACCTAAACTAAACTGACAATTTAAGTATATTTGAAACTAATTTAGTTGGTTTTGGTTAGTTTACCTATTTGCATTGTTGAGTGAAAGGCATGAGCAGTGGGTCAAAGTTAAAACTGCAGAAATTTTCATTTGTTTTGATCTATAATAGATAATTGCTTTGCTCCCCTATCAACCCAGCCATGCTTGGTTGTGTTTATGATAAGAATTTGATTTTGAAGTATTTATATTTATATATTCATAACTCTGGCATCTAGTTAATGCAAATCAGTGTTCTGAGGGTGGTAAATAAAATAATCTGGATAGGTTCAGCTTTGACTTGACTGCGTTTTGGAATAGTAAGATAGCAATTCTGCATCCTTTGCTTAGTTTAGTTGCATGTGAAATGAAGTGGAGACAGAGGCCATGCATGTGACACTGATCAATCAGCTTTGACTACCGGCAACGGATTAGAATGAATTGGCACGCACGTCTGATATTCTTTGGGGTGTTGCCAACGACGACTCTATTTTCCATGGAAGATCCATCCACGAGAAGGAAGAAGGGGAATTAATTAAGATACCCTTAAATTTATTTAAATATTTTTTTTATTAAAAATGTGATCACTCTTTTAATTCTTATTAAACGGTTTTATAAACTCATTTTGTGTTTAAAATAATTTTATAGAGCCGTTTGATATTAAATAAAAACTATTTAATATCTAAATAATTTTATAAATATAAATTATATTATTTTTTATATAGGATAAGTATATAAATATTTGATAGGGTAATGCAAGATTTATTATAATACTCTTTCTATTGTTCATTATAATACTTTGTGTTGTGAATTGTTTTCTTTTTAGTAGAAAAACATATGACAAGATTTTTTCATTTTATAAAAATTAAAATAATTTATAACAAATATTAAAATTAAAAGAAATTATGTTCTGTTCTCTTTTTGTTAGCATATGTATATAAGACATTTTGTATTGGACAGAACAATGTTAGGTTTACTACAATACCTTTTGTATTGTGCATGGTTTACTTTTTACTGAAAAAAGCATAGGACAAGATCTTGTCATTTCATAAAAAAAAATTTAAAAAAATTATTGAAAAGATTTGTTTAAAGAAACTTTCAATTGCAACTTTGCCTTGGTATGGGCATGGGAAAATTTTTAATTGAAAATTTGTTTGTTTTCGATTAACGATGGGTATTGGAAATTTCACTACTTTGCTTTAGAAAGACTTTGTGATGATTTTGGATGAAATAGTCGATCAACACACCATTGGTACTACATTGACATGGTCTCTTAAGACCAGTGTCAATTGATCCTGGGTCTTCGCTGTCGGGGAATGTTGCATCTTTCTATTCTTCCATAAATAGAGGCCCAGATGGAATGAGCTAGTGTGGCATTGTAAACAGCAATGGTATTCAAGGGATTTGTGTCGTTTATGCTAAAGCTGGGCCTTTTGGCTCTTGTTCTTCTCTGCTCACCGCCCACGCTTGTGGACTCCGTTTCTCCCATTCTCGACGTTTCGTCTCTCAATCGTAGCAGCTTTCCTGATGGCTTCATTTTTGGGGCCGCATCGTCAGCTTACCAGGTATAACTATAACTCTTAAATCTTGTAATCAAGCCAATTATGTTAGGAATTTAAGAGCGCGAGTGCAAGCGCAGGGCCCAATTTGGTTTATTTTATTTTTTATTGTAGTACGAAGGTGCAGCAAATGAATATGGTAGAGGGCCAAGTATATGGGATACCTTCTGCCATAAACATCCAGGTTTCTCTTTCTTTTCTCTCTCTAACATGACTCAGCTTACTAATTAAGAAAATCTGAAGAATGGTTTCTTTTTTCCTTTATTTTTTATTTCTTGGTGGAATGACTTGCAGAAAAAATAACGGATGGAAAAAATGGAGATGTAGCGGTTGATGCATATCATCGTTATAAGGTATGCTTGAAATTCATGTTAGTTATAGGATCAATCAAAACTCAATGGTTGGCTTTTCCTTATCATTGTGTTCTATATATCAGTGTTAATATGATTTGACAGAAAACTTATCCTAAACGCTTTTCATGGGTAAGATAAATGGGAAAGAAAGAATGGATAGACTTGTTTGCAGTATTCTAAACTTTATAGTATAATGACCCACTTGTCGTTGGACACTCCGACACTGCCAAAGTGAGAAGTGTTCGTGTTTCTTAGAACTCAACAATTAAAATTTCCTTATCATTGTGTTCTATATATCAATTTCAATGCGATTTGACAGAAAACTTATTCTAAACTCTGTTCATGGGTAATATTTATGGGAAAGAAAGAAAGAATAGACTTGTTTGCAATATATTCTGAACTATATGGTATAATGATCCACTTTTCTTCTTGTTATAGGAAGACGTTAAAACCATGAAGCAATTGAATATGGATGCTTACAGATTCTCCATTTCTTGGTCTAGAGTACTACCAAGTGAGTCAAACTAGTGTTGAATTCATATTCTTGTGAGTATTTCCAAGTTGAATGCATGTGGTCCTATGTCAACCATTCGCATGTGTTATATGCAGAAGGAAAGCTAAGTGGAGGTGTAAACCAAGAAGGAATCAAATACTACCACAGCCTCATCGACCGCATATTGGCGAAAGGTCATAATTCAGTTTCATTCGTTGAAATCTGTGTTGTATTGCTATAATATTCATTCATGCTTGTGAATGCTGATAGTAATGCAGGTTTGAAACCATTTGTGACCATTTTCCATTGGGATCTTCCTCAAGCCTTAGAAGATGAGTACAGTGGCTTCTTAAGCCCTCGGATTGTGTGAGTGGTGAAAATTTCCACCCAATTCAGAGTTTTTAATAAGTTAAATGAATGGCTGATTAGGAAGTTTTGATTAATTAGTTATTGAACACTCATTTCTTCAGCAATGATTTTCGGGACTATTCAGAACTTTGCTTCAAGGAATTTGGTGATAAGGTGAAGCATTGGATTACATTGAATGAGCCACTTAGTTACAGTAAGAATGGATATTCATCCGGCAAGTATGCTCCGGGTCGATGTTCTGATTGGCTGAATCGAAATTGCACTGGTGGTGATTCAGGGACAGAACCTTATTTGGTTTCACATAACCTTCTTCTTGCTCATGCAGCTGCAGTCCAAGTGTACAAGACTAAGTATCAGGTTCAACATTTGCTGCGATCCTTGAAAGAAAATTAGTGGCAATCTTTTAAAATAGAAGGGTGAAATAGCATGAAGACCGAGAGAAAGAGAGAGCATTTATAAACAAAGATTTTAAACGTGACGGCTATAATTAACCCAACACTTATTGGATTTGTGCAGGAATCTCAAAAGGGTGTGATCGGCATAACCATAAACACTGACTGGTATGTTCCATTCTCAGATAAGAAAGAAGATGAGGAAGCTGCTCTACGAGCTCTCGACTTCTCATTTGGATGGTAAGGATCACTTAAAAGTATTCTAAGACATGGACTCAAATCTATTGATCATGTTGACTGAATATTGCAGGTATGTGACACCACTGACAAGTGGTGAATACCCAGAAACCATGCGATCTTTGGTGAAAAGCCGATTACCCAAATTCACTGAAGAAGAATCCAGGCTTCTTAAAGGGTCATTTGATTTTCTTGGCCTGAACTACTACTCCTCCCAATATGCCTCTGATGCACCTAGCATAAGCACCAGACCCTACTACAAAACAGATTCCCTTGTCAATGTTACAAGTAAGCCATTTGTAAGCATTATTACTAGATTCAACCTGATCGAATAGTCTCCAAAGAGAATTCACAGGAAATGAATTCATTATTTAATTTTTCCTTGAAAATTTTGTCATGACAGATCAGCGAAATGGGATACTCATTGGACCCATGGTATGTACTTGATCAATTCATTTGCAGCAACCTACATATCGATGCTTCAATTGGTTTTTCTTTTTATTAATTTGATAATTACTGCAAATTGAACTTGATCTAATTCATTTATGCATTGCAGGCTGCTTCAGATTGGTTATATGTCTATCCAAGAGGATTTTTGAAGCTGTTGCTCTACATCAAGACAAAGTACAACAATCCTGTAATTTACATTACTGAAAATGGTAAAACAGCTTATTGTACAAGCATGCTTAGATGCTTTTCTTTGAAATTCATGCACATGTGAATTACATTTTGCATGCTCCAAATATTTTATAGGATATGATGAGTCCAATGATCCAACATTGTCACTTGAAGAATCATTGATGGATACTTACAGAATTGATTACCTTTTTCGTCATCTCTATTATCTTCGATCTGCCATAAGGTAAGTGTGCCCCTCAAAAGAGATTGTTTTCATGATTATTTATATATGTATATTAACACTTTTCTCTTTCAATGTTTCTTAATTTCAAGGGATGGCGTAAATGTAAAAGGCTATTTCATATGGTCTTTGTTGGATAATTTAGAATGGAATTCAGGCTATACTGTGCGATTTGGACTTAGTTTTGTGGACTACAAAGATGGCCTAAAAAGATATGAAAAACTCTCTGCGAAATGGCTCAAGAACTTCCTCAAAGTCAGAAAACATTAGGAATGCTGCTATATACCTCAACAATCGATTTTGTTGTACTTATAGTCACTGCTCTGATTTGAAAAGGTTCTAGCTTCTACTTAGACTCAATTTATAGTTTTATTGGCTAATTATGGTGCTTTTGTTTCTTTATGCGAATTTTGTTTTCTTGGTACCTGTTTCTTATTTAATTTTATAAATATTTTAAGTATTAAACAAAATTTTGTCCAAAATATAAGACAAAATTCATAATTTTTGTCCCTCACTAGATTAAGAAAGTTTTATCCACGGTAAAAAACATGAAAAGACAAATTTAACCATCTTCCTACCAAACACACCATCACCAGCCCCACATTGTTGGCCCCCACACCCCTACCCAAAGTGGCGTGCCTCCCTAAGTGCCGACTCCACCTCCATGTCCTTTAAATGTTTCGATAAAAACAAACTCAACATTATCACAAACTTGTAAATTACATATGTATACAATAATTACATAATTAACAAAATTGTCAATAGTTGACTTTCTGCAACAAACTAAAAGAATATTCTACGAATCTCTAGTCCAATCATGCTATAGATATTGACAATTAAATATCAACACATTTTTTAAATATAAAATTAATTCTTATTTAACATAAAAATATTAATAAATAATAAATCTTTAATAATATTACAATTTTAAACTTTAAGACCCTTAACTTAGAAGGTTTTGAAGTTTATTTTTTAGTGTTTGTATATTCAAATATAAGATGTTGAAGAATTATATTAAGAAAATTAATTATAACTGAAATAGGTTACAACGTATTATTTAGCAATTATTCTAATAAACTAAATCTAAACTGCAAAGAAAGATAATTAAAGAATAAAAGAGATAAAAAAAATATGTATAAAAATAAGTGTACGCATACCACCTTTGAAATATCACTATATCTTTAAGGGGTATTTAGAAGAAGAATTTTTTTTTTTTTGTGTTTGATATGAATTTTTTTAAAAATAATATCTCAGAAAACATGTTTTATAAGATTTTTTTAATGTAAATTTTATTAAAAAGAATCTTATGAGAAGAGATAAGATTATAGTTCTTTGATTTCTAAAAACATTTTTAAATTTTTTTTTTATATCTTATGATTTATAAATGTTTAAGTTTATATATATATATATATATATGTTTTTATTTTTTATATATTAAAGAAAATAAATGTCGATTAATTATAAACGGCATCGTTGTCTTTAATGTCAAATCATTGCACGTGATATTTGTGTTTGCAATTCCAATCACTGGGGACCGCTATAATTGCACTGAACAAACACGTCCTTTAAATGTTGGATGAAAACAAACTCAAGATCATCATAATCTTAAAAAATTAAATATGCATACATTAAATATAAAATTGTGAAAATTGTCTCATGTTTATTTTTTAATACTCTCTCTTATTCTTATCATAAGTCATCTTTTAAAAGGTTGAAGTATTTTTATTATAAGATATTTTATAATTTTAATAAAATATTTATTTTTATTTTCTAAAATTTAATACTCTTAATAAATATTTTAATTATTTATTAATAAAAATATTTAATAATAATAAAATTAAAATATTATAATTTTTTTAGAAAAATACCTCTAAAACCATCATATCACATGAAGTGGGTGTTTAGTGGTATTAATTAAGGTTGAGTTGTTTTGATGATGCTATCCACTCATATCGACAATTAAATATCAATATATTTTTTAAATATAAAATTAATTCTTATTCAAGATCAAAACATTAATAATTAATAAGTCTTCATTTATAAAGATAATATTACAATTTTAAACTTTAAGACCCTTAACTTAGAAGGCTTTGAAGTTTATCTTTTTAGTGTTTGTATATTCAAATATAAGATGTTGAAGAATTATATTAAGAAAAATAATTATAACTGAAATAGATATCGACAATCATACTATAGATATCAACAATTAAATATCATACTATAGAGAAAATTAATCTCTAGTAAAATCATACTATAGATATCGACAATTAAATATTAAAATATTTTTTAAATATAAAATTAATTCTTATTGAAGATAAAAACATTAATAATTAATAAGTCTTTATTTGTAAAGATAATATTACAATTTTGAACTAGGCTTTGAAGTTTATCTTTTTAGTGTTTGTATATTCAAATATAAGATGTTGAAGAATTATATACATACATATATGTATATCCACAGTTAAATATTTTCACACTTTTTAAATATATAATTACAATTTTAAACTTGAGACCCTTAACTTAAAAGTCTTTCATAAATGTTTAAGATTAATCAAATATAAATTAGATATGTAGAAACGTTTCTAAATTTATCGGTACGAAAGATCTGAACTTATCAGTGTAGAAAATCCCACAGGTTGGTTGATCTTTTAAGTTATTACTAGGAGAACTATTAAAAAAAATTCTGAGAGAACAATTATAACATATGGAGAACTGTACAACACAATTCTAAAGTCCTAACTAACTTAGGGACCATAATCCTCTTTAAATAGTATCTCTAATATTTGGCCTGTTACTAAAATATAGGTCATTATATTTTTTAGGCCCTAACACATTAATCTCCTGATATGATAAAATTAAATTAAGTCTATTATTTTTTATTCTTTATTAGATCACTTTAATTCAATTTTACTAAAGTAATGATAACTTTAATTGAACTTTAATAAAGTAATGATATATACCTAATATGTTACATGTGTTTATATTTTTGAATATTCTCTTGTTGGCATAAACCAAAAGAGTAAAACCATAGGCAAAATCCAAGCGGATGAAGACATGTCTATTTCGTTGCATTTAAACATGGGTACGATGTCGAGACACTTGTGGTAACTATGAAGCTGAGGATAAGGAACACAATTCAGCACATGGATAAAGCAGTTGTGACATCTAGTGGGGCAATGTTGAATAAGATATTGCACTATCATAGAGGTGACGAGGTGGAAGAGAGAGGAGAGAGTGACTTGCTTAAATATGAAATGAGTAATTAAAAAAAAAAAGACTCACTTAAATTTTATAAAAAAGAAATAAGAGAGAGAGATTTATAGGAGGAAAAAGAAAAATTGTAGAATAGATTGATTAGAAATAAGAATATAAAATAGTTTATGAAATTTATTTAATTTTTTTTTTAAAATTTATGAGTAAAAAAAAATTATGTAAATTAAATAGAGTGATGTATTATCGTAATACTTATAAAAATAATATAAATAATTAAGATATAAAATCTTGATAACATTATAGTTAAAGATAATATAATAGAATCTTATTTGGTAGGGATATTTAAACCATGTGGTTGATGCTGCTTTTGATGTGGTCCTTTTAGAATAGCAGTCATTTAGTGACTTTTTTTGTTAATTTAAATGATTGATTTTATGATAGATTTTAGTTTTTATTTTTTCATTTAATTTAAATAATATATTTAATGTGAAAGTTTTTTTTTTTTTATCACATTTCAACATATTATAACAAATTATAGAAAATAAAATTTATAACATAGTGCATATGTAAGATCACATATGTATATTAAAACGTGAGAACAATTTCTAAGATTCGATTTATAAAATTTTATGACTAAACCTTGGCTAGTACAATTCTTAACAAGATTTAAATGTTGTATATAATAACTATAATAGAGGTTAAATTTATGATATTTTAATATTAATAACAAGTGACCAGTACTTTTATTAGTTAGTTCTTAGGAATTGAATTTAAATTAGTAATTTTTTTTTAGTTTAATCATTAATATTTATAAGATATAAATTTATTATCAAAATTTTTAATTTTTAATTAATTTAATTTAAATTAATTAAAAAAATTAAATAAAAATAAATTTTTTTAAAAATATTTTATATATATATATATAAATTTAAACACAAAACTTTTTAAATTAGATGTAGGTTTTGAAAATGTAAGATAGATAAAAATAATTTTTTTTTATCTTTTTATATATTAAAGAAAATAAATGTCAATTAATTATGAACGGCATCGTTATCTTGAATGTCAAATAATTGCACGTGATATATGCGTTGGCAATTCCAATAACAGGGACCGCTATAATTGCACTGAACAGAACAAGTCCTTTAAAATGTTCGATGAAAACAAACTCAAATATCATCACAATCTTAAAAAAATTACATGTGCACACATTAAATATAAAATTGGAAAAACTGTCTCATATTTATTTTTTTAATACTCGCTCTTATTCTTATTATATGTCATCTTTTAAAGGTTGTAGTATTTTTATTATAAGATATTTTATAATTCTAATAAAAATTATTTTTATTTTTAAAATTTAATATTTTTAATAAATACTTTAATTATTTTTATTTTAAGTATTTATTAATAAAAAAAATTAAAACATTATAATTTTCTTTTAAAAATACCAATAAAATCATAAACTTTTATTAATTTGTATAATTCAATTAAATATATCTTTTTAATAAAAATTAGAAAGAGTACGACTGATTAATAAAAAATTGTAATAATTTTTTTTTTTAAATATGAATATATCAATAATTTTAACAAATTTTCTTACAGGATCTGTTAGAACTTTACCCATGTAATCTGATAAACTCTCCTTTATAAATTGACAATCATATCTTCCTCTAAGACAAAAACCAAGAGAGTAAAACCACAGGCAAAATCCATGCGGATGAAGACCACTCTGGTAGCTTTCTTCTTCCTTGCTTTTTCTTCTGCTTTGTCCACAGCATTAGGTCGAAGCATAGCTGCTTTTGACGCTGATCTTGCGCTAGACGATGGGAACAACCCTGTAATCGACGGTGGCTCGTATATACTGATACAGTCATCAGGACATTCCGGTGGAGGAGTTGAATTAGCTGCTCTTGACGGTGAGACTTGCCCAATCTCCGTCGTCCAAGGTTACACTTTTCTCGGCATTCCGGTGACTGTCAATATCAGTTCGTCGACCCAGAATGGCAATTATGTCTACCAAACCACTCCTGTGGACATCCATTTTCAAACAGTATATCCCTGTGCAAGTTCATCTAAGTGGATAGTTAAGAATTCCACTTCTGTACCTTCTGTATTCGTCGGCGAAGAGGACGATAGCACAGTACCAGGTCATTTTCTTTTTCAAAATATTGGAAAGACATACGAATTCGAAGATTATAAGCTTGTGTTCTGCCCTGATGTTACTCCTGCATCTTGTTGGGATGTTGGGTTTAGCTCTTCTGAAGGTGAGCGTTTGGGTAAAAACCCCGGAAATCTATTCACCTTTGTTATCGCGAAAATTGGTGGCATGAACTATAAGTCCATAATAGAATTGCAGAGAGAATAAATTATGAAAAAGAAGCCTACTGCTTTATAATAATGCTTGCCTTCTATGTATCTAGTCAGATTAGGCAGGAGTTGTGCTAATAATGTATCACAATCTAGCTGCTATAGCAGCAATCTGGATAACTCTGAATAAAAAAATATATATGCACTAGTACTTTAACTTCTCTATGATTTTTACTTATTCCATGTGAATATGATGTGCTCTATAAATGAATATAGAAAAAGGTATACTCCAATAATATACACGTAACATTTTCCTTTTTATGTAAGCTTATGTTAATTTTAAACATTAAACCAATCAATCACATATATAGAAAATGAAATAGAGGGAGTAGAGCCCACAACCTCTATGTATTTTCGATAGCAAAAAGCGTGAATCGGAGTGACAGCTTGAACATGTCTTCCAACATCCAGTTTTTCTTCTAAATAAATAGCCTTTTGCATTGTTCTGATAAGATCTTTTGAATATGTCCATTTTTGTTTCAGCACTTAGGCCTGCAAATGAGACAAACAAAAACAACTGGGATTAGGAAACTTGTGGCCATTTCTTTTGACACTCTCCTTTTTCTCCAGCCACACCCCCCAAGCCTATGAAATATCTAACATACCCTTAAAAGATATAATCTATCATTTGTAGTGTAATGAAAGAATCTATCACATCATTCACCAAAAAAAATAAAAAAATCTATCACATCTAAATGTTTTATATCAACATAACTATGGTAAAAAGCTTCCCCAAAACTTAATAATAATAATAAAAAACCTAATTCATCAAAAAATTATTTTGTTAAGCAAAAATCATCTCAATGTTTTAATCTTTTTGTTTTACTATGCTTCATAAAGAGTTATAAAATGTTTATCATCAAATATGTAGATAATTTGGCATGGATTATTTTAACTTAGCTAGAGGTTTTGGGTTTAAACTCTAAAATGCAACTGTGTTAAATCTGCTTTTGAAGTTTTATTTAATTTAAATCAAATTAATTTAAATTAAATAACTTTATAATAAATTCATATTTTATAAATATAAATGATTAATATTAAAAAAAAATTATAAAGTATTTTAAGTTTACGATAAGGACGAGTTAATAGTCTTTCAAGGCACAATGATGGTTTTTGAACATCTCTTTTGCTTATTTTTTAATTTATAGCTTTCTAACTTCTCAGGTTTATAGTAGTGAGTAATATATTTACATCTCTTAATTTATATAATTTTTTTTATATCTCTCTTATTTTTTATAATTTTATTCCTATAATATAATTAAAAATAAAAGTTATGTATTCAAAGTGTACATATCTACAATTAGTTTTTCCCTTTATAATTATAACCATTGCCCTTCACCTATAACCATGGTCATGTCATGTCAACATACATTTCTTAAAGTTGTTGCATTCAATTTAGAGAGAATGGAGTTCTTTCAATGGGACATATAGTATTTATGTTTTCTAATCAAATGCTCATTATTTAAGAAGAAATGAAATCAATTCAAAACTGTTCATCAGTAAATTTTTCTCCACATAATTTCAATTGATAAATAATCTCAAACATTGTGATTGGAGAAATGATTAGTTTAGATGAGAATGTGTTAGTAACTTCATGACCATCACTTTACATTTAGTCATGACAACATTGGCTGAATAAGAGACACATGTTAGATATACATCTATTTTATATATCTATTTTTATGCATTCCTTTTATTTTTTGTTAATTTTATCTCTATAAATAAAATAAAACTAAGGGTGTATATATGAGGTGCACGAAAGAACATGTACACAGTTTCTCCGATTTAGTAAATACTAACAAAACATGTTCTGTAGACTTATGAGTTGTACTTTATCGACCGTAGTGACAGGAGACACTAGATGGAGCACTTAAGTCACAAACTTTTCTTAAATTCATATATATAAGCAATATATTGTGGAATCATGTCTTGTCTTTATATTTGTAATATGAGAAGTGAAAGCAAATATTGTGGAGTAACAATTGACAAAAACTGTAAATTAAAAATAAGCAGCAGTTGTAATGAAGCATATTTTTTATTTATTTATTTATTTTTTTTTTTGTGTGTGTGTGTGTTTTCCTACGAGTATTTTTTATTGGAGATAGAAAAGATAGAACAATAACACAAGGTGTTTTGGGATAAGTAACGTGAATGTGTTTATTGATTACTTTCACACCCTACATGAGTTACAGACCTCGGTATAAATAGAATTATATTAATAACCAATATTTAAATTCAAATTACATAACCTTATCACAATATTTACTCCTAAAGAAACTTCAGAATTCTACGTGATCACAGCAATGTAAGTAGTTCAACCTCTTGTGCTCAAAGATTTGGTTATCACCCGCCCTCAAACTCAAGGGCTTGTCTAAGACATTGAGTTTGCTTCGTTGAGAAGGAAGTCAGCTGAAGGCAATGGCTTGGTGAGGATATTTGCTAACTGGTCCCTACGCACAAAGAGAAAACCGAGAAACTTTAGACAGAATAAGACCAAAATGAAGTGTACCTTTGAGATACTTGAGTATGCGTTTGGCTGCTTGCAAATGCACATCAATGGGTTTGCTCATAAATTGATAGAGCTTGTTCACTGAGAAAGAAATATCTGGCCTAGTAATTGTGCAGTACTGCAGGGCCCCAACTAAGCTGCAAAACACAGTAGGATTAGCTAAAGGCACACCATGAGCAGAGCTGATCATAGGCATTGGAGCTGGTTTAGGAGCACTCAATCCTGTTTTAGACGATAAGTCTGAGATATTTTTGGCCTGAGAAAAGTGCAATGCGTGAGGGAGAGGGGTGACTTCCACACCAAGAAAATAATGCAAGACTCTTAAGGTCTTTTAATGCAAATTGAGAATGAAGAGCCTGAATGAGAGAGCGAACCAAACCAAGGTGGGATCCTGCAATAATATTATCATCCATGTACACAATAAGATAAATAACACAAGCATTAGACTTTAAAATGAAAAGAGAAGCATCAGAAATAGCACAGATAAACCCCTAAGCAGCAGTAATTGTGGATTTTAATTTGATAAACCAGGCACGAGGAGGGACAGGGAATGAAACATGTTGAGAGGTAGTAAATTTAGTCTTAAGAAATCTTCTGCCTTGCATTTACAGCCTGAAAGGTGTCGGAGGCCGAGAGTTCTCTGCACCATTCTTCTGTAAAACTGATTGTTGATTTACATCTTTAGCCTTTGTAAAATGCTGGATGTTTGAATATTTCTCATTGTTATCTACTTATGCACGTGTACATAGAATCCTTATCTTATCACCCCATAAACCTAGGAGAGTTACAACCATATATATATATATATATTTGGGCTACAGGGAAAGATTACAACAGAAAATACAAAAAATATAACTCTAGTTGTAACTATCCTAGGTTTATGGAGTGATAAGATATGGATTCTATGTACATGTGTATGAGTGGATAACAATGAGAAAATTTCAGAAAACCCTAATCTCCCTATCAAAGTCGTCTTTAGAAAAGACAATGAATTAAATACTCGTTTTCATCGTTAATCATTCACATCTCCAGTAGAATGTTCTTCCTAATTCCAGTGTATTCAATCTAAGTTTTTAGTTGTCATTTCTATGTTTTTTTTCCTTTACAGCCTCTCATATTACATGTTCTGAGAAATGCTCTATAATGTAAAAACAAATTGCCATTTGAAGAAATATATTGTAGTAAATAATCTTTATCCAAATGTTTTTTCGGTGATTTTATAAGTGCTGCAAGAACAAAATTAAAAAAAAAAAAAAATGCCAGCAAGTGAGAAAATTTATGGTAACTCAACGTCTTATAATCTTTTATCTTTTGTAATTTTAATTTGAATAAAAACAAAGATAACTTACATTATAGGTGTTGCTTTTTATGTGGTCCACTACACATTATTAGAAAGAGTAGTTTAGCTATCTCGTTAACTGACTTTTTTCCTTGCTGATTTGGTAGAGATCCAATTAGCCAACTTATTGATCCTTTGCATGGAACTAGAGGACCCATGAATAGAGCCAAAGCTAAGAAGATGAAAGAAACCTTGTAAGGCTTTAACATGGAAATGCAAGCCAGGGAAGATGCATTTAGACTCAAATCAACACTAAAATGGGTCACAATTTTACAAATTACTGATGAAGACTTTGACACAACAAAAGCATGGAATAACCAACTTGGAGATTTGGCTTGAATGCTTCTAGATCAGTCTATTTTCTTATTTTTAGTAAATTTTTGTGCTTATTTTTAGATTATTATTTTGAGTTGACTTTTGGTGTTTTTCAAGTTGGAATTTATGCTTTGTAACCTTTTAAGTCATTTTATTTTTTTTCTAAATAATATTGTAACATGTATTTATCTACATATTGATAATTGCATGATAGTTTAATCTTTATAATCTCCGAAGAAGTTAGCTTCTCTTATAAGCCAAAACTAAGCTTATCTTAGAAGCAAGTATTGTCCAAGTCCTTCAGAAGCTTCTTAGAGAAGCTTACTTAAAAGCTAAGGCTTCTCAAGCTTCTTAGAGAAGCTTACTTCAAGACTAAGACAAAATCCATGCGGATGAAGACCACTCTGGTAGCTTTCTTCTTCCTTGCTTTTTCTTCTGCTTTGTCCACAGCATTAGGTCGAAGCATGGCTGCTTTTGACGCTGATCCTGTGCTAGACGATGGGAACAACCCTGTAATCGACGGCGGCTCGTATCTACTGATACAATCATCAGGACATTCCGGTGGAGGAGTTGAATTAGCTGCTCTTGACGGTGAGACTTGCCCAATCTCCGTCGTCCAAGGTTACACTTTTCTCGGCATTCCGGTGACTGTCAATATCAGTTCGTCGACCCAGAATGCCAATTATGTCTACCCAACCACTCCTGTGGACATCCATTTTCAAACAGTATATCCCTGTGCAAGTTCATCTAAGTGGATAGTTAAGAATTCCACTTCTGTACCTTCTGTATTCGTCGGCGAAGAGGACGATAGCACAGTACCAGGTCATTTTCTTATTAAAAAACTTGGAAAGCAAGATAAATACGAAAATCATATGTTTGTGTTCTGCCCTGATATTACTCCTGCTACTTGTTGGGATGTTGGGTTTAGCTCTTTTAAAGGTGAGCGTTTGGGTAAAAACCCTGGAAATCCATTCACATTTATTTTCTCGAAAATTGGTGGCATGAACTCTAAGCATATAGTATGAATTGCAGAGAGAATAAATTATGAAAAAGAAGCCTAGTGCTTTATAATAATGCTTGCTTTCTATGTATCTAGTCAGATTAGGCAGGAATTGTGCTAATAATGTATCACAATCTAGCTGCTATAGCAGCACTTTGGATAACTCTGAATGAAAATATATATGTACTAGTACTTTAACTTCTGTGAGTTTCACTTATTCCATGTGAATGTGATATATGTGCTCTATAATTATTAATGAATATTTTATGCAATTCTAACTAGTCTTGTGCTTCTTCTTAAGATCACTAATTTGCTCAAAATATGACGGCAGTGATTGGCACCATCAGGGCAACTGTCAATTTTATTTTATTTTTTTTGAACTATCAAGTTCTTTTTAATTATAGTCATGGTTATTTTAATACAAATTATGTTACATGTAAACTCACTTTTTACATTATATTTATGTACATCTTTTACTTTTTTTTTTTATTATAATTTTATATTTATAAATAATTATAAAATTTAAAAATATAAAATAAGTACCCTTCAATATACATATAACATTTTTCTTTTAATATAACTAGAGAAGTAGAACTCACAACCTCTAGCCTAAAATAATAAATCTCTACCCTTTCAACTACAAATGTCATGTAAATCTATTTTTTTTACACTCTTTTTTCTCTAAGTGTTGTCTTAAACCACACATTTCTCATTAAGGAGACTTGGCTTAAGTAATACCCACAAATTATGAGATTCTATTAATACTTAAGTTTTTATAGGAGAGAGCCCTGCCCCCTCTGTATTCGTCCTTGAATATAACGCCATAATATTGATGCTCAACGTTGCCAACTTTTGAAACGAATTGTGGCATGTTGTTTTTTGCATGTCGGAGTAGTTTAATCGCCACAGTAGTGGAAATTTTTGACATCCTTGATGAATATCGATTTCCCTCCTCCCTCTATTCTCACTTTTCAGTGACTAGTTTTGCTCCAAGATCTCTTAGAAAGTGCAAATATGTATCAAGAGGGGTGAATAGGAAACTTGATGAATTTTTGTAAAATGAAAATTTTGTTTCTGAAACAATTCAGATGAAGCACAACTATGTATGCTTATTAAGAAATAGATTAAGCTTGACTTAAAATTTAGTAAAAATTTTAATTTAATGTTGTGGGATTATAACTAAGGGGTGTGCTAATGTGAATATGATGTAAACAATACAATAAACAAGCAAAAAAAGTAAGTGTAAGAATAGATAAAATAACACAAGTAATTTATAATAGTTTGGTTACAATCAATAATAACCTACCCATTTTCAAATGCCTTTTAAAAAGTTTTTTACTATTTTCATTTAGTTGACATGACTCTAGCAACCTTCTTACAACTTAATTATTTTAATTTTAGGTTAAGCTTTTCAGTCCTTTGGACTGAGCTTGGTTTCAAAGATAAACAAACAACCCTCGTCTAAGATTCAAACCCAGAAACTTTCTACCCTCAATAGAGATCAAATAATTAGATGTTTAGGCACAAAACCCTTACAATAAGTAGTTACAGAAATAGTGATCAAGCGTGATTTTTGTTGCTTTAAACAACAGATTTTCCAAGTCAACTCAAATACACCTTAAAGATGTTTTACAAAGTACAGAACTAGTGTAGAAGGAGATTGCAGAAGATGTTTGAGAGTTTGTATCTGATGAGTAGATTTGAGCGCCTAGTTCATTTTATTAAGGTGTTGGAACACTTCTCCTTTTATCTCCATATTCAAGGATCCATTAGAGGGAAGGTTTGAGATTTCAAAAATTTTCTCTTCTGCAACCATGTCAACCAACCTAGTCCAATTGTGTACCAAGTTTTCAGTAGCTAAGATCGACCAATTTCATGCATCTTTTGTCTCTAAGAGCTTCTTTCCTTATATGTAGACTTTCCCTGGCTAAAAGTAGGCTCATAGTAGTCAGCATAGATTTTTGTCCTCCTGTAATTGTATTTTCCATAGCAAATAGGTGTGAATCAGGGTGATCCATTTTTTCTTCTAAATAGGCTTTTGCATTGTTCTGATAGACCTTTTGAGTGGATGTAGAAAATTTGTCTTCTAGCTCTTGTTTCTTAGAGTTGGATGGGCTTAGTATAGGTCCAAGAAAATGTCCATTTTTGTTTCAGCACATAGTTAGCAAATGAGACTTACAAAATCAACTGGGCCGGCCATTTTTTTGGCACACCCCATTTTTCCACCCACATCCCAAGCCTATGAAATGACTTGTATACTCTTAAAAATTAATCTATCATTTTGTAGTGTGACCAAAAGAATCTATCAAATCTAATGTGTTATATCAACATAACCATAGTAGAAAGCTTCATCAAAACTTATAATAAAACCTACTTCATGAAAAAAAGTTATTTTGTTAAACAAAAATTGTCTCATTATTTTAATCTTTTATTTTATTGATGCTTCATAAAAATTTATAAAATGTTTTAAATGTACGACAAGTACAAGTGTAATGACCTTGAAACAATGATGGCTTTCTTTAGAATATCTCTTTTGCGTCATTTCTTCGTTGCTTTCCAACTTCTGCTGGTTTATAATAACCATTGCCCCTTCCCCAATAACTAAGGCCATGTCATGTTAACATTACATTTCTTAAAGTTGCTGCATTTCATGTTAGAGAATGGAGTTCTTTCAATTGGACATATAGTATTTATGTTTTCTAATCAAAAGCTCATTATCTTATTTGGCCACAAGAAGAAATGAAAACAATTCAAAACATTTCACCAGTAACCTTTTTCTCAACATAATTTCAATTGATAAGTAATCTCAAACATTGTGATTGGAGAGACAATTGACTTAGATGAAAATATGTTAATAACTTCATGATCATTACATTACATTCATGGCTACATATAGGCTGAAGCAATATTTAGTAAATACTAGATAACATGTTCTATAGACTTATGAGTTGTATTCTACCTACTGTATAGTGACCGAAGAGATACATAATGGAGCTCTAAAGTCACAAACTGTTCTTAAAATCATATATGCAACATATGGTGGAATCAGGTCTTGTCTTTATATTAGTACTTATGAGAAGTGAAAGCAAGAAGCAAACATTGTGGAGTAACAATAGACAAAACTATGGATTAAAATGAGTAGTATAAGCAATGCAGTGTTTTTTGAGTTCTTTTGTAATTACTTTTTATTAGAAATAATTTTGCTTGAGACACTGATTATTGAATATAAAATAAGAGCATTTCTTTCTATAGGGATTGAGAGATTAATCTCTAATCCCTTACGCTAAACCTAACTCTTATTTGTAGTAGCAATAAAGTATATGATACATATACATATATAATGACTATTAAAAAATGGACCACATAAACATAAAAGGTTAACAATATATATATTAATCACCAAACTTGAAAAGCTTGCTTGTGAAGATGTGAAACCAAGCGTAAGGTTCCTTGATTTAGTTGGGATTTGCTAGGGATTTCTAATGAAGACTGGAATAAGGATTACCCTTCTCATCCTGCGAGATCCCAGTATGTTAAATTATTAAAATATGTTTATATTTAAAATAAAATATATATAATAAATAAGTGTAATTTAGTGATTTAATTTGTAAATAATGTATATTTATATGAAATAAAATTTTTTTTTATAATTTGTAAAAAAAAATCTCCGTGGGTCTTTGCCTTTCTCTAATCTGTATCATACTCTCTACCTTTGTCCCACCCCATTGCCATTTCTCTTACTATATGACAAGTTATGTTAGAATTATGGTGCCCAATATCACAAGCATGCTAAAGTGCGTGCTTTTGAACTCAAACTTCATCTGGAATTGGAAAAAAAAACATACACGCAGACATTGTACATATAGATCCGATTTGCATCAATGTGAGTGTACATGTTCATGTCCATATAACACATAGTTTAAACAATCAATAGTCGAAAGATTGATAGTTATCACATACTTGATAGACATTGCTAAAGTTATTGTAGAGTTGTTTTTATAAATTATAATGTCTTATGAAAATGATGTATGTTGGAAATTAAACAAGAGAACTAAGAGATTTAGAAACTATAGAACGGAAAAAGATCATAGATTTCATTCTTGTAATAATTATATTTACACGGGTAGGTATTGGAGTTTTATTAATATACAATAACAAGATATATAAAGTCCCAAAAGTGATGACATGCTCGAATAATTTTCACATGATCAATAGTTCAAACCTCGTTATCATCACATGTAATCCAAAAACGTTCTTGCAGAGCAATTATCAACTCGATAATTACTTAGGATATATATGATATATCTTATACTACAAGATCATTATTAGTTGCGCTTACACCTTGAAAATAAGTAATGTTACTTTTGTCTTATTTTCGCTCCAAAGAAATTAGTCCAAATTTAATGTAATAGTGGATACTAATAGTTTATGCCAAAATAAGTAATGTTGTTATAGTTGTATATGTATTGCTACAACATTGATGCCATATCTCTCCCGTTTACCTTAATTTTTTAAAAAATATTTATTTATTTTTTTTAAATTATAAGATAGTATTACTTATTTTATTTTTTGAGTAATGTATGAGGAATCATCAAAATAAAACTTTAAGCGAGACTATTTTTTTTAAAAATATTATTAACTATTTCTTAAAATAAAAAATATCAGACAATTTTAAATCAAGGAAGGAAAATAATTTAATCTATGTTCTTCTTTCCCTGATTTCAATAAGATTCCGAACTTTAGGCACACGTTTCTCAGCTGAATAATTTGAAAATTCAATTGATCATAACATGGTGTGACTTTCAGTCTATTTTTTTTTTTTCCTACTGGATTATAACTTCTTTTTAAATAGAAATTTAAAATAATGTGATATAAAGTCAACAAATAAGATTTAAAAATAATAAGTGCAACATCAATACGCAAGATTCGCGTTCAATTGTCTGATAGTGGAGCTTCATTTGTGGAGGGAAAAAGGAAAATCTAAAGCCACTTGCAATTCTGAAAGCGATCGATGCTCAAAGACACATGCAATTGTAGCCCAAGTGACAAAAGTCAGATAAATTACTCACTGCCGAAGGCAAAGAAAGAAAGAGAAGAGCCAATTCAAATCTAAAAAAAATAATAATAATTACATATAACTAAATTTTCCAATATCCTATAACACAATATTCCGTTTCTAATTAAAAAATACATCAATTAGTAATCAATAAAATAATAGAAAATGCTAGAAATGCTAGAGGTATACCTAAAAGTGTATTCCCTTTGCATAATATTTACAATCATTAAATCTTATTTTATCATAAAATTTTATTTGGATCTACTTTATATCTCAATTTATCTTATTTTAAAATTTATTTGATTGTATCAAGTTAGAACCAATAGACATCCCTAAACTTCTTGCTTTCACGCCTACCAAAAAAGAAAAAAAGTGAAGATTAAGGGGTAGCTGAGTTCTGATTGTATGAAGGTTTTTTTTTTTTTTTTTTTTAAATAAAATAAAATAAAATGAGCTGCGTTGAGTGTCCTTTTTTTTTTTTATCAACAAACTCTATCTTTTATTTATTTATCTATCTATCGACATCAACAAGCATTTATTTATTTTATTTTTTATCGAGATCAACAAGTTGTCCTAAGTTTTAACTCAATCTAACATTTAGAAAAGAAAAATAAAATATTAAATAGAAGGGAAAATAGCATTGAAAAGAGGAAAGATCCATTTTAGAAATGTGTGAGAAGATCACGTGACACTAACAGCGTGTTCAGATTAGCTTTTGAGAATACGTTTTTACTTTTAATTTTTTTTTAAAAATATATTTTTTTTCAATTTGTTATTAGTATTTAGATTGATTTTTATATAAAAGTTAAAATTTTATTTTTTTAGAAGTAAGTGAAGAAATGCCTACGTAAAAGAAGAAATAGAAGTTATTTTGACTAATTTTAAATTATAATAATATTTTAAATTATTATTATTTTAATATATTAAAAATATTTTTACATTTGTACATCTAAATATTTTTTTAATTATTAGTTAATTCAATTATAAAATATATTTTTTTTAACTTTTATTTTTAAATCAATTCAAACAAGCTCCAAGTATAAGCCAAAGAAACCTTAAAAAGAGTCAAAGGCTTACTTAGCACCTCAGTTGTAATATTAAATAAATAGTAATTCTAAACACTTAATCTTTTCAACTGAACGGCAAGACTAGCTTCCTTACTCGACTTTGAATTCTCCCAAAATCGCAAGTTAAAATCACTGCATATATCTCTTTCTTTTTTCTAACTATGACAAAAAAAAAAAAATCTCTTCAACTTATAATTTTAAATTCTAAAATCCTAAATATATATATTCTCGTTTTGCTCTAATCACCTCGCAAAGTGTCTTGTCTTATTCTGAAATTTTCAACAACTTCTTTTATCAATAAGGCATGTGATTTTGTCTCTATCCCTCCTTTCATATATCCTTATTTTTCTCTAGTTATGCTCTCAAATTAACTCTATCCTTCTTCTCTGTATCTGATCTTGGGTTGCGATAGAACAGCATCCTAAAGAAGTTGATGGAAAATTTGGCCTTAGCAGCACAGGAAATAGTGTTAAGTGATATCAGTGCCTTTTCCAAGATTCCACCTATTGAAGTCTAAAGTCACTTTAACTCATATAATAGTGAGAATAAACTCCCAAGCTAACTGGATTAATTAAATGGAATCTGGAGAGATGAATTTTATTCTTTGATAAAGGTCCATTTCCTATTCTTTCGTAGTACTAGATTTAGCAGGGACAAAACCCAAGAAAGAGGCTCAACTAGCACAAGTTGGTGAATTCTTTAGGAAGGTTGGCTCATTGAGTTTGAAAGGAAATAGGAAAAAAAAAAAAAAGCAAAATGAATATAGTTTAGAGGGTAATGAGAAGCATAGTTTATGAGTGCTAGCTAGGCCGAGCTTGGTTGGCTATTTTGGTGGAGCTGGCAGAGAGCATAGACCCGAGACTTGTGTTTACTAATTCAAAAAATTGGTGTAAAGCTGGCACTTACTGTCTGACTACTCTGCATTTTGACTTGTCCTATTAGATATAAACATAAATGCATGCACACATGCAGATACCATTTTGGAAAAGCTAAGGATGATTCATTAATGTCTCTTCTTATCCTTAAACTGTTCATGTGTTCATTATTATTATTATTTTTTACTTTTATCAACGGGTTGTTGAATTTTTTTGAAAAAGAAAAATTTTCAGAATAGAAATGCAACTAGATGGAATAGAAGTGTTTAAGAGGATACTTAAGATAAAACTTTTTAAAATTATAATGAGATGAAATTAGACAAATAAAAATTTGAAATAGGCTCAAGACAAATAAAATTTTGACTTATATAATTTTATCCTGTGCCCATCCTTAATTAGCCAATAGTAGATAAATAATTAATAAAACGTAGACTCTTAACATTAGCCCTAAGATTTGCCCAACAAAGAAAGAAAAACAGAAAAGAGAAATGACTAGAGAGTTAAAACATCTCTGGAAAGATGCTTGGGAATAAGATTCCGTTGTTACAATTTCATCTTAATTTTCATTGAAGATATAAAATTTTTTCTCCTTTTTTCTCATCACTCGATTTGCTCTATCATAAAGTTATTTCAATTACTTTTGAGCCAGCCGAACACCAAAGTGTCTTATCTGATCCCACCCTTGGCTGGATTTGCTTTGGCCATCTATTTTATAGAATATACAATGGTCACTCATAATTATAATAGACTTGACTAAATATGTTGTTTATCTAGAAATATTCTATTTTGAATTGCTACTCATAATTATAATTGACTTGACGGCCACTTGTTTTTGGTAAAATTTTTAACATAAATAAAAATTTAGAAATAACGTGTACATTTTAAAACTTTGATAAAATTATATTTATATTTTCAAAGTTTTAAAAGTAAAGTGCACGTTACGTAAAGTTGAGGGATGATTTTGAATATTTTTTTTTTTTTTAAAAAAAAAACCACAGTTTGAGAGGGTTTTCGTATATAAATAAACGCCCCAACTGGAAATAGAGACGTTATACTTGTAACGACTAGAGAGTGTTATGGCACTCAACTCTTTTGTCTTTCTCCTGCTGCTGAGCCTTTTGGCTCCTGCTAGTTCTGCCAGTGATTCTACTTCCCCCATTCTTGATGTCTCTTCCCTCAATCGAAGCAGCTTCCCAAAAGGCTTCATTTTCGGGACTGCATCCTCCGCCTACCAGGTTTATATTATAGCTATGAGCAAGTCCCAATTTAATTTCAACGCAGTTTCCTTTCATTCAGATTTTTATAATATATCTTCAATCTGCTTATATTTGTGTGTTGATATTTGTTTAGTATGAAGGTGCAGCAAATATAGATGGCAGAGGACCAAGTATATGGGATACCTTCTGCCATAAATATCCAGGTTTCCCTTTCTTTTCTTCCATTTCATGATAATCCGAAAATTAGGTCTTTAGTTTCTTCCATTTCTTGTGTATAATTTACTTCTATTTCTTGGTGGAATGAGTTGCAGAAAAAATAAAGGATGGGAAAAATGGAGATGTAGCAGTTGATGCTTATCATCGGTATAAGGTACAACTGAAATTCAAGCTCAGTAATTGACTTTTCCATATCATTGTGTTTTATATATCAGTCTCAATGCGAT
Organism: Bauhinia variegata; assembly: GCA_022379115.2. Taxonomy (NCBI): domain Eukaryota; kingdom Viridiplantae; phylum Streptophyta; class Magnoliopsida; order Fabales; family Fabaceae; genus Bauhinia; species Bauhinia variegata. The sequence goes on along the minus strand of CM039434.1, from coordinate 17,541,083 downwards.
TTGCGGTTTGATGGAAAACTTATTCTAAACTCTGATCATGGTAAAGATAAATGGGAAAGAGAGAGAGAGAAAGGATAGACTTGTATAAAATATTTTAAAATTCCATAGTATAATGATCTACTTCACTTCATGTTATAGGAAGATGTTAAAATCATGAAGGAATTGAATTTGGATGCTTACAGATTCTCCATCTCTTGGTCTAGAATACTGCCGAGTAAGTCAAACTAACATAGATTATAAGAAAAAAATTCGTTATCTCACTTTGATGTCTTATTTATTGTGATTTGGTAACAGAAAAATGATAAAATTATGTTATTCAATGAGTGGTCCGATTCATATAGACCAATCACAATAAATGGTACAAAAAATGAGACTTCAAATGAGACAATAGATTTGCTATTGAATTTCTATTCTTACGAGCATTTCCAAGTTGAAGGCTTTCAATACTGTATATATATATATATGTAAACCATTTGTATAAGCTATGTGCAGAAGGAAAGCTGAGTGGAGGTATAAACCAAGAAGGAATCAGATATTACCACAACCTCATTGATCAACTATTGGCTAAAGGTCACAATTCAGTCTTTATTCATTGAAATCTGTATTGTATTAATACAATATCCTTTCATGCTTGTGAATGCTGATACTAATGCAGGTTTGACACCATTTGTAACCATTTTTCATTGGGATCTTCCCCAAGCCTTAGAAGACGAGTATGGTGGTTTCTTAAGCCGTCACATAGTGTGAGTGATAAAAATTTCCATCAAGTCACAGTTTTTAACTAGTTAAGAGAATGGATCATTAGATAGTTTTGATTAATTTGTTGTTGAACACTCATTTCTTCAGCAATGATTTTCGGGACTATTCAGAACTATGCTTCAAGGAATTTGGTGATAAGGTGAAGCATTGGATTACATTAAATGAACCACTTAGTTACAGTAAGATTGGATATTCATCTGGCAAGTATGCTCCGGGCCGTTGTTCTGCTTGGCTGAATCAAAATTGCACCGGCGGTGATTCAGGGACGGAACCATATTTGGTTTCACATAACCTACTTCTTTCTCATGCAGCTGCAGTCAAAGTCTACAAGACTAAGTATCAGGTTCAACATTTGCTGCAAACTTTGAAAGAAAATTAATGACAAACTTTTAAAATAGAGATCTTTCCTCATAAATAAAGAGTTTAAATGTGCTTGCTATAATTAACACAAAAAAATTATTGGTATCTGCAGAGATCTCAAAGGGGTGTGATAGGCATATCCTTAATCACTGACTGGTTTGTTCCCTTAACGGATAAGAAAGAGGAAAAGGAAGCTGCTCTACGAGCTTTAGACTTCATGTTTGGATGGTAAGATTCACTTGAACCTATTCCCAAACAAGAACTCTTACACATAATGATCATGTTCACAATACACAAAATCTGTTCACTATGAGTTTTGCAGGTATATGACGCCATTGACAAGTGGTGAATACCCTGAAAGCATGCGAACTTTGGTGAAAAACCGATTGCCGAAGTTCACTAAAGAAGAATCCAGGCTTCTTAAAGGGTCATTTGATTTTCTTGGCCTAAATTACTACTCTTCCCATTATGCCTCCAATGCACCAAACATAAGCACCAGACCCTACTATGAAACAGATTCCCTTGTCAATGTTACAAGTGAGAACAGTTATAAGTATTATAGTTACATGCATTCCTAGATTCAACTTAAATAAGTTCATTATTGTTAATTCTTGTGTTTTTTTTTTTTTTTTTTTGATAAAACTGTTATGACAGATGAGCGTGATGGAATGCCCATTGGACCCATGGTACGAACTTGATCAATTCATCTGCAGCGATCTATGTATCTTTGCTTCAATTGGGATTTCTTCTTTTGTTAATAATTTGATGATGATGCAAATAGAACTTGATCTAAATTATCATGCATTCCAGGCTGCTTCAGAATTGTTATATGTTTATCCAAGAGGATTGCGGGAGATTTTGCTCTACATCAAGACAAAGTACAATGATCCTGTAATTTACATCACTGAAAATGGTACACAGCTAATTGTACATGTATGCTTATATGCTATTTTAGTGAAATTTATGCAAATGCGAATTGACATTTTGCATACTCCAAATGTTTTATAGGATATGATGAACCCAATGATCCAACACTATCACTTGAAGAGTCGTTGTTGGATACATATAGAATTGATTTCCATTTTCGTCATCTCTATTATCTTCATTCTGCTATGAGGTAAGTGGTGCTCCTCAAACGAGGTTGTTTTCAACTTTACATGATATTATACATATATGTGTGTGTATATATATATATGTATATATATATGCATTTTAACACCTTTCTTTTTTGATGTTTCTTAATTTCAAGGGATGGTGTAAATGTAAAAGGCTACTTTGCGTGGTCTTTGTTGGATAACTTCGAATGGTATTCAGGCTATACCGTACGATTTGGACTTAATTTTGTGGACTACAAAAATGGCCTAAAAAGATATCAAAAGCTGTCTGCGATATGGTTCAAGAACTTCCTCAAAGTCAAACATTAGAAATGTTCTGTAAACCTCATCATTTGATTTGGCTGTATTTATAGTCACTTGTTTTGGTGAATAATATTCATGAATCTCTGATTTCTATAAAGTCTAAAAGTGTCGTGGAATTTATGTAATAATTTCACATAGTGGGATAATAATTGTTGTATCATGGTCACTTATTTTGGTGAATAATTTTCTTGAATGTACCTCATCATTTGATATGGTTGTACTCATAATCCCTTGCTCTAGTTAATAACATTCTGAAATGTTTGGTTTCTAATGAAGCCCTATGATGTTGATGGAGCCATGTAGCGACCTCACATTGTGGATATACAACGCTTGTTATAGTTGTTTCATAATTACTTTGTTTTGAAAAGGTTAAAGTTTCTACTTCGACTCAATTCTGTGGCTAATAATTGAAGACAATAGTGACATATGCATAAATAGTGAGTAATAAAGTTTAAGGTAATCTATTTATGGAGCTGTTATTCATTTTTCTTTCCATCGCTGCTTTTATTATGGATCTATTGGGCTTATAATGGTTAGAAAAGTCACAAGTATGATTTATATAATCAATGGAGAGTAAGCTCTACTGCTTCAACAAATTTACGATGGTGGCTACAAAAGAAGAAGACAGTAAAGATAGCCAAGTAGGGCAAGGGGTTAAAAAATAACCAAAAAAAAAAAAAAAAAGCAAAAAATTAAACTATTTGTCAAAATTATTTTTCAATAATATACTGTTGTTTTGTCCACATCAACCCTAATCAAAATCTTTTATGCTTTTGTTTTTCTTTTTTTAATTCCAAATATTTTATTTAATGCTAACTTGAATACTCGAAGTGTGCTAAAGTATGCCCTTGCTCCAATGGAAGTGGCGGGCTTCATTTATAATAAAGGTTCCATTTAAAATAACCCTTAGCCCCAAAACTAGGTTGACATGAGCAAAGCAATAGTGTATTTAAATATAGTTTTCAAAGTGTGATAGTTTATTTATTTATTTATTTTTTGTTTTGCTTTTTTTGGTATTTTTTTGCCAGGGGCAAACTGGCCAAGGGGCACTTCCCCTTACAATAGAATACTCTCTTACTATAAAGAAGCCAAATACCACTTTGACCCTTACTAATATTTTCTACCTTAATATATCTATCATGCCACTTATTCTATTTTATCAGTTGTCTTATCTCATATAGTTTTTTCTAATTGAGAGATTTAAGACTAGATGCACTCTTGGTGTTTCTAGTAGTTTCAACTAGTATGCCACTTATTCTATCTTATCGCTGGTGAGCCATGCTTTCTCGTACATCTCTTCATTCTTTCTCCTCTTTCTATATTCTTTCTCCACACCCTTTGGAATTGCATAATGCACGTGGTGGAGGAGGGCCACGGTGGGGAATCACACACCCCACACTTTCTCTTGCAAACCATCACATTTTCTCACTGTGATTTCTTGGGTTCTCTCTTCTTTGCACTAAACCCTTGCTCACACACCCATAGGTATTGCTTCGACACTTCACAGACTTCTTCTCTTGGTCTCATCCTTGAATGGTACTGCATTTACCTTGCTTGTTATCTATTTAGTCAATATGAAGGAAAATGTGAGATGTGAAAACATCAAGTTTAACTTTTCACGTAAGTGCTTTCTGTGATGACGGGTAGATGAGCTACATGTAGTAGACATAATTTATGGATTTTGATGTCCGTATAGATGCAAGGTGTGTTAGTGTGTGTGTGTATATTTCTTGTTGAAATTCTAACATTTATATGGACTTTGATGTCCATAAGGGTGAATTTTGAAATTTTTGCTTTAGATATAGTTGCATGTAGATTTGGCCAAGACCAAGAATGTAGAACAACCCTCATAGGCTTCAGAGAATCGTCCAACAGATGATACTCCTAGACGTTCCACTACAAGTTTGCAAAGAGAGCATGCTTTTAGATAAGGACGAGGTGCGACGCATTATGAGTAGGTGGCTCGCTTAGTTCATCATTAGGTGGAGGATATGCAAGATGAGGATCATGCTACTGGGATAGAGGATATGCAAGTAGAGGGCGCAAATCCAGATTCCCCATAGGATGATGATCACAATGTTGTTGATGATCTAGATTTCCCACATGATAAGGATCACGATTTTGTTGCTAATCTAGATTCCCCACAGGATGAGGACCATGATGCTATTGTCGATCGAGATCCCCCACAAAATGAGGATCAAGATGTTGTTGTTGATCCTGATCCTCCACAAGGTGAGATCGTCTTGGAGGAGCCATTTCTAGGAGGCCCTGAGGATATATTTGCCCTCAAGAGGTTCTTGACCCATACTTTTGCGCATACATGGGCATAGGAGCCGGTAAGATGAACTATTAATTTTTTTTTTTTTTTTGTTTTAACTATGAGGACTATTTTAATATTAATTATGCACAAAACCTCACAATATAAATGCTTTTGTAGGTGTGACCCATGCTAAAGATGGTTAACCATAGGAGGAGGTTGAAGGACTTACTGATTAGTCAAGCACCAGAGGATGAGAGAAGTTGTGGATTAATTAGGACTAGCACCGTTGTTACGTTACAATTATTACTACACTAATAAGGCATTGGTGTCTATGTTTATTGAGAGGAGGCATAGGGACACCAATTCCCTCCATTTACAGTTATTGTTCCCTTAATGAGCCAAATTTTATATTTATAAATTTATTAATATTGTCTATTGGCTTTTAGGACACTACAGTGCATCAATTGCAAGTATAGCTTATAACAAGTATTGAGTTGAACTATTGGTAATTACACTTACTTTGATCTCACGGTCTAGCCATTCAAAATCAAAACAAGAGGAGTAAAAAACATAAGGATAAACTGCTAAAAATAAATGAAATAAAGCAAATAAAAATAAAGCTATAAAAGATGAAAATAAATGAAATAGAAATTAATTGGGATAAAGACAAATTTTAGGAGTGATCCAATTGGTTTTTATGTGGCTCAGAAATTATTCATTCATGGATTACGTAAGTAAATTATGATGGTGGAGGTTCCTCATGTAGAGCCTAAGAGCTTATCCACCTCAGACTTATTGATACCTTGGAGATCAAGTGAGCTTGGTCCACTTCACTCAATTCACCAAGATGAATTATGCTCTTGAACCCCCAAAATTTTATAAGAATTTGGTGCCAAAACCCTCTATATTCCCTTCCCTCGAAGCAAAATTGCATAGGCAATTATTATGATACATGATCTATTAGTGGGGTCTCAAGTATTGGTCATAATTAACTCGATCGTCACTCAAATTAAATCACAAGGATAATATGCATATCCACTGGAATTTATCAAATAAAATTTAACATAGTCATAATTCACAAAAATAATTTGTTAAACTAGTCAAATTAAGCACAACATTACACCAATCTTATCATCCTTAGACTCTTGGGGAATTTAGCTATGCATAATGAAATAAAAACAGAATAAAATATGAAGGGAAGACTTAAATCTCATCTATGAAGAGTCTTCAAGCTTGAAGTTGAATCCCTTTTCAAGAAGTCCCACTGGGTGAGCATTTCCTCTACCGGTGGACCTAAACTACGACTTACTATCTAAAATTGAGCTGAAAATTAACAAAAGATGCTGAGAGAAACACACTCCACCTATTTATAGCAATTGGGCGCGATTACACAGGCAGCTACGATGTGAAATCTAGATCTAGTTGCGTAGTTGCTTTTCAACAATCATGACGGCTACTTATGAAGACTACACGGCCTCTGGATGACAATTACACGTCGTGTCTTTATCTCTTGCTAATCCGTGTAATTTCCCTTAGTGAAAATGTACAGCCAGATAAGTAGAGGATTACACAACTATGTAATCCTTGGCAAACCATGTTTTTTAGACTCGTGTAGTTGGTTTCTTCTCAAAATACTGATTTTTTGCCCTTTTCTCTGTGATTTAACTTCTTTTAACTTCTAGGGGCAATTAGGACCTGAAAATGACAATATGAGCCAATTAAGTATAATTCCTAACATTATTTCTTCAAATGGGGCATTAATTCATAAGAAAAAATGTCAAATAAGAGTATGAAAATGCACTTATCAACTGTGCAGCAAGAAGATGATCACCCTTCATGTCTTGTGCTTGCTTTATATTCTTATCAGTGTTCTTCGTGCTGCCTATCATGAACGAAGAAAGAGATGAGATTCAACAAGATTCCTTCCTTTAGATTCGACTAGTTGGGACTGTTGTATGCCTGACATGTTCAATATCATCACCTAGACTTTGTTGCTAGGGCATTCATGCCACACCTTGTAGGTTGCACTCTATTTAGCAACAAGAGTACAACCACTGTCCTACCCCTATACTTATAGCTATTTAAGAACTTGTAGGGTGTTGGTAGAAACGCATGAGGTGTGGCTGCACTTGCATTCATGTGTTCACATCATAGCAATGCTAGTAAGCACAGTACGAGGCATATATTAGGTTACATGACACTCTTTTTGGTATGTAAATTTGCCTATATGTTCTATAAGCAATATCACTCCATCATTAGAGCACTTCCACTTCAGCATTAGCAGTTGTGTTTTGTTGATATTGCAGTCATGGATATTTGCGCACTTCCTTTCCATTGTATAGATGGCGAGACTGAGAGGTGATCATAGGGAGGACTTCCACATGCCCAAAGGTGGTCTACATCCTGAGGTGGTGGTTTGGTTATACCCATTCACGGTGCTCTAGACCAACTAAGGACACAAGATGTGTGTTAGACCCTATATGGAGTTGCCAGAGCACATCATCTGCTACATGATGCGGCATTTTACTCTAGCCACACAGGTGCTCACACCACCATGAGGCATATATGCCTGAGAGGGTGTTAAGACCATGGTTATAGAAAATGTACGGTTCGTAATTCGAACCGTGTGAGTTAATGTGATGCACTAAACAAATGATACTAATTGGTTGCATAAATTGAAGTTGTCTATGAATCGTTATTTGGATTGCAAGAATCATGTGAGTTGACACGGAATCGATGAATCAAATGATACCAACGATTCCCACAAGACAGTCGGCTTGGAGAAATTGAAGGGTCGCAAGATGAAAACTATTAGATTCAATTTTCAAAAATTAAGAAGCCCAATCGATCTTCAAGAGCTAGCATCTAGGAAAAGAAAAATATTGTTGGAAGTGTTTCTTTATTTGTTCTTTCTCTCTTCAAGAGCTGTGAGAAAATTGAGCACATTCACAGAACAATGGAGCTGTGAAAAGAGAGCCACTTATAGAGCACTGGGACCTGGATCGTCTGCAGTTTGCTCATGCCCTGTAGACTGATCTCTGCTGACTGCACAATTAGCATAGATCAGACGGTCTACAGTTAACTGTATAGTCACTGATCTAATTTCAGAGCACTGGTGCTTGATAAGGAAGGTAGAAGAGTTGTGAATCTGATAGCCTACGAGAAAGATAAGTTAGAGTAGTTTTTCTCTGTCTACTCATTACTGTGTTGTGTAAACTGTGAACAGTGTACCTGGCTACCAACTGCCAAATTGTGTGGTTGAGAATTTAAACACTATTAATTTTTTGTTTCTATTTTGGTAAATAACTCCAAGTTGAAGCTAACAATATAGTTATGGAATGTTTTTGTGCATTATGGAACTACGCAGTTCACTCTCGAAAAAATAAAAAAACCTAAAACAAATGTTTTTATATTCGTGTGAAGTTGTGAACTGTGAGGTGCACCATTTTAAGGGTCTTAGCCCGTTGTGCATTTTTCTTCCTCCATGCAAATTGTTCAAATGGAAAAAATCGGTTAATATAGATCGATTTCGGTTTTGCATTTTTTCTAACCTATGAAAATTGAACCGACCCACTAAAACATTATGAATTTTAATGTTTTCATATATCATGTTATTTAGTGATTCAATTATTTTATTGATTGACTAAATCACTCAAATATTGTGTCATATTAATATATAAAGACAATCATATATTGCCAATTTGATATGTATAAGTATGTTTATTGAAAATAGTAATTTTTTAGTAAAGAAATTAAAGAAATTTTATTTTTGTTATGTATAGACATTTGTTTATGTTAATTTTGCATTTTCCAAGTATTTGTACATGTGTTTGGAACCGAAAGAAGATAGCTACCATAAATATCTTTATACATTTTTAGGTTTATTATTTATGTATTTATATTTTACTTATATGATTTTTAATAAAATGTCATAGATACTTTAGAAAAATAACTTATTTTAACATATCTAATTGCCACATTCTTAACTTACAGTAAACTAATTAAATATGTATTTCAGGTAGACACAATACTAAAATGAAAAACAAATTTTTTTTTTTAAAAAAAAAAATTATTACTGTTGGTTAACTATTACCCGACTGACTATACATTAAAATTGACAGTTTTAGTCAATTATCGGTTTGATAAAATTACACAATTAGTTAATGTCGGTCGACTAAAAATATAGTCAAAATCGATTGTAACCGACAGATGCTCACCCCAGTGATGGTGAAGTAGAGTGTTTTTGATGATACTAAGAAAAGTCAAGTACATGAGTCACAAAGAAAAGGGACTATGGAAAATTTTGTGGTCAAAGGAAATGAGAAGCATCAGACTATCAATGCAATGGTGAAGGATCGGGATATGATGATTGGTGACGTTTGTAGATGCGTAGAGGCCAATGCATTACCACTCAATTTGGTAAAGAGTCCATTTTTCATTAACATGGTAAAATCTATGAAGCTACCCACTTATCATGAAGTTAGAGTTTCATTTTTGAAAAAGGAGGTTAATCTTATCCATGCTAATTTGGATAAATACAGACATGAATGGAAGAAAAGCGGTTGCACATTGATGTTAGATGGATGGACTAATGGAAAGGGTAGGTCCCTCACAAATTTTCTTGTTAATAGTCCTAAAGGGACTGTTTTTATAAAATCTGTTGACACTAGAAGTCTTTTTTTTTTTTTAAAAAAGATGCTGAAAAGATGTTTCAATTACTAGATGAGATGGTGATGGAAATTGGGGAGGAAAGTGTAGTTCAAGTGGTAACAAATAGTGTTTCATTTCAGCCAATGTATCTTCTGGATGTGAGTTGATGGACAAAAGAAAGCAACTATTTTGGTCATCTTGTGCAGCTCATTCTCTTGATTTGATTCTTGAAGATATTAGTGGCCTCACGGTATTACAAAATACAATTTGAAAAGCCAAAAAAAATTACGACTTTCATACATAGGCACAATCGCATGCCTTAATTTGTATAGGAGTTATTTCAAAGGAAAAGAGTTAGCTAGACCTTCGATTACAAGATCTGCCACATCTTTCTTGACTTTGAAGTCTATTCAAGATCAAAAAATTGAATTCCGGTCTATGTTTGCATAAGAAAAATGGGCTAAAAGTGCATATGCATCTAGGATTGAAGCTAAAATGGTAGAAGACTTCGTTCTAACCGATTCAAGGTTTTGGAAGTCTGCAAAGTGTTGTTTGAATTGTGTGTCACCTTTGGTGAAGGTTCTTAGACTGTTGGATGGTGATTCAAAGCCAGCAATGGGATACATTTACGGGGCCATAGATAGAGCAAAAGAACAAATAGCAAAAAATTTTGATAATGTGAAAAGCAGGTATAAGAATATATGGAAAATCATAGATAAACGTTGGGAGTATCAACTTCATAGGCCTCTTTATGCAGTACCATGCTTTCTCAATCCCAAGTAATCTTTTTTTTTTTTTTTTTTTTTTTATAGTTTATGTTTTAAAATTTTATATAATATAATAATTATTATTTAGTCTTTTATAATAATTTTATAAGTTCTATTATGATTCAAATTTTAACCCAGATATTGAAATAAAAGTTGGATTATATAAAACATTAGAAAAAATATGTCTTGATATTGAGACGAGTCAAAATTGATTCTCAAATTAAGAAATTTGGCAATGTTGATGGACTTTTTGGAGATAGCTTGGCAATTGCAACTTGAGATAAGAAACAACTTGTTAAGTTTAAGTTAGTTTTATTTTATTTATTTTAAAACTTATATATCATATAATGTAAGTAACTATATAAGTTTTTTCTTCATAATTTCTTTTTGTTAGCTTTATGGTGGAACTATTTTGGAGAAGAGTGTAAAGAGTTGTATTCAATTGCCATTCGCATCCTTAGCCTCACTTGTAGTGCAGTTGAGTGTGGAAGGAACTGCTCAGAACAGCAAAGGTTGAATGCTCTTGTATTTGTCAAATACAATTTTCAACTTGAACTTAGACAGAAGCAAAGGGAGGCAAAAGGAGATACATATGATCATATTTGCTTATTAGATGTTGAATCAGATGATGAATGGATCACTAAACAAGAGGAGCCTTGTTTACTAGAAGTGAATTCCTGGAAGGATGTCCAAGAGTGTGTTTTCCATTGATAAAGAAAATCCAAGTAAAAGAGAAAAAAAGGTATGTTAGACTTGTAATCTTAAACCTCTTTCTAATTTTTTTTTTAGTCCCTTACCTTTATAATGCCATTTATTTATTATGCCTCTTTCTATGTCCATGGAATCTTAATGCAATTGATAACAAGAATGATAAAAGAAAGGGCATTCTCTTCCAAGATAATGTTAAAAAGGACATTGCAAATGATGGTGATATTGAGGAGGTAGAAGAAGAAGAAATTATCATGACGGAAGATAATAGTGACAGTGATAGCATTAGTCTTGATGAAATTTAGCTTTAAGAAATTAGTTTTTAGACTTGATTACTGAAATTTAACTTTAAGAACATAATTAGTTTTAAAGTTGATTACTCATGTGTATTCAGTTTTTTTTTTTTTTATTATTTACTATGTTATACAAGAGTTATTAGTTAGAAAAATTCTTATGAGACTTAATTTGAGTATGATGCATGATTTTTTATATTATTTTTAATGTATCTCTGAATCTTATAATTTGATACGATTTACAATTCACGATTTAAAAATGAACTTTCAACAAGGCCATGTATTTTTAATGTATCTCTTAATTTGAATTGCGATTTGATTATTATAGTTAAGACAACTAGGCCATGTTCAATGCATTCCACGCCCCTCGATAGTCCTTACGGATACCTATGTTACGATCCATGTTGTTGATGCACAAAGGGAATTAGATGGACAACGATATTTGTGGACCTCAGGCGGTGCTAGTTGGAGAAATTGTGGAGGGGTATGTGCAGTATTATCACCGGATTTCACACCCTTACTTATTGCTCACATCGCCAAGAGTTATTGACACTCCATTTACTGGGCAGGGAAGACTTGTCGGAGTAAGTGTGGTACCCCTGAGATTTGACACATCCTATACTGGACATACATTTGTGTGTTGCATAGGAGTGGTTCAAAGACATTGCTGATCTAGTAGGACATGTAGCGGGGATGGACTGGTGGAAAGTCACAGTGAGTTGGCCCATAGATTATATACAACATCTCCATGACTGGGCACACTCTGACTTATAAGAGGCATCGAGGAGGGTCTAGCTATGCCGAGGAGTCCAATAGAGCACATGAGGACGATATTATATAGTAGTTATCTTATGTTTTACTTGGATATAACCTTTCTTTTTTGATTGTTATATGTTATGGCAAATGTTGGCTTGAGCATTGACCATTTCTTTATATATCTTGTAGATGTGAAAAACATTGACCATTTCCTTATATGTCTTGTATATGTGGAAAAAACATTCATTATTGTATGACTTTTCCCTTAGATGTCATGTTTGCATGTTATGGTTGTCATATGTTTAGCATTCTTTCATATTATATTATGTCTTCTGGACTTTATAATGACCATTTCTGGATTTTGAAGTCTATTTGATGAAAAATGCAAACCTATGGGATGCACTGTCCATCTTTGCCAAATTTTAAGGTATATGGATTTTGAATTTTATATGAACAATTTTTAAATTGTATAAACTTTAAAATCCTTATAAGAATATTTTAATATTGATTAATCCATGGTTATGGATTTCAAAGTCTGTAGAACAAATTTCAAAGTCCGTACGTACAAATTTTAAAACATTTAGACTTTGAAGTTCAGATATACATATTTCATATTGTATAAATTTTAAAGTTTGTATAAATCAATTTACATAGATGCACAAATTAAAGTGTACGAACTTTAAAGTCCACATGAATAAATTTTAGAGCATAAGGACTTCAAAATCCTTATTAAAGAATTTGCCATCTTCTTTCATATGAAGTTCAAAACCATGGTATTCTATGGATTTCAAAGTCCATATCCTTCATGGTCACACCTAGATGAAAAACTTGATTAAATACTCTGCTCCTCGCCAATTTTCAAAGTTAAACGGAAGACATGAGTACGAGAAAGAAGAAAATAAATGTCATTTCATAATTTTTAGGCACCAATTCGCAGATTTTGTGCTTGTCCTACATGCCGATGAACCTTGGGGGTGTGTGAATGTGAGGTAAAAAGTGAGGAGAGAGAGGGAGAGGATGGGGTGTGCGGGAAATAAGAGACGGATTTTTTTATCGAAGTAATTTTAGTCTTTTTATAGCGCTTGGAGTGTTCCAATGCGAAAAAATAGGGTGTGCCATAAGAAATGGCCCACAATTTGTCGTATTTGTGGCCTCAATTTCACTCAAACCCAATTCTTGAGTTTAAATAGCACCTTCCTCCTATATTTGGAGATTAGTTTTTGTACCACCCTTACACTTCCGAAGGAAATTCCGGAAAGTCAAGGCGGCGGTGAGAATATTAACATAGGTGGTGCAAGAATGAACTCCCTTATATTTGTTTGCCTCCCTGCACATTAAGCTCTAAGCCCTTTGCAAATTACATCGTTGTTGCTTGATAATTTCATCTCGATCTCTCAATTCATTTCTGATCTGCTTAAATGGCTCATTGGAAATCGTCTTGTTGAACAAAACTTAACACTAGTTTGGTATGAACAACTCATAACCTCTGCAACTATAAACAACTCTGGCTTCTTACACCATTAAAGAATGCGCCCATTCTACAAGGGCTTTTATCCATTGGAAGACCAAACCAGCAAAAAGAGCTAGTTGGGAAGATTCTGATTTCATATGGGACAATTTTCCTTCTCCAACCTTGAGGGTATAATAAGCCGCAAATGTTTAATAGTAATAATTTATTATCAATAATTAGAGAGTTGAGAAAAATAAGATATAATTAGAAAGTTGAAAAACTATTGAGAAAAATGCTTCAATTTTATGGGATAAATATTTAGATAAAAATGTTCATTATTTATTTTGGTAAAAAAAATTATAATAATAGTTTAGAGGTAAATAATAGCCATTGAAAATTGTTAGTAGTATATTGAGAGTATAATAAATTATCATTTAAATTTCAATTAATAAGTCTTAATATTTAACCTAATAATTAATAATGCAATTAAATAATCATCCAAAATTTTCACTATTTTATAATACATCTACTATTGGTATTTGGTTTTTTTTTTTCTTTTTTGTGCCTAAGGCTATTACCTTAATTGTCTTGGGGAGCCCACAGCCTTGTTTTTCTCTAAACTTTCGTAGTTATTTATTATGATTATTATTTTGATCTATACAGTTACTCTCACACCTTTCGAGTGTGAGATCTTTGTGGCACAAGTAGCACATAATGAAAAAAGAAAGAAAGAAGAACGCAGTAAGTTATGTGATGACCAGATGAACTTGATACTAATTAATCACAAGTCTTTCATAATCTATACATATGTTATTTCTTAATAATCTAAATGAGACTAGCTTCTGATAATCTCACCAACATCTTCATCACTTCAAGTTGACTAGTGGCTTATTGATTGTGTTTACTCCTTGGAGATAAGTAATGAATGCTGTTTAAGGTCATGTATTGCTACAGCAATGATGTCCCCTTTCCTCTCAGTTTACGTACCTGAAATGACATCATGTTATTATCAGTTGAATTTTCAACTTGTTTAGCTGAGAAATGTGTGTCTAAAATTCTTAATCTTATCCAAATTGAGGAAAAAGAAGAAGATACACTAAAAGATTTGGAAAATGTTACGTTCACGATTGTGTATATGCAACTCCTAGTATATTTAATATTTTATAATTATTTATAAAAAAAAAATTATAAAAAATAAGATAAATAAAAATATAAAAATACATATAACATATTTGAAAATATATTTAGAATGCTTTATCTTATTCTTAGCTCATACGCTGATCTGGCCTAATCTGCTTTAGCCACTTTATTTAATGTTATCTCTTTATCTTATAGAATACTACAAAGGCCACTCAATTATTGTTGAATTGACCCTATATATTCCGTACATTATATTATGAATAGGATAAGATAAAGTGTTACTCTGCTATAAGTGTTTTTTTTTTATTATTTAAGTTCTCCACTGTGATACTTCTCACTGAAATTTTCGAGGTTGCCCTTCTAACAAGACTTATTAGATTTTAAGAACCACTTTGATCTCTTTATTGTATTATGATTAAAGAAGTTTATATATATATGTTAATGTGATAAAAATAAAATAAGAGAAGAAAGGTCTTAGGTAGAGTGGGGGATGGAAAGAGACTGGTGAGGCTACCGTTACTTTATAGTTATTGTATATTAATTCTTTAAAATTTATGTAAAATTTATATTTAATGATTTTAAAATTTAAACTTTTTAAATTTGATCTCCTTCTTAGAGCATATTTAATTATGATACTCGTTGGGATTCTATATCTTAATTATTTATATTATTTTTATAGGTCCTACGATGACACATCACTTTATATAACTTATACAATTTTATCTTTACTCATACAACTTCAAATTTTTTTTTAAACATGTTCTATAAATTATTTTATATTTTTATTTTTAATCAATCTATTACATAATTTTTCTCTTTTCTCCTATAAATCTCTTCTTTTCTTTTTATAAAATACAAGTGGGCCCATTTTTTTTTTCTTATTAACTGTTGCATGTTTAAGCAACTTACAATCTTCTTTCTCTTCTAACTCATCAACTCTCTAGTGGTGCAACAAAAAAAGTAACGTTACATAATGCTGTGCAATGCATAATTTTTCACCGCTAGAGTTGGTATTAGTACTTTATCTCTATGTTGCAGAGCATTGTCAGAATCCATGTACCAAAAAAAAAAAAGTACTGTCAAAGTCCATGGCCAACACAGACCGAGTTTCAGAGGGTCATTTTCCGATATAAACGCCGAAAGGAAACAAATAGCCATTGTAACAACTAAACTGTGGTTATGGCATTCAACACTTTTGCCTTACTCTTCGTGCTGAGCCTTTTGGCTTTTGCTAGCTCATCGGGTACTGCCATAGCCGAATCTGGTCCACCCATTCTTGATGTCTCTTCTCTTAATCGAAGCAGCTTCCCAAAAGGCTTCATTTTTGGGACTGCTTCGGCCTCTTACCAGGTATGTTATAAATTGACAGTGAAAAGTTAGACCCAATTTAATTTCAACGCAGTTTCTTTTAATTTGATTTTGTATAACGTATAATTAATCGGCATATAGTTGTGCTTTGATGTTTGTTTAGTATGAAGGTGCAGCAAATACTGGAGGTAGAGGACCAAGTATATGGGATACTTTCTGCCATAAACATCCAGGTTTCACTTTCTTTTCTCTCTATTATATTATCCACTACTTATTAAGTAACTCATCTGAGAAAGAGTTTTTATTTTCTTCCTTTTCTTGTGTACAGTCTGTCGGGGAAAACAATCATAAAAATGGGTTTTTATTTTCTTGCTTCTCATGTGTATAAGTTATGGAAAACTAGTATAAAATCTAGGCAATATGATAATCCAATCACTTGAAATAAAATAACAATATAAGAAAATAAGTCCCATACACCAAGTTATAAATTGAAAAACCTATTGAATAAGAGTAAAAATTGTGGTCCCATAACAACAATAAGTTTTATCAACTAAGTACGGTAAGTTACATGAATTGTATAACGTTATTATACTTTATCAAAAATTAAATTTTTCAAAATATTATTAACTCTAAAATCTTTTAAATAACTACCCTTGGTGTCCGCTTACATCTCTCTCTACCTTTTTATGGGCTAATGACCATATGATTAATTCTCAATATTGGTGTTTCAAGCAGCCTTCATTGAACAGGTCAAAACTATCAGAACTAATTTTCTATCATCTTCTCTTTAATAAGTGTCACTCTAATATATTCATTTATGCAATTATTTAGTATTATATCATTTCTAATGTAGCCACGCATCCATCTTAGCATTATCGTTTATGTTATCCCCACCTTGTGCTCTTGTTAGCCCAATATATACCATAAAGCATAGTTGGTCAAATAATAATACAATTTTTTTTTTTCTTTTAAGTTTAGTAAGTACTTTACAGTTACAAATAACTCTAAAAGTTTTTCTCTATTTTAATCATATAGACCGAATCTTATGTGTGATGTTCTCATCAATTTCTCTATTTTTTGTAATATTGAACCCAAATACTTAAAAACTTGTGATATAAAATGTTCTCTAATTTTTATCTTTAGATTATTTCCATCTTCTATCTCTTCCTGAATTTATAATGCATATACTCTGTCTTACTATAACTCAAGTAAAAACTCTTTGATTCTAATTTTTGTCTCTAAAGCTCAAGTTTAGAATTAACACCTTCCTTTGAATACTCAATCAAAACTATATCATCTGTAAATAACATGCATTGAAGGATCAATAATCTCTTGTATATCCTTAATGAGAATGTCCAAAATTATGTTAAACAAGGACTCAAGGCTAAACCTTAATATAATTTTATCATTATAGGAACGTTATTTGTCTCACCTCTAGATATTCGTACACTTCCAGTCACCCCCTCGTACATGTCTTTTCCAAAGCTTTTCATAGCAATTCTCTCTATACTTGGATCATAGGCATTTTCCAATTCAATAAAAACCATAGATAATTAATAAAGGGTACTTAGCAATGAAGCCGAGTCCATATAAAGCCTACAATAGGTTAAAATAAAAACTTCTTTCTAAGTTTTAAATAGTAAGTGTTGACCCAACTTGGAAAGGGTCACCTGTCATAATTTATATTTATTTTTCTTGGTGGAATGACTTGCAGAAAAGATAAAGGATGGAAACAATGGAGATGTAGCAGTTGATGCATATCATCGGTATAAGGTATGATTCAAATTGAAATTGATTATTGGATCAAACTCAAAAATTAACTTTTCCTCATCATTGAGTTCTATATATCAGTCTCAGTGCGATTTGCGATTTGACAGAAATTTTATTCTAAATTCTGCTCCATTATTCTAAACTCTATTACATAATTATCCACTTTACTTAATTCATGTCACAGGAGGATATTAAAATCATGAAGCATTTGAATCTGGATGCTTACAGATTCTCCATCTCTTGGTCTAGAATACTACCGAGTAAGTCAAACAAACATTAATTAATATTCTCGTGAGTATTACATGTTGAATAATGCATGTGGTAACATTTGCAGAAGGAAAGCTAAGTGGAGGTGTAAACCAAGAAGGAATAAGATATTACCACAACCTCATTGACCACGTATTGGCTAAAGGTCATAATTCAATCTTCATTCATTGAAATCTGTGTTGCATTACTATGATATTCATTCATGCTTGTATTAAGGCAGGTCTGAAACCATTCGTTACCATTTTCCATTGGGATCTTCCCCAAGCCTTAGAAGATGAATATGGTGGCTTCCTAAGCCCTCGTATTGTGTGAGTAATAAAATTTTAATTCCACCCAAGTGAAAGTCTTTAAGAAGTTAAATGAATGGCTTGTCGTTAGACAGTTTTGATTAATTAGTTATTGAACAATCATTTCTTCAGCAATGATTTTCGGGACTATTCGGAACTTTGCTTCAAGGAATTTGGTGATAAGGTGAAGCATTGGATTACATTGAATGAGCCACATAGTTACAGTAAGAATGGATATTCATCCGGCAAGTATGCTCCGGGTCGGTGTTCTGATTGGCTGAATCGAAATTGCACTGGTGGTGATTCAGGGACAGAACCTTATTTGGTCTCTCATTACCAACTTCTTGCTCATGCAGCTGCAGTCAAAGTGTACAAAACTAAGTATCAGGTATAACAATGGCTACAAATCTTGATAGAAAATTAGTGACGAGCTTTTAAAATAGAAGGGTGAAAATTAACTAGACACTTAATGGATTTGTGCAGGCATCTCAAAAGGGTGTGATAGGCATAACCATAATCACTGATTGGTTCGTTCCCTCCTCAGATAAGAAAGAAGATGAGCAAGCTGCTCTACGAGCTCTTGACTTCATGTTTGGATGGTAAACTTATTCTCTAACATGGATTCTTAAAAATATTGATCATTTTTACATTACACACAAAATTTATTGACTGAATATTGCAGGTATATGACACCATTGACTAGTGGTGAATACCCAGAAACCATGAAATCTTTGTTGAAAAGCCGATTGCCCAAGTTCACTGAAGAAGAATCCAGGCTTCTTAAAGGGTCGTTTGATTTTCTTGGCCTAAATTACTATTCCTCCCATTATGCCTCTGATGCACCTAGCATAAGCACCAGACCCTATTATGAAACAGATTCCCTTGTTAATGTTACAAGTAAGAACAGTTATAAGCATTATTATCATGTCTTCAAATTATAGAAGTTCATTATTTTTATTTAGTTTTTAAATTTGTCTTCACAGATGAGCGTGATGGGATGCTTATTGGACCCATGGTATGCTAATAATTTGATGATGAATGCAAATAGAACTAGAACTAATATATGTATGCATGTATTATTGCAGGCTGCTTCAGATTGGTTATATGTGTATCCAAGAGGGTTTCTGGAGGTTTTGCTCTACATCAAGACAAAGCACAACAATCCTATAATATACATCACTGAAAACGGTAACACAGCTTATTGTACACGTATGCTGATATGCATTTTAGCGAAATGCATGCATCTGCCAATTGTAGTACAAATTTACTTCAGTCCATGATGTAGTAGGAGTTATTAAATAAATTAATTATTGTATAGATTTACATTACTTGATTCATTTAATAGCTCTTCCCACGTTACATTGTTTGGCTGTGTCAAATATTAACTACGGTAAAGTCATGCAAATTTACATTTTGCACACTTCAAATATTTTATAGGATATGATGAGTCAAATGATCCAACATTATCCCTTGAAGAATCATTGATGGATACGTATAGAATTGATTACCATTTTCGTCATCTCTATTATCTTCGATCCGCCATAAGGTAAGTGGTGCAGTTCAGAAGATATTATTTTCACAATTATGCATATATGCATTTTAACACTCTTATGTTTCTTAATTTTAAGGGATGGCGTAAATGTAAAAGGTTATTTCGTATGGTCTTTACTGGATAACTTAGAATGGTCTTCAGGCTTTACCGTACGATTTGGACTTAATTTTGTAGACTACAAAAATGGCTTAAGAAGATATCAGAAACTTTCTGCAACATGGTTCAAGAACTTCCTCAAAGTCAAGAAATACTAGAAATGCTGCTATGTACCTCAACGATGGATTTGTTGTACTCATGATAGTAACTGCTCTGATGTGCAAAGGTTCTAGATTTTACTGCGACTCAATTTATAGTTTCATTGGCTGATAATTGAAGACAGTAGTGACGTATTATATTTAATGAGATTTACCCTGTCCACTAGGTGTATAGGGTAGAAGAGTCGTAAATAATTTCAATTTCCATCGTAAATATCTTACGCGTGCTTAGTACGAGTTTGGTATTTAATTTTTTATAATAAGCATCAAGTAGTAATGAAAATAAGTTAAGTTGGTTAATGAACTAAACTAGCTTGGCTTATTAATGACTCAATACACTTTGTTCAATAGAGTTAAAGCCTAAAGTTTTGCCTCGATAAACAACTCAAGCTTAAACTTTTAAGAGTTCTACTTGTTAGCTAGTGAAATGACTCAAGTAAAATACATTTTTAGTCTCCCTTAAATTAATGTAAAATTAAAATAATTCTTTTTAAATTGGAGAGATCAAAATAATCCCTCTTAAATATAAGGAGAAATCAAAATGATCCCTTTAAATCGGTGAGATCAAAATGATCCCTGTAACATTGATTGGAGGATGACGTGTCCAATGAACACCGTCCATTCTGCTTCATTTGGAGTTCAACCACCACTCAGATAAAATTATATATCCCTTTTGAGTATGTGAGAACGCATGCACACAGGAAAGATTGAGATTCTCTTTCTTTATGCATATGCTAGAACACATTCCTCTCTAAGAGCTTAAGGTTTTAGTGGTTTAGAGAAATAAAAAGTGGAGTGCAACTTCTCTACGTGCACCTCCTTAAGATTCTATTTATATATCTAGGGTTTGGAAGGTTACTTAGTCCTACTAGTAAACTACAACCTTATCCCACTTAATTACTACCACCTTCTTCCCCATCACATTGAGAGTGAAATGAAATTAAGTCTATCTTCTATTTATCTAATAATTAGATATTAGATATTATGATTATCTTTTAATTATAACTATTTACGTAATTATTTTATATCAGATAATCACTAAACAATATCACTTATTATACTAATAATATTTATGTAAATCTGATAGCCCAATCAATTGGATTTTAGTTAATTAAGGTCCAATTCATTGCAATTTCATTATAACCTATTTTGTGTGACCTTGTAAGTTTTTACTATGTTGGCCATGACCCAATTATGGGCCATAGACAATGAGCACTATTTAGCAATGCATCACTACCCCTAAGTAGCAAGAATGTTTGGGTTCCGGCATTCTCTTAAACACAACCTTCACTATGTGATGTATTCTCTTTTGTATCGATATCCAAATTGAACGTGAGGCATAGAATTGTCACTCTCATTCACATCCAATCCACGTTTCTTAATACCAACCAAATTAACTCAAAAAATTATCAATATCTCATACTGATCTATTTGAGTACAACCATGCATTTCATAGTCTCGCTCATTAATGGGCCCATGGATATCACTCCTTCAACTAAGAAGGGACAAAATCCTATCTACGTCACTCACATCCCTTTACATGATTCACAGCACACCTAATCATTGCCCTACAAGTCATTTCTATTAAAGGTGACGCATGACGATGTCAGAGCGTCTAACTTCTCATGTAAGGAACTTTAGTGACTTTAGGTTGAAGGACTACATACTAGTAGGTCACATGAGAATTGTTAATGGCATAAAAAAAATCCACATAGCATTCTCATGGCGAGTCAATCTAGTATATAAGTGCTCCAACAATGTACTTATGCACTAACTTGATATCACATATCCTTGACACACTGTTATCAGTCACGTACGTACTAGTCTCATAGGCATTATTACTGTCTCTTCGCAATAATCTTGATTAGGGACATTTTTAAGAATAGCTAAAACTATTCTTGGGACAATTATTATATCAATTAATAAAATTAGGCATATAATAAAGGGAATGTGTAATATAATAATTACAGTCTCAAATACAAAATAAGTTGCATGTGTGTCTTAAGATAATCATTTAATGATTGACTCCTAGGATATACTTCAACATATGTCACATTATTAATTTTTAAGAGAGTCATAATAAAGAGATCCTATTTTGATCTCTCGTTATATTTAAAAGGAACAATTTTGTTCTCTCTAATTTAAAAAATAGTCATTTTAAAACTTGTTTATATTTAAAAAAGATTATTTTGAAGTCTCAAATTTATAGATGATTATTTTGATTCTCCTTAATATATAAGAGGAATCTTTTGGTGGTTGCTCCCCAATCTAAGAAAGACTAAATATATATATATATATATATAACAGTTCTATATTTTATATAGATGGTTTTGTGATTGTCTTTCCTTTTGAAATTTACGCCCAACTTTTATATATTTATTTAAAAAAGTCAGCCACCAAATATTTTATTCTCAGTCATTTGTTATATACTTTGAAAACACTTGCAATTTTGATCTTAGATAATGCTATTGAGATTGGCACAGACAGTTTGAAATTTTCTTATAATATATATATATATATATATATATATATATATATATATATATATATATATAGGAAACAGTTGTGTTATTTTGGCTACACATTTTTATCGTGGCTTAAACAATCTTTTTCATATTGACCTGTAGGAAGAAGAAGTTCAAACTCTGAAGATATGCATGGAATATGGCAATGGATTGAACATTTTGGACTTGTTTTTTGTTTTCTCATAATGTTTCTGGATTTTGTTTCCCTTACTTGTAGTCTGTGATTAAAATGTAGTTTTTGACTAAACTTGTCATGAAACCACATGTTAATTGCCTCGTGCCTGCATAGTTGATCAACTTGCTATGTGCATAGTGACTCTGTGGTATAATATTGACTAATCACAGTTCAAAACTGCACCAGATGGCCCATACGCTTGGGGATATTGCTTTGTCAAAGAAGGCAACAATGCAAGAACTTATTGCACGTCCAAAGATTGGCCTTGCCTTCCTGGTAAACAATAATACTATGGCCGTTGACCAATCCAACTCACACAGTCACATACCTACAAAAGGAAAATATTCCAAAAATTGTATTTGTAGAAAAATCTGAATTGAGCAGTCTATCAGTCATGGCAATTTAATTATACCCCTAAAATAAAATAAGAAAAATAGTCATTTAAAATAGTGTATTGAAGGTGTTGTCAAGGTAAATGCGGTGTTGTTTAGTTCAATGCGGTTTCTATAAAAGGTTTAGTCTAAATCATTCAATAATTTATGATAGGGTTTAGTTCAAATTTCTGAAATTAAAAAAAAAAAAAATTGAACCACTCAAATGTACTTTGAAATTGTTCTTGTGTAAATCGTTGAAATTGTAATTGCTTAAATACTAAAGAATGAAAATTAATCTTGAATTTCATTATTGTCACCTAATATAATATAATGAATTCTAGAAAGTATCTACCATAATTCAACAAGAAGGAACCTTTATTGAATTGACCTAGACAATCATTTTTTTTTTGTCAAAGATAAACAAAAAAAAAAAAAAAACTCATGAATTTCAACTTAGACGAGCAGAAACGAGATCAAACCTGGATGCCGAAGTTACAATCATTATCCCAAGACCAAAAGAAAGAAAAAATTAAATCAATCTCAAGAAAATCATATTCTAACATTGATAAAGAGCTATTAGGTATGTGACAAATTTCAGATAATAGTAATAATATATATATATATATATATATATATATATATATATATATATATATATATATATATATATATATATATATATACACACACGTATTCGGTTCAAATTTTATGGATTTTGAAAAAGTTAATCTGTAATTCGATGTGGAAATTGTAAATTGAAGATTTTGTAATCCAAATTAAATTGCAAAAGCAATTACAACAGTTCAAATTCCTTGCAGTTCGGTTGGATTCGAACGCTGATTGGTTTAAATTATGTCCATGCCTAATAGTTGTCTTTTGTTTCGAAAGTTGAATGTTTGTTTTTCTTTTATATTTTTTTGTAACACTAATATTTATATAAATTTAAATATATTTATATAGTTTATTTATTTAAATATATAGAAAAATATACATAATGTTAAATAAATAAATAAATAAATTAAAATTTTATTTTTATTTTTAAAATTTATATAAATATATTTAAATGGATAGAGATTCATTTACCATATGAGTAAGTTTTGAATACTTATACTCTTCTATAACTTTTGTAAGGTGATGATTTTCATCAATTCGACCATTGAGTTATATTATGTTGTGATATTGACTATTCATTTTAAGTGTTACATAAATCCAAAATTTTAAAGTATTTTATTATAATTTAAAATTTTCTTATCCGTTAAAATAAAGATCGCGGAGCATCAATCAATTTTAAAATTGTGATTATGATCCACAATATGAGATATTTCAATTTAGAGTGCATTTGGCAAAATAGATAAAAGCTGTGAGCTTATAGTTATTAATTGTGAAACTAGTTAAAAGCTTACAACTATGTAATTAGTTGATTGAATTAGAATTGTTTGATAAAATTAACTATACAACTAACTCAAATATATTAAATGACTTAAAAAGATGTGTAATGTTATATTGATATAATATATTAGGACTAATTATAACTCACTTTATTTATTTATTTTTAGTAGATTAGTGAAATAATTAAACATTTATTTATTTATTATCAACCAATTATTTAAATAATAGATTATAAGAAACCAAAATTTCCACTCATATATGTTTTCAATTTTATCATAAGCTTAAAAAATACATTTAATAAGTTTTTATGATAATAATTTTAATATCACTTGTCATGAAGTATTTAATAACTTATGAAGAGAATAATGGAGGAGAGGAAGAAAAAGAAAATGGCAAAGGAAAAGAATAAGGGGGCATAGAGAGGAGGGTGAATAAGGTTAACTGTATAAGAAGTAAATATTGTCATTCATTAAAAAAATTAAGGATAAAAATAAGATTAAATTATTGATAGATAATTTTTTGAAATAAAACACTGTTTTAAGTAATTTTCAAAAATTAACTTTTAAAAGCTATAATAACTGTTTATTTTTAATTTATCATAGAACTCTATTAACTTATTATGAAATTAAATATATATATATATATATATATATATATATATATATATATATATATATATATATATATATATATATATATATATATAATTATACTGTAGTATTTTACCACCCTACTACATATTAAAACTGTAAAACTAGATTGATTATTATATAAAAAAGAAAATTGATCAAATCCTAAATAAATAAACACCAAAAGCTAATTGTTTGATGATTTCTTAAATTGTTACAGTTGCAATGACAAATATTGTTAATTGGGAACAATCCTTTATGTTGTTAGGAAATGATTTATCTCAATCTTTGTTTTAGGAAATTTATCTCAATGTTGTTAATTGTGATTATAATATTTATGCTATATTATTATAAACACGAATGTTAATGGTTATGTAAATTTATAAATTTTGCTGTTTTTTAAAGTAATTTTGTAAATTTTATAATAATTTTTTGTGCAAATAAGGTAAGCAATGGGGTAATAAGTATTTAAAAAGGACGGAAATGTGAACCATAACAAAGACTTGTCGGGTTTGAGACTAAGGATGGGGCAACCCGTTAAACATTGTGATGGGGCTGGGTAGTAAAAACTGTGTCCCATATTCGCCCCATTGCCATCTTTAAATATTAGTGAAATACAAATAATTTTTTAATTAAATTTTTAACATAATTTAGAACTTGAGATAATGTATATATTTTAAAAGTTTGAAGATAAGAAGTGAGAAAATAATCTTGACTATAAATATATAGAGGCATATATTGAAGCATTGGATCACCCCTGTATGAACCATGGAGTTACAGTAATGGTGGGTATGCATCTGGAATACTGGCGCTCGGTCAATGCTCTGATTTGATGCAACTATATCTGCTTCATGTTCATCCACAAGTCAAATAACTGCTGCGGAATTGTAATTAAGTGATGGTCCAAAACAATCGCCGCCAGAAAATCTGCCGGAAAAACCTGACTTTTTGTAGTGTTAACTTGATATTAAATATGGATTTTAACATAAAACGATTTTTTTATGATATATAAAAAATGATTTATGATTTTTATTAATTCTGATAATTATGTATTACTGCAACAATAATGGTTCCATATATACCTCTCAATTTACCTTAATGTTTTCAACAACCTAAATAATGTCCAATCTTTCTTCTTTTCCTGATTTTGGATAAGATTGGAATTTTCCGCACGCATTTAATTCTCAGCTGAATTATTTGAACACTCAATAATTCTGGAGGCTGCTAATGATAGAATTTTGTCAGCAAATAATATATAAGTATCTTTATAAATATTTTATGTATTTTAAGGTTTGTTCATGCTATTTAACTCATCACCTAAACTTAATAAAAGCCAAAATAATGTAATATAAAGTCAAGAAATTTTATTAGAAAACAAAAATAGGAGAGCAAGATCCAATTAGATGAGAATTCAAATGTCAATTTAAGAAGATATAAGCTTTTGACATGCATAATCAGATTTATAGCATGCATTCTGAAGGGACTAGCAAGTTGCAATTCTGAAGGTGACTGATGCTGAAAGACACCTGCAATGTTCAATTAATCAGGTTTTTTTTTTTTTTTTTCTTTTATTTTTTAAATAATAAATAAGTTTTAAACATTGTTTTTTATGACACAGAAATAGTTGAGAGATGCATTATATAATAGGAAACAAAATATCTGAATAACCCAATAAAATGAATATCTGAACAGTGAGATATGCTCAGCGTACAGTTTCATTTTGGTTAATAATTAAATCAATTAAGGACACATGCATATATAGATAGTTTATAATCAAGTATAAGGTAATCTATGATTGTGGTGCTTTTGTTTACTTATTTTTCTTTTTATGTATAAAAGGAATATTATAAGCATAGAAAGTTAATGCTGTTCCATCCGAGTGTTGAATGACCTTAGATAGGATGCATATGTTTACCTAAAATTAACTATTAGATAATATAGTCTTGAAGAATTTTCTTTAGAGCTTTAATTCACGCGTGCCCTTTGGGCACTTCGGAGCTAAATGACTGCTTTTAAATGATAAGAAACTATTGTAACTTAAAACGAAGGTTTTGTATTCAGAGTCATGAAAATATAATTACGTTAAAATTTGATATAGAGAGTTTTATTATTTTTGTAGTCATACTTAACTCGAGTTTAGATTAATTAATATATCCAAAAACTAAATATTATATGATTTTTTTTAAAAAATAAATTCAAAATTTAAGTAATTAAATAAAGATACATCGCTAATTTTATATCTAACATATCAATATAAAATGGCCTACAACTAATCCTTGGTCAATGACTACGATCAAATAAAAGACTGAGTTTCAGACAGTTTTCCTATATAAACCCCTGAAAGGAAGCTAGACATTGCAACAAATTATTCATTTATGGCATTCAGAAACTTTGTCTTTCTCTTCCTGCTGAGCCTATTGGCTCTAGCTTGCTCATCCGGCACTGCCTTAGCCGAATCTAGTTCATCCATTCTTGATGTCTCTTCTCTCAATCGAAGCAGCTTCCCAAAAGGCTTCATTTTCGGGACCGCATCCTCCTCCTACCAGGTTTATATATATATATATATATATATAAACAGTTCAGATTTAATTTCAATGCAGTTTCCTTTCACTTGAATCTGTAAAACGTATATTAATCTGCATATATATATATATATATATATATATATATATATATATATATATATATATATATGTTGGTTGATGTTTATTTAGTACGAAGGCGCAGCAAATATAGATGGCAAAGGACCAAGTATGTGGGATACCTTCACTCATAAATATCCAGGTATATATATATATATATATATATCTTCCTTCTCTCTCTCTAACTATAGCTGCATAAGCAGGGATGTGCTTCTGCTGATTCAGATGCTTTACATGTTCTTTTAAAGCAAATGTGCTGGGAAAATTAGGAGATTCATTTTCTCTTTTGGTTTGTAAGTGGGAAACTATTAGAATGGCTTGAGAGGAGGCTTTCTGTGCTCTCTTGTACTTAATATATTCCCACACTTTTTACTTACCAGAATAATATTTATTTAGGATAGAAAGAAGTAAATGACAAATTTTTCATGATAAACACGATTTAAAAATTTTAAACTTAAGTCTTTGGTTTGAAACACAAAGTCAACAACTAATTGGTCTTTTCCTTCTCCTATTGATTGTGAAATCCTAAAGATTTCATATATTTTTCCTGTTGATATCAACAGACAAAGAATAATAATATAATTATTAATTAATATTAATGTACATGTACTCTATGTCGATTCTATAAACGCCTCACTATGGACAAATAATGAGTCAACATGACTCTTTAAATTAATATGTATATATTTATAACAAGCTACACGTATTTATTGGTGAATAATGAATTGTAATGCAGATAAAATAACAGATGGAAGCAACGGAGATGTAGCTATTGATCAATATCATCGCTATAAGGTATGGTTTTATTTATTTTTTTATTTTGGTAAGCAGGTATGGTTTTAATTAAATATAATGTTTGATTGACTTGTGACCTTTTCACGACGTGTTAATTGAACCATATTGTGTCCCATTTGTGTACATAAAATTTGACCGGCATCTTAATTACTTTATGCACAACCAAGAATATGATAATTGAAAATAAACAAAGTTCTTTTAATACATTTTTATTAATAGTAGAATTTCATAGAGGAAATAATCTGACTAACACACAGGACAGATTCCCTTCAAAAATCTTGTTTTTATTTTCTGTTTTGGTTTTAATACTATCCTTCTTCGAGTTGAGAAACTGTAATAACAGTAAAATTAACAAACGACAATTTTAAGATTTTAAATACATAATATTTAACTAAAAAGGCCTTAATAATATTCCAGGAAGATGTTGGGATCATGAAGAACATGAACTTGGATGCTTATAGATTCTCCATCTCTTGGTCTAGAATATTACCAAGTAAGTTAAATATTGTTATATTATTCCACTGTTATATTTAATTTTATTATTTATTATATTATATTATATAACTATAAGTTAAATTTCTAACCAAACTCTTCCTATAAACTATATTTATGTGCAGAAGGGAAACTAAGTGGAGGAATAAACCAAGAAGGAATCAAATATTATAACAACCTTATCGACAACCTCGTGGCCAATGGTCAAAATCTAACACCCATTTTCTGTTTATTATGTTATTTAACAAGAATTTATTGGACATTATAATTTTTTTATAATCAACTCATGGAGATTTATTAATGCAGGTATACAACCATTTGTGACAATATTCCATTGGGATATTCCCCAAGCCTTGGAAGATGAGTATGGTGGTTTCTTAAGTCATCGTATTGTGTGAGTGCAACAAACCTCTTTTGACATGGATATTACATATTGCATCACTTCCTATCTAATTTGTTCTTATACCACATTTTTATTTGTCAAAACGTCAATAACTTAATAATATTTATAATATTTTATAATTTCTTAATTAATAACCTTAAATTATAATAAGATTCCTAGTCTTAAAAGTTATTTATTTTCGTGTTTTACTCTTTTTTATTAATAAGTTATTCAGAATATATTTTTTGATCAATACTAGAAGAGTGTGAAATAAGAAATAAGACAACTTATAAAATAACAGGTGTTGTTTCAATCACAACAAATAAAACAAATAGCAGACATAATTGATGTTTCTCCTTCAACTAGGTCATATGTGTAGTTTAAAGTTACTAATTTCAATTCAAAGAATAATTAACTAACTGTTGCAAGCGCATATATAATTGTATGCAGGAAAGATTTTCAAGACTACGCAGATATTTGCTTCAAGGAATTTGGTGACAGAGTGAAGCATTGGATAACTTTGAATGAGCCATGGACTTACAGTGATGGTGGCTATGCAAATGGAGTACTAGCACCAGGAAGGTGTTCTGCATGGCAGGGTCTAAATTGCACCGGTGGTGATTCGGGCACCGAGCCTTATATTGTTGCACATAATCTACTTCTTGCTCATGCAGCTGCTGTCCAACTCTACAGGACCAAGTATAAGGTTCAGTATTTATTTATTTATTTATTGTTGAAATAAGGTTCATCAAATATATATATATATATATATATATATATATATATATATATAAGGTCATTAAATTAATGAGAAAAAACTGTTCAATATTTGTAGGCCTCTCAAAAGGGTGTGATAGGGATAACCTTGATATCATACTGGTTCGTGCCCTTCTCAAATAACAAACTCGATAAAGACGCTGCTCGACGAGCTATTGACTTCATGTTTGGATGGTAAGTCCTAAAATCCTGGATAAACGGCATTTAAAAAAAAAATTATAAAAATCATGCCCAAAAATATATAAACATACACTCTCCCTCTCTCTCTTAGAAGGGTTACAAGGACTTTGTGGAATGTAATTTTGGTGTTATTATAAAAAAAAATTTAAATATTGAATCACCTAATATATATCAAAATATATTCTTTTATTATAAAAAAAAAATTTAAATATTGAATCACCTAATATATATCAAAATATATTCTTTTATTAAAAAAAAAAAAAAAAGTAAACTCTCAAGTTTACTTTTAGCATTTTTTATGTATTTACGTATTTCATAAGTAAGTATGTATTGTAACACATTTGAATGTATTTATTTCTTATTTCATTAATTCTTTTTTTTTTTTATCTCACTCCCTAGTTAAAAATTATAAGGTATACTATAAATATTATAAGTTTATAAAAATAATTTTGACCAATTAAAGGGACATGATTTAGGGAATAGACAAAAAAATAAAAGAAAAAATTGACAAGAGAATGTGAATCCTTATTGAATGACTTAATTTTTCATAATCTTTGTTATACCAAAATCACTAGTAAGTCACATCTACACTCACTCAATTCATATCCTTAGAATATTTTAGAATTTAAATTTTCAACCTAACATCTCAAATAAAATAAAGGAATTACTTAAAATGCTCTCTTAATGGGGTGAGAGAGTGTATAAGAAAAATAAAAAATGTATTAAGCATTTTTTTAAAATAAATATTATATATGTAATTTTAAAAAAAAAAAAAAAAAAGAGAAAACACACACCATTTAACTTTGGGAATAAGTAACATCAGCATATATGTTGAATTATTTCATTATAGAATAGAGAGGCCTTATCTTGTTCCCCTTTCACTTATGTTTCATGGTCCTTCCTCATCTACAGAAAGTTTCTGGTTTCCATTATAAGCCACAAATGGTTGATCATGCTTGCTTAATGGGGAACAAAAGATAGTTATAACAATAAATTAAGTGGAATAAAAAGGATATTATTGCCACTTTTGACTTATTACTCTAATATGATAATGGTATTGAATCTGTTGATTGGTTGCAGGTTTATGGAGCCACTGACGAGAGGTGAGTACCCAAAAGAAATGCAATCTCTAGTGGGCAATCGATTACCCAAATTCTCAAAGGAGCAGTCAAAGCTGGTCAATGGGTCGTTTGATTTTATTGGCCTTAACTACTACACGGCTAATTATGCTGCTCATGCACCCCGACTAAGCAATGCCAGACCCAGCTATTTAACCGATTCTCTTGCCAATCTTACCAGTATGTTCTTTCTTACATCTTGTTATTAAAATTTACCCAAGAAATTAAATGCAATCTCACATGCTATTCAGTATAATAGAATGTTGCATAAACGGTGCATTTTTTTCATTAAAGTATCCTCGCATTTTGTGTAGAAAAATAATTTATGTTTAAGATTGAAGCATTATTTTGTAAATTAGTCTATATGATCTCTCGTAACAAAACGAGATTTCAAGTTTAATTTAGAACACATTGTGTTTCAAGTTATTATCTCTATGATAATATTTTGTTAGCCACGTTTCGCATTTATGATTTCAAAACAAAATTTTATTTTTATTTTTAATATTTTGTAATAAGTTAGCATAATATTTCATTTTTGTAAATATTTTATAAATTTATATTTTGAATTCATTTCAACCATACAATCTATATTCATTCATTCAACGATAGAATCATGACATTCGTTTTGTTATGCATATATATGATGACAGCTGAGCGTTACGGGAAGCCCATAGGACCAAGGGTACGTTATATTTGACTTCTCACAACTTCACTTCCAGCTTGCTACAATGCTTTGTTAGAGTTTTGTTTATTAATTTGATTAACAGAAAGAAACCTCTATTTTATATGCAGGCTGCTTCTAATTGGTTATATGTTTACCCAAGGGGCATTCGAGAACTGTTGCTCTACACCAAGAGAGTATACAACAATCCTTTAATTTACATCACTGAAAATGGTAAATCCACTTATTATATATATTTTTTTTTCAGTTTACACAAAAATATATTTAAATTGTTTACATACTTATTTGATGCGAGCGCAATTAGAAAATTTTAAATTTAAAACTTTTGATCTTTACTATCTATTAAGCTAATATATTGTTTGGTTTTATTATTTTTCTTTGCACTATTCAAGTTAAATATGTAATTTTACATATTAGCATTTCTTCTCAAGCAAATTATATGCATATAAGGACCTAACATTTTGAACATTTCAAATAATTTATAGGTATAGATGAGTTCAACAATGCAACCTTATCACTTGAGGAAGCTCTAAACGACCCTTTTAGAATTGATTATTATTATCGCCATCTCTACTACCTCCATACTGCAATAAGGTAAGCTTAGGGCATTTAAAAAAATGCTCTATATTTATTTTATAATCATATATACATATATAACTTTAACATTTTTCTTTGTTTGATTCATTTTTTATCTTTACAAGGGATGGGGTGAACGTGAAAGGATACTTTGCTTGGTCACTATTGGACAACTTTGAATGGAGCTCTGGCTATACAGTACGATTTGGAATTAACTTTGTAGATTACAAAAATAACTTGAAAAGATACAATAAGCTTTCAGCCAAATGGTTCAAGAAATTTCTCAAGAAATATTAGAGTCAACATCTGATTTTTGTTGGCCATGGGGTTGATATATATTATCATCCCAATAAATAATGAAATCTCATTCCAGGAAATAAAGAAATGAGATTCAAAATGTTACAGTTGATGTACCATTTTCAGTTTAATCGCAAATTGTTTTCTCCCTTGGTCTGTGACCTCAAGCACTCTTGCATACATGTTCTTGAATTGTTACGACTTTATTTCATGTTTACTGAATTTCCAATTTCACCAAATATATATAGTTCAATATTATACTAAAATCACCATTGAGGTCTTTTGTTTATCTTTCTTTTTTCTATGGGAAAATAATATCAATCTGAAAGGATAACACCAATCTCATTATTTATGCCACAATCTCTATCAATAAATTCTAGTTAATCAAGAAACTATATTCTTTTTGGGGACAAGAAAAATATTTGAACACCCAATCCCTTGCATATTACCAAATCCCCCAAATTGTTAGAGCAAAGCAAGTGGCTTAAAACTAGAACATAAATACATCAAATGACTTGCAAATTTAAATTAAATAACCAATCAAATTCTATTAACACAAACTATGGCATAGATGGTAGGGCAGCATATGTTGATCCTAAACACATGACAGTTAAAGAGTCGAACTACAAGAATATAAAATAATTAAACCTAATACATAAAAACACAAAATAAGTTGAAGTTTCAACCAAAAAAAAATGGCCAATCAAAGTGACTAAGATCAACTCTAAAATGTGATAAACCGTCAGCCAAATTGCCTACGTCTTCTGTACATGATCAACTCAAAAAAGAAATATATGCACCCGAGACCAATCCAAAAACACCTTATAGTGTGAGCGAATGATGGATGGCAGTTTGCGGAAGCAAACAAATTTGAGCTGTTATATTAATTTAATCACCCTTTGAGATTTTGATTGATGACAGAATGAAAAGTTTCATTAAAAAAAATATTTTAGATTTTATAAATATGATAAATTAGCTTATATAAAAAAAAAATTCAGAAAGGTCATTAAACCATTTCTAAATATAAATCAATCATGCCATTATAGTTTTATATGTTAAATATTATGACTGGAAATATTTCAAGAAATACTGTGTCAAGAATCCATTAAAAAAGTCACAAAGAACAACAAGGATATACAAGTCAAATCTATTATTCAAGAATCAAGGGAAATTGGAAATCTCGTGATAGTCTACACATGATTGAAGATCAACAATGATGATAGAACGTGATTCATGCATTCTCAAATTAGAGACAAACTGAAATCAACATTAAGAGCTTAAATGGCTAGAAGATTGAGGGACAGTATGAATAGAGTCATATCCAAAGAAGACAAGAACTACAGAACTTACACATCTTTCATCGTCTCTAGCATATTACACTCTTTGAGCTTTAGTTTGATTTATATTCTTTTGTGTGATATTAGGATGATGAGATTAGCTATTACTTAGAACAGCCCAATCCTTTCGAGCTCGTGTTTACCCTCTTGTAACTTTTGTAATCCAAGTGATTTGGATAGATACTTGACTTGCCTAGAGTAGGAAGTCACGCTTACTAGGTCTAGTGTGGACTTAGTGGAGACTTTTGTAAAGGTTAATTGGTGATCCTGAAAACCAATACTTGGAGTTAATGAACAATCTTCACGGAGTGTGGAGGAGTGGATGTAAATTGTTGTTTAGCCAATTCACTGTATTATATATTCTTTATTATCTTTATTTACATTCAGTTATTTACACTTACACCTGACCTATTGCACTGCACATGAAATTGTTTAACTAAGTTGTTCACTTAAGCTGTTCTGAGTAGCGTTAAGTGACTACATAAGTTTACAATTTATAGACTATTTGAATTGAGCGTTTTTAAAACTAAATAATTATATTTTTATAAATAATCCTATTCACCCTTTTTAGGACACATTTTTTGCACTCACATGAGGTTGTTCTTTAAGCACAGTCATGAAGGTTACAAAAATGGAATAACAAATTTACAAGTACAGCCAGGCTGGCTAGATTACAACCTGGAGGAGGTGTGAGTGCAGAAAATGTATCTTAGAGGAGGTGAATAAAACTACTTTCAAAAATATAATTATTTAGTGTTCAAAATATTCAATTTAAATAGCCTACAAATTGTAAACTTATGTGGTCAATTAAAGCTATTCAGAAGAGCTTAAGTCAACAACTTAATTAAACAGCTTCATGAGTAGTGTAATAACTCAAATATAAAAGTAAATAGAGATAGAGAAGGATAGCTAGACACAGAATTTATAGTGGTTCGACCAAATAAAACCCTACATACACTCCTCTACACTTCATGAAAGTTTTTCAATAACTCCAAGTATTGGTTTCTAAGACCACCATTCAACTTTTACAACAATCTCCACTAAATCCTCACTCAACTTAGTTAGCTTAACTTCCTACTCATTTGGATTACAAAAGTTTACAAGATGGTAAGTACAAGCTTGAAAGGATTGTGATGGAAATGATTGTGAAATTGTAAGCTCTATAGTTGTTGTTTTCTCGTTTAAATGTGGCTCTATGTATATTGTTCTTCAATCTTCTAACTATTGGAGCTCTTAATGATGATTTCGGTTTGTCTTCAATTTGAAATTTCATGAATCACGTTCTATCTCCATTATTGATCTTCAACCACATGTAGACTATTGTGCAATTTTCAATTTCTCTTGATTCTTGACTAATAGCTTAGACTTAAGTTCTGCAGTTATTGATCACATATGTGACAGATCATTGACTGATTATTTCTTGAAATATTCTCAATCATAATATTTGACAATATAAAGCATTAATAGCATGATTGATTTATATTTGAAAAAGATTTGATGATCAAATTGATTTTGATTAACTTGATTCCCTTCTTGAAAACATTCCTTAAATAAATAAATTTACCATAATTAAAAGATTTAAAATATTTTCCTTAATAAAAACTCTTATGCTAACAAATGCGCTATGACTAGACTAATTTGGGGTTAAAGTCATTACACTTCTTAAATAGAGAGAGTGCAAGATATCAAATTTATGGTTTTGTCATCATTAATTTACCTAAGTTATATAAAAGTCAAGAGATTTGTTGAAATGATGATTGAACTTGAGATTTTTGAAAGTCACTTGCAATTTAATCTAGACTTCACGTTCAGACTGTAATGGACCATATATACGTTTTGTATTTATCATGGACTCTACTGTTTCTATCTTTATCTTCTTTCCTATTCTTTTGTATATATCTCCTTAGAAGTTAAGACTCTTATAAACTTTATATATATGTATTCCAAAAGGCAATGAGAAAATCACGACTTTTATCTCATCAGAATTCTACATGTCTCCTTCCTTTTCCAGATTTTAAAGTAATATTTCCCAGCTTACTAAGTTGAAAATTTTTCAGTCTATTTTCCTGTAATAAAACTTCTTAATTTCAAATTTAGGTTTAAAAATAGCATCATATAAAGTCAAGAAATATTACTTTAAAATTTAAAAGAAATTATGCAAGATCAAGATACAACATGCCAATTCAATTGTCAGTTGAGAAAATATAGCAGAAAATATGATTTGTATCATGAACGACAATAGTCGAGTTCCATTGTCAAGGGGAAGAAAAAATCTAAAGTCACCGGCAACTCTGAAAACGACAAATGCTCAAAGACACATGCAATGTTACAGATTCATCAATTGTACGTGGTCCACAAAAGACAGTTAAAAGATTCATTGCAGAAGGCAAAGACGAAAGGAAAGAGCTAATTCAAATCAAATAATTTTTTTTCATTTTTGTGATAAGATCCAAAGAAGTTCTTTAAACTTTGTTTTTATGATACAGAAATAGTTGAGAGATGCGATTTTGTAATAGCATACAAAACATATGAATAGTGACAAAAGCTCAGCGTATAGCTTGGTTGGCTGATAAATAAATACAAACAGTAGCATATGCATAGATAGTCTAGATAAAAGTATAAAGTAGTCTATGTATCTTGTTTTTATTTACTACTTTATTTTTATCTCCCTTTTCTTTTATAACTGACCTAAGTTTCTTGAATGATTGGCTTTCTTCGTTTCTTTTTTTCTTTTTTTATTTGTCTCTTTCTATTGGATTATCCTTCCTTGTACTATTTTTCTTTTATTTTTTATTTTTGATCTGGTTTTTGTTAGTGTTAAAGAGTTTATACAATTTTTCAGTTATAGAGTATTATGAAGGTAGATTATTATTTTATTTTATTTTTTACATTTTTTCATATTTTTGAAGACCATAAATGATTTTCTCATTTTTAATACAGTTAGAAATTTCTTTCTCTATTTAACTAACCAAGCAATTATTTAACTATTTATCTCCCACGAGATTTCTTAATTTTGAAGAGCAATGACGTATATACATTGGATGCACATACTGGATGTACAAATAGCATTTTTCACTTTCAAAAGCTATACTTTATTGTACGCTCAGATGATTTGGAAAATGTTTGCTATATTAAGAAATAACAAGACTAAGACCATCTTTCTGTTGGATTTTATGCTAAGAAACAATTTTTCTCCATATTTATGCTAATAAATCCCCATCTCTCAACATTATTGCATTTTTTTTTGTTTTGGGAATAGTTAAAATAACTGGTGAACTTTCTTTACTGTTGATTATAGAAGCTCAAAGTAGAACATTATTTATCCTTCATTATTTATTCTTCTTAATAAACAGACACTTAGGTGTGATATTATGGAATTATAATGGGCCCAAATATGTAATAAAGTTTAATTGCAAATTTTGATCCTGGGCAAGAATCAAGTTCATTTTTTCTATCTAATACTAAATTGAAATCAATTCAAATAAAGTATCTCAAACTTAAGGCGAAATAGACTAATATCTTTTATTTTAAATTATAGGACATATTATTCTTTAATATATCATGTAATATATTTTATATAAAATTCTTGTGGAGGCAATTCCCCCCCTCGCCCCACACACCAATACCCTTAAATGGAATCCATTAATACACGCAATTTGGCTCAGCTTATTTTTGTCTCTACACAAAAGTCTATTATTTGAAATGAGGATAAAATATACTCATTATGATCACTTCACAGTCTAGTCTAAGGGTGGGCATGGCCAGGATGGGCTGAGAATTTGGTCGTGTCGGTCCCGTCCTGAAAAATTATTTGAGACAAAAGTTCTGTCCCAAATTTTTTTTGTCCCGTCCCATCTCAATTTTATATAGCCTTGTCCCAATTCTGTTCCGGTCTTATCCCGATTCATATCCCGACTCTTTTGTCCCATCCCGTCTTGGTAAAAAAAAAAAAAAAAACGCTGCTGCAAGGGGTAATGATAAGTGGGTGGGGGTGTTGAAAGTACTTAGAAAATAAGAAAGGTGGTGTGTAAATAGCAAAAATGGGATGTAAAAAGTAATAATCGAGAGAAATATATATATTTATCGAGACAATTTTGAGACGAGACATATTTGAATAAAATTTGGGATGCAACTGAGACGGGATTTTGCTTGTCTCGGTCCGGTTCTGAAAATTAACAGAGACACACGGTCCCATCCCAAATCTCTCATGTCGGGACAAAACACTAGACGTCCCGTCTTGTGCCCACCCCTAGAGTCAAAGATTATACCATACAAAAATCAATTCAATCTACTACAAAATACATATATTAAATGGTAAGAGGCTATACTAAATTAATTAAATCTTTTGGGCTTAAATAATTAAAATTTAATTATATTAAAATTTAATATTTTGTTATCGAATATGATAGTTGGTGCCAATTATCGTGCCAAATGTTAGATGAATTTTAACTAGAAAATTCAATTTAGAAGTTCAATCAATTAAATAAAAATACATCAACAATTTTTTTTTATCTAAATAATAAAAATAAAATAAAAACACTTAAAACGATGACAAAATAAAAGACACTTTCAGACGGTTTCTTATATAAATTTATTTAGGGATCATTATATTATACACTCACTTTAATATATTTTGTCATCTTTTTTATATTTTATTCTTATTACTTTTTTATTTATAACACAAATGTGTAAAAAAAAAAAAAAAAGAGTGCACAGTATACTTATAGCATTTTCCTTTTCCTATATAAACACCAAAAGGAAGCGAACAGCCATTGTACAAACAAAGAGTGTTATGGCATTCAGCAACTTTGTCTTTCTTCTCCAGCTGGGCCTATTGGCTCTTGCTAGCTCATCCAGCGCTGCCATAGCGAAATCTGGTTCACCCATTCTTGATGTCTCTTCTCTCAATCGAAGCAGCTTCCCAAAAGGCTTCATCTTCGGGACCGCATCCTCCTCCTACCAGGTTTATATATATATTCACAGTTCAGATTTAATTTCATCGCAGTTTCCTTTGACTTAAATCTGTAAAACGTATAATTAATCTGCACATATATATATATATATGTGTGTGTGTGTGTGTGTGTGTGTTTGTTTAGTATGAAGGCGCAGCAAACATAGATGGTAAAGGACCAAGTATTTGGGATACCTACACTCATAAATATCCAGGTAAATCTCTTCCTCTGCTCTCTCTCTCTCTCTAAATGAACAACTACATAAGAAGGGATGTGCTTCTGCTAATTCAGATGCTTTACATGTTTTCTTTCTCTCTCTTTCTCCAATTTTAAAAACATTAATTCATTTTACCCTTGGCAGATTTATCATAGACAGCTGAGATAATCTTCTGGGAAAATTAGGGGGGATTTGTTTTTCTTTTGGTTTATAAATAGAGAACTATTAGAATTGCTTAGGACGAAGTAAATAGTAAATTTGATAGTGAAATCCTACAAATTTTATAGATTTTTCTCCTCAGTCATGTGATATGAATTGACAAAGAGGAATAATAATTAATATAAACGAATTCTACAAAGGATAAATGCCATCTATTACTATCGACAAATTAGGAGTCAATGTACATGGCCCGTTATAACTTTTGTCATTGTCGGTAAATGCCGATCATACCATGATGAAAGATGTCTTTAAGGTCTAAATTAATAACGTATCTATTTAAAACAAGTTACATTTATTTATTGGTAAATAATGAATTGTGATGCAGATAGAATAGCAGATAGAAGCAATGGAGATGTAGCTATTGATGCATATCATCGCTATAAGGTATGGTTGTAATTGAATAGAATATTTGGCTTGTCGCCTTTTTATGACTTGTTGATAGGATCATATAATTGTGTCCCAATTGGCCACATAAATTTGACCCGCCGGCATCTTACTTTTTATACACTAAAATATGAATAAAATTATTTAAAATAATAAATTTCTTTGCAAAGTTCTTTTAATATAATTTCTTTTTGTCCCTAATATGACACAGGAAAGATTCCCCAAAAAATTTTTGTTTTATGGTTTTTTTATTCAACTCTAGCTATCATCACAACCTTTTAATAATAAAACAAATCTTTATTTAAAATTAAAAGTATATAACAAAAATAAGTTTTATTACATTAAATTAGATCAATTATATAAATTATATGATGTTATTGTACTTTATTAAAAATCAAGTTGTTTGAAATATTATCAATTATGAGATCTTTTTTTATAACTTCTCCTAGTGTTTTTTAAGATCTCTATACATTTTTTTACAAATTTAAAAACCATATAATTAACTTTTTCTCATTTTTTTTATAACTTCTTATAGTGTTCTTTAATATCTCTTTGTACACCTTTTTACAAGGTTAAAAACTATATTATCAACTTTTTTTATTAATGCCTCCAATGGCTTTCTTTGCACCTATCTAAACCATATTAATTAATTTTTTTATTATATTCTTTTCAATAGGTGCCACCCCAATATCTCTTATTGTGCAATTATTTTGTATTCTGTCTTTTCTTGTGAGATCTCATATCTATATTAACATTTTTATTTTTGCTACCCTACACTGAAAGTATATAAAAATAGTAAATTCCTTCCAATTAGATATACTTTAAAATTTTGAACTCAAAACCTAACTTGAAAGAGCTTGGTATTCAGTCATCTTTCTTCGGAGTCAACGTGTTATTGGTCGTTTTATTGTTTTCCTCTACAATATTAATCCATCCTTTCTAATCTAATCTAATGTAATAATAATATTCCAGGAGGATGTTGGGATCATGAAGTATATGAATTTGGATGCTTATAGATTTTCCATCTCTTGGCCTAGAATATTACCAAGTAAGTCAATTATTGCTGTTATATTTCCCTCCACTATTATATGTTATTAGTATCTGTGTGTATAGCTAGTTGAATCTTCAACCAAGCTCTTCTTATAAACTATACATATATGCAGAAGGAAAACTAAGCGGAGGTGTAAACCAAGAAGGAATCAAATATTACAACAACCTAATCGACAACCTCGTGGCCAATGGTCAAAATCTAACATACATTTTCTGCTTTAAGTTATCACATTGCATAACAAGAATCTTTTGCAATTAATTCATGAAGATTAATTCATTAATGCAGGTCTACAACCATTTGTGACACTTTTTCATTGGGATCTTCCCCAAGTCTTAGAAGATGAGTATGGCGGTTTCTTAAGCTCTCGTATTGTGTGAGTGAAACACACATCTCCTTTGATTAACTGAAATTATAAAATTGTATAATAAAAAAGTTTCATCACAATCTAAGAGATCACTTTTTATAGACTTATCAATATGAGAATAGCTAATAATAACATCCCTTAATTCAAAGGGTAATTAACTTTTGAAGAGGCATGTATGAATGCAGGAAAGATTTTCAGGATTATGCAGACGTTTGCTTTAAGGAATTTGGTGACAGAGTAAAGCATTGGATCACTTTGAATGAGCCATGGAGTTACAGTTATGGTGGCTATGCGATGGGATTATTGGCACCAGGAAGGTGTTCTGATTGGCTTGGTCTAAATTGCACCGGTGGTGATTCAGGGACAGAGCCTTACATTGTTGGACATAATCAACTGCTTGCTCATGCAGCTGCTGTTAAACTCTACAGGAACAAGTATAAGGTTCAGTATATTATTAATTATATATTATTTATATGGTTGGCGAGATTTTTTTTTATTTTTTATTTTCTTCGAGCGGTACATAGGCCATTAAATTAATGGATTAAAAAAATGTTGTTCAATATTTACAGGCCTCTCAAAAGGGTTTGATAGGCATAACCTTAGTATCAAACTGGTTTGTGCCGTTCTCGAATAAGAAATTCGACGAAAATGCTGCTTTACGAGCTGTTGACTTCATGTTTGGATGGTAATTCTATACTATAATTATATGGATCAATATGTACTGCTCCATTGTCTGTTGCAGTGCTTGTGCTAATTATTCTAAAACTAGAAAATAAATATACTCCTTCCATTCATTTAAAATTATAAGACATTTTATATATTTAAAAATATAAAATATTTTTTTGATTTTTTTAATAGTTAATGAATATTTTTTTTTACTTAAAATCTTCTTTTAATTATTCTCTAAAATTTTAAATAAAAACACAGTAAAAAAATATCTTTTTTAAACTACTTAACTATATAAATACTTAATTTAAAAAACCAATCAAAATCTCTTAGAAATAACTTTTGTGATGAGTTGGGAGAATACATAGGATCAACACTAGCTGAATTTTTTCATTATGTAGGTAAGTAGCAATCTGCCATGATTGCTGTATACAGCAGAAAGGTCTTGTCTCCCCGTTCCCTTTTGTTTCATGGATCTTCTCCATGTACGGAAAGTTTCTGCTTTCCATTATAAGCCACAAATTGTCATTATGTTTGTTTAATGGGGGACAAAAGAAAAAATCATGACAATAAATTCAATTAAGTAAGGAAATTATTGCCACTTTTGACTTATCACAGAATATTATATATATATATATATATATATATATATATATATATATATATATATATATATATATATATATATATATATATTATCATAATGGTCGCACAAGCAA
Organism: Bauhinia variegata; assembly: GCA_022379115.2. Taxonomy (NCBI): domain Eukaryota; kingdom Viridiplantae; phylum Streptophyta; class Magnoliopsida; order Fabales; family Fabaceae; genus Bauhinia; species Bauhinia variegata. The sequence goes on along the minus strand of CM039434.1, from coordinate 17,498,142 downwards.
AGCACTCTATCATCTTTCTTATGATTACCAGTGGTGTTACATGGGGGACAAAATTTTTTATGTGTTAAGTTTTATTTTATAAAGTTATAATAAGTTAAAAATTATAAAATCTAAAAAATGTTATAATTTTTATATTTAATTAATTATAATTTTATGAAATATGATTTAACGTGTTAAACATACATATCAATTTATACATAGCATTTTCCTGTGATTATCCTTATTTGCAGGTTTATGGACCCTCTAACCAGAGGTGAGTACCCAAATAGCATGCAATCTCTTGTGGGAAATCGTTTACCCAAATTGTCAAAGGAGCAGACAAAGCTGGTTAATGGGTCATTTGATTTTATTGGGCTTAACTACTATACAGCCAACTACGCTGCCAATGCACCTCGACTAAGCAATGCCAGACCCAACTTCTTGACCGATGCTCTTGCCAATCTTACAAGTATGTTTCCATTCCCATCTTAATTATGATGCAAGTGAACCAAAAAAAAATGAAGAAACTTCTACTTATGCAATTGAGCAAGAAACTGTAGTTTGACAGATTTCTTTTGGTAAGAAGTTTGACAAATTATTTATCAAAATAGAATATTGTACAAAATATGCATGCAAATAGGGTATTTTTATTATTTTATTTATGATATCTAAATAGATATTGTGATATCAATTTGGGCCAGGCCAGCCCAAATTTGGGATTGACATGGGCCATAAAATATGGCCCAAGTACATGTTTGGCCTGGTTATCTTGAAATTTTTTTTTTAAAAAAAATAAGATTTATAAATTATTTTTATTTTCATATATTTTATTATTTTATCATAAGTAATAAATATATTAAGAAAAATTAAAAGTCAAGCCAGCCCGATGCCCTAAAAACAAGACGTTGTGTCTCTATTTCAAAGAACATGTTTGGTTCATGGATTTAAAGAATTTTCAAATGATTTATGCCTTTATTATACATATTTAGTTACTATTATCATGGAATGTTCAAGTTTAAGAATGCTTTATTTCTCAAATTTGAGAAAGACACCATTACTAAAGAATTGGTGGTAATGGATCATTCCTCACATAAAAAGACAACTATTACCAAAAATACTCTCCATTCCTCAAATTATGCAATGTTGTTGCTCAAGAAATTACATTATGCTTAGCTTATATATTATTCTAGTTCTTTTGAACTTTTTTAATTTCAATATTTCGTTGAAGAACCCATTAGATGGGTGAGTGTTTTTATTAGATTTGGTAGGATTTCTTTATTAAAAATTATGAATGTTACTTTGATCATTTTGTTGAAAATTTGATTTTATTCTTTGCATACTAAACAATATATTCATCCATTCCATTTCTATGCCAAAAAGCTTTCCATTCTCCTTTTCATTTCTCTTTTCATTCCTACATTATTCTATTCCATGAACCAAACATGCTCAAAGTGTTCAAAAATAAAAACTACACTTGTATAGATAGTATGTTCAAAGTAATGCATATAAAACTATCTCACTTCTCACCCATGTAATGTATATTCAATCATTGGAGGATAGAAGCCTGATTTTACTTTTGTTATGCATACATATGATGACAGCCGAGCGTTATGGGATGCCCATCGGACCAAGGGTACGTTATCTTTCACCTCTCACCACCTCACTTGCAGCTGCATACAATAAAATGCTTTCAGTTTTGTTTATTCATTTGATTAACGGAGAAAGAGGCCTCTATTTTTTATGCAGGCTGCTTCTGAATGGTTACATGTTTATCCAAGAGGAATTCGAGAACTGTTGCTCTACACCAAGAAAGTGTACAACAATCCTTTAATTTATATCACCGAAAATGGTAAATCCTATAATATTAATTTCATTAATTTAATAATATTTATATTTTTTTTATAAATCATAAATGAGCAAGTCAGACTCTAGAATATAGAGTATGACAAAAAAAATGTAATATGCATACAAGGACATAAACATTTTGCATATTTCAAATAATTTATAGGTATAGATGAGCTCAACAATGCAACGTTACCACTTGAGGAAGCTCTTAATGATACTTACAGAATTGATTACTATTATGGCCATCTCTACTACCTCCAAACTGCAATAAGGTAAATCAACTTGACGCATAAAAATTAGCATTCTTTATTTATTTCATTATCATATATTCTCATGCATTACAACTTAACATTATTTTTGTTTAATTTATTTTATCATCACAAGGGAGGGTGCAAATGTAAAAGGATACTTTGCTTGGTCACTACTGGACAACTTTGAATGGAGTTCAGGCTACACAGTACGATTTGGAATCAACTATGTAGATTATAAAAATAACTTAAAAAGATATAATAAGCTCTCCGCTAAATGGTTCAAGAATTTTCTCAACAAATGTTAGAGTTAATATATGATTTTTGTTGGTCTTGGAGATATTATATAATGATTTCAAACAAGTATTGAAATAAAATTCAAAAATACTAAAGTCAATCCATGTGACACTTTTAGTTTAATCAACAAATATATTTTTTCCTCTGACCGAAGTGTTCTGTTAATGTTCTATAAGCACCACATTCATAAGGTGTGGGCACGGCTTATGATCATAAGTCTTGTGCCTGGACATCTCTAGTAACCCATTGCAAAAGTGAGAAGGGACATAATTTTGCCCACTTGAGTCCGTGGTGTGCTGATCAAAAGTTCAAATGGGATTTCTTAACTTTCTCTTTTCAAGCTATAAGTATGGGGGATTTTAACTAGTTTATTATTTAAAAAATGCTTTTTCCTAAAAAATACGTATACTATTAATTTAAGTTAGATGCATATCTAAATCAATTAACACAAAATTATTTTAATTCAAGTAAAAATTTTAAATTCGATTCTTAAAAATGTAATTACTTTAAAATATAATAAAAAGTTTTAAAAATATATAAAAAAGTTTGGTGTTAAATTCTCTCTTATATAAAATATATATACATATAATATCATACCAGCACAAACACAAAAGACAATGAAATAAGTTGACGATGGACCGTCACAACCGCACGGTGCTTGTGGGACAATAGATTAAAAGAAGCGGCAAAGAATCTTATGACTAGATTTGCTAGGGTTTGGAACTTGACATAAAAGTCGTAAAAATGTCAACAAAGACAGTGCAGGCATGATAAATATTCCTTTTAATTAGTCTTTTACTTAACTAATCTGCATGCTTAATTTCAAACTCTGAACTGTGAACGAGTACTTACACCATAGTTTTATTGCAAAATTTTTGGGTTGATATCATATACTACACCTTTATAATACTTATTTATGGGACCTTTATTATTCTATTTATTATATGAGAAGATCTTTATTATTCTTTTACTATATAATTTTAATTTTACACCATTTTATTTTAATACAATTGATATAATTTACATATTATTCAATTTATTTGAACATTTGCCAATTTCTTAGTATTTAATACAATAAATTTAATTTGTGTTATAGAATAAAAATTTTAAATTAAAACCATATAAAAAAGGCAAAAGGAAAAATATCGTGTCTTGAAGAGATATATCATAGCATTCGTAATTATTTATGTCAAGTTACAACATCTTCCAATAATAAACTTCATTGTTTTGTTATAATTTTTTTTTTTTTAGATTTATGAGATTGAATGAAAACTTTGTTAATAAATAATTTATAAATATTTATATAAATATTTTTTTTTATTTAACTACGTGAATCCTCTTTAAACTTTAAGATTTATCTAATCCTAACGAGTTGTTCAGACTAACACACATAAACCTTTTATGACAAAAGAAAAAAGAACATTTATTAATGTATATGGACCCATTGACGAAAGAGGAATACCCTATCGTTATGCGATCTCTTGTCCGGAGCAGATTGTCAAAGTTCTCTAAAGAAGATTATCCAAGATGCTGATAGGGTCAACATGCTAGATTTGCTAGTTTGGTATGGAATATAATCACATATGAGAAAAATAATTAGCCCTTTTAAATCTTCAGAAACATATTAGAGTGAAAAACTTTTTTCAAGCTTGGGAACACAGTGATAGGGAATGAAAATTCTAATGATACCTTTTGTTATAATGTTTTTATGTTTAATTTGTTCTTATTGTTTGCTATTAAGGATGTTGTCAATATAAAAGGATTTATAGACATTAAGTTTGAGTATTATTAGGATATGTAAATAATATGTAGTTGTACGTGTATGTGTGTAGTTATCCCCTGTTATCTTTTTGTTAAAATATAATTTGAATTTAACACGGTGTTTTTTTAGTATTCTTAGTTTGTATCTTTCAGAGTTATAACTTAGTATGAGGTCATGTTTATTTAAGAAGAGTTATGATATTTAGCGAGAGATCTTAGAAAAATTTATACTATTTAGTGAGAAATCATGTTTATAAGTTAGAAGTTTAGAATTCTTTATATATTAGTATAAATAAGAATGACTATAAATATATCAATTGAGATTGAAATCAATATTGAATTATTTTCAAATATAGAGAAACACTTGTAGATGGATGCGTTAAATGCAAAGCAAGTACCTCTCCAGGATTGAGTGCAAGTGAGTGTCTCTCTATTAAATATTGTAATACAAGTCTTTTTTTGTGTTAAATAACATGCCTCTTCTAACAAAGTGGTATCAAAGCATGTTTGGTCCAAGGGCAGATGCATGCTAAGGAAGAAGGCTAATGACAGAAGGTTGTCATTGAGAGAGAAGAAGACCGTTGTTAAAACATATCGTGCTATGAATTTAGATAAATTATCATACATAGGAATCACCTACTTCGTAATAACTCAATTTCGTCTTGCATAAGAAGCAAACATGGTTTCATTGAAGCCTTAGAAATGGGTCACTGTAAGCACGCTAAGAGCAAGGCAAGCAAGGAGAGGTTAGCAAGGAACAATGATTTGCAAAGAGTCCAAGTGAAAGGACACCTCCAATAGCTTCACAACCACAAGTTGAGGCAGCCAAGAAAGCCAAAAGGTGAAGCATGATACATCAACGCTGAAGAATGAAGACTTTCAAAGATTTCAAGCAATACTTGGAGTGTAGAAGAAACTTCAGATTACGGGGATGTTGGAATACAATCTGAATTTAATGTAGTGTTTTTTGGAGTTATAATTTATCAAGAGGTCATGTATATATAAGAAGAGTTATGTTACTTAGTGAGAGATCATATTTATAAGTTAGAAATCTAGAATTGTAGATGAATGTGTTGAGTGCAAAGTAAATGTCTTCCCAAGGTTGAGTGTAAGTGACTGCCTCCCCATTAAATATTGTAATACAAGTCTTTTTTGTGTTAAATAACACTCCTCCTCCTCCAACACCTACCATGTTACTTTGTACTCTTTTTTATTGCTCGTTAACATATAACATGATAGGTTCTATATATAATAGAGGATTAACCATACACACACGTATGCCCTAAGAAGGATTACAAAAAATAGTCTGAGAAGATACCTAAGCTCTCTTTCAATCAGTTCATGACCTACTTAGACTCACCATGACCCCACTTTTAATATGAAGTAAAAATACTCACGTATAAAATAAAAAGTAAAAAAAGAACTTACACTGTCTTGATATGTTGAATTTATGGTATACCAATTTGTTTCGATCAAAGCAAGTATAAGCTATATTCAATTCAACATTTGGACTATAAAAATCTGTCCAAAAGTGTACAATTAGAGGTTCTAACTAATAATATACCCCGCGCCCGCGCTCACACACTCACACACACACATTCAAATATATCACCTTATTAGCTGGTTAATTACTTACTGATCATTCAAATAGATATGCTACATGGAACCCCCATTCCAGTGACCCCTGGCTTTGAGAAAGGCTTCAAAAGCTCATATGGGACAACGCCAGCTCCATTTCTGTTCTTCAAGTTTGTATCCTCATTCCTCTCATCAATAATTCCTTCTAATTGCTTCATTCTGCCACTAAACCGCTCAAACGCAGCCCTTATCACTGGATCATTAGCCCATGACGGCTCCATCTTTTCGCCGATGTATTCCTCGTCCGGTGAATGAGTTGACAGAATGTCCAAAACAGCCATGACCCTTGTTGCTTGAAGCTGTGAAGGGAAGCAGTTCAAAAGTGCTCTTTCTGGTTTTCTGAGGAAAGCTTTCCATTCTTCTTCTGAAGGGTCCTCTGTGGGCATGTTGGTTCTGGCAATGGTGGGTCGGTTTGGGAAGTAACCTCCATAAGTGTATTGCCCAAAGTTGACAGCAGCATGGTGACCAGAAGTGACCCATATGATTATGGTGAGGATTTCGATTAGGTCTTCTGGGATTTTGAGGACTGGCCACCATGGTTCATCTTTTTTGTCTGCATGGCCAACTGTTCGGATTTCTGTCCACCATGCTTGGAGTTCTTCATCAGATTCCACAGTCTTTCGTTTAGGGTAATAGTGGTTCACGTAGTCTGTTACCCATTGTTTTATGTTGTCCCATAGAATAAGACCATCGTTGGCAAAGGGATAGTCTTCAATAGTGAGCCTCAGGCCGTGTGGAGCACTTGGATCTTCCACAGCCATTCCCCTAGAGATCAAAACTAAAATAATTAATCATATAAGTAGGTCCAATTCACAGAATTATAAATTGTTATCCGTATTAGTAATCACCCCCACTAGGTAATATATTCTCTAGTATCTTATTCTTACTTTTCCCTTCATTCATGGTATCGAGCTCGACTGATTTGCTACGTAGAACGATGATTCTATTTCATGCTTTACTCTATAAAATGAGCATTTCTATATTCGGCCATGAAAGAAAAAGACATAGAATAGCAATTCCATTCAAAGCATGATTTCATAAAAAGTAATAATGAATTTTTTTATCTTGAGGAGGTGGAATTGCTCATTCTTTACTCCATGAAATTAATAATTTATTTTCACCTACGTACCCTATTTAATTATACTTTGTTTTATTTTTAATAAATAGTATTAATGTCTTTTCAACTAATTATGATTTAATTCTGCAAAGACGAACAGAGAAGGACTAAAGATGTCACGGTCTCGAAGTTTTCCTTCCCCCAAAAAAGATATATAATTTATATTTAGCCACTCAAAAACCTAACTTTTTAATCTCAAGCCTCTTTTTATCAAAATCTTAGCTCCGCCGTTGATTCCACGTTAATTCCATGTGCCAACCTTTCGGCACATGCATCATCAACTATTTTTCAGTTTAAATATTTGAAGTTACTCATCGATTTTCCTTTGATCAATTTAGTTTCAGTTAACTTAAACTCACTAATGAATTTGTATTTTGCTGGTTTTCAAGACCAAAATGAGTTTCGCACTAAATGACAAGCTGAAGCTGAAATTGCACAGAAAATGCACTTGTAAGTTTACCTTGAAATCAGGTCGGCAGGTAGAGCTTGATTGTCAAAGCGCCATTCAAGGTCATAGGCAGCAGAACTCAAGAGCATAGAATATTTTCCAGGTGAGAAGGCTGACTCAATAGTGCCACCAGCATTAATAAGTGCCTCTCGAGCCAGAGCGTTAATCTCCATTGTGTATCGAAAATGAGGGTGTAGCAGTTTGTAAATGGGGTGTACGATACTAAGTTGCCTGTTTGTGGCAATTACATATGGCTCTGTAACACTATGAGTTCTTAACCTGCAGTAATTGTAAAATTAATTAAACAAAAGCAATCAGACGTTAATATTAGCGTGAGAATTGGTTTTTCAATTATATTGTGCTTTTACGGAGCACATGTAAGTCATTTATTTAAAACATTTAAAAAATATCATCATCTAAAATATACGTGTTGAACTAATTTAAGTCATTTATTTCATATCCAATAGAGTATATTCATCAGAGAAGTTGAGTCTGTATTGGACTCACATGTGGTCTCATTTCCTACCACACTTCATTTTAATTAGTCAAAAATCTTTTTCAATAATTCAATTATACTTGCAGCATTTTTTTAACTAATAAAAAAAAAAAAGATAGAAAATGAGATAGTAAATAAAACTAAAGATATTTTCCCATATGTGTTAATAATCATGCGGGATAACACATCTTTTGTCTTAGGTTTTGTTTTATTTTTTGCTAAATTTTTTACAGGAAATTGAACAAAATGTGAAACAAAACATATACATGTATATGGTAATTTTGATTAAAGATATGTAGGTAGTGTGTACCAATGACTAACGAGTTGGTGATAGCCAGAGTCATGTGCTAGAACATGAGCTTTGGCAATTCTCCAAAGCCAAACACTGGTTGAGTGCCAAGAAGGTGAGAACACTTGCTTCCATTGTTCTTTTCCAGTTTCGAGATCCTTTGGTCTTGTAAGCTCAATAGCAAGAGGTCTCAGTGTACCATCTGGGGTTAGAAAGAACAAAGTTCTTGACCCATACAACGTTGTTCCCTTGAGTTGTCTTACTGTGTTCACGAATGGTAGCAATAGATCATGATAGTCCAGAATGAATAACTTCTTTTGTTCTACGGCCTGCAATGAAGTGCAATATGAAAATAATTAAACAAAAATATTATTTAATGATAGCTTAATTAATTTGAATGTAGTCTTTAAATTTGATTAAACCTTTTCAACAGTAACTATGCCTCCGATCTCTCTGTTGATAATTTCCGAGGTAATTGCTGATTCCACTGGACCATAGATTTCTGGGTCAAGTTTACTCTTTAATGGCCATTCCTGCAAAATGTGCGATTGTTTCTTTAGAAAAAATTAAAAGTAAATACTTGCGTAAGAAAAGCTTTTTTTTACTCTTCATACTATTATTGATTTTTAAAATAATTTTTATATTTTTAAATTATATAAATTAAATTTTTGTATTTCAAATTAAGTACGAAAATAATTTTTTTAATTTTTAAAAATAATAAAAATTCACTTTTATTTTTATTTTAAAATACAGTAGTTTAAAAATAATTTTTTTTAAAATTAACAATAATATTAGAAGTCCAAAATAAGTTTTTCTCTCATTATATTCATTCTATTTTAATTGTTGTTTAAAGTTTTAACACACCATGCATGCATGCATGCATGCATACATACATACATACATACATACATACATACATACATACATACATATATATATATATATATATATATATATATATATATATATATATATATATATATTCATACCGTAACCAATCTTATACTATAGGGGGTCTCATATATATATATATATATATATATATATATATATATTCATACCGTAACCAATCTTATACTATAGGGGTTGAGACCCGCAACAGTTTGCCTAGCAAATTCTTCATCTCTAAACCAGAAGAACCTATCCCCTGCATTTAAATTTAAATAAAGAAATTAATGCATGATAGTTATTATATATATTAATAAAATTATAAAATTTAAGTATTTTCACGTACTGTTCATGGCCTCTGGTGTCTCAAAGCGGAGGACGTGTCCCCCAGAATCAGCAATGTTTTTAACAAGCCTGGGCATTATGGCTCTGAGGAATCCCTCTTCTATTTCATCTGGAGGCAGATCGAGGCCAATGCTGAAGAGGGAATCTATGGCGTGGAAGTATTGGAATCCAAGATCTTTGTCTTTGATTACTGTTGCCAGCGATGGAATCAACACTTGCAACACTGAGTGCAGTGTTTTCGTTGAAAATGTTAACTGTTTCACTTCTGAGAAGCATTCGTCCCTCGGAACATAAAACCCACGAGTTCTTTTCTCTGAATATGAATCTGCTGGACAACGGGGACGGCCTGTACGACACCGTCTTGGATAAGGATATTCTGGGCCACCCAAAGGAGGTCTCCCGAGCTTAAGGTTCTTGTCAGGATCACCATAGTCATTGTATATATCGTAATCGTATATTCTCTCGAAACTCTTGCGCTCTCCTTCTCCATTCCCTCTTAGATTTTCAAGCTCTTCTTTTCTTATTCTTCTCAGACCACTCGGTGTATCTGATGGTAAGTAGCACTGCATATAACATACACACAATTTAATAATGTATACAATGAAATCATTTATATCTTTATTGCTACATTTTGAGCCACTAAGTGTGATCTAGTGTTTAAGAGTTTGAGCAAACGTAAAAGATTCAAACTTCAATTATCTTTGGTAAAAAAAACAAAAAGTAAGGTTAAGTTGATAGTTGAAAGTCATATTGAAATTTCAATTTAATGGGAAAGTTGGAAGGATTAGAGATTTTTTATTGCTTAACAAAAAAAAATGTATTTGGCATACTAATTAATTAATCAAGTTAGTTTATAGATTTGTGACTAACTTATAAGTTTATTTGACTGAAATAGAATTGTTTGATAAACAAAGTTATTATATTAACTTATAATGTTTTTCTAGTAACATTTGAGTGTAAAGTTTATAGGGTATTATTTTGTTTCTTTCATATTTACCCTCACCCTATATGACACATGTATACAACAAAAGATTTGAAACTAAGGGAATAACATTTTAGCGAGCTTTCAATTTTTATAAGCTATTTTTTACTAAACTTATACCCTTAAAGTATGGAATGATTTTACTTGAAAGTTTAAAAAGTGTCAAAAAATATATATATTATTTTAATAAAAGTAAAACTCATTTTTCTTAAATATAATTTTTGGATCGATTTTCATAAATATAATTTAAACAGGCCTATTTCTGTAAATATGTCTCTCTTCCCCACTTACAACAGAAAAAATAAATTAAAGTTTTATGTAAGAGATGGAGCACAACGGTGACAGGGGAGATTTTAATTTTTCCTAATAAAGATAAAATGTCGTATTCTTCGACAGTCATACATATATACAGAGAATCTTATCATCCAAGCCCCGGGGACCTCATCAAACACTTCATCAGTCACTGAACCATTATTTTGTCGTTTTTCGAGGGTATCTATTTAAATATTAGATGAGATACTGTAGCGTGTTAAGTCATACTTTGTTGATGTGACATTTTCGAATTTTTATATAATTTAATTTTATAATTTTACTATAGTTTCTACAATAAATATAAATATTTGAATTATACTTAAAATTTAAGAGAGTTTGATCAATTTTAGGTTATGTACATTGATATTACATAAAATCAGAATTATATTAGACTAATGGTTTTGAATTTTATGTTTTTTATTTTTAAATATTTTAGTTTTTAAAATTAAAATAATTGTTTTATTTTTTATTTATTTTTAAAAGTTAGCTTTATTTTTAAAATTAAAAAATAAATTTAATTTTTAGTTTCAACTTATAAAAACTTAATTGAAAACTTAAATTTAAAATTTAAAACTGACAATTTAAAAAATTAAGTTAATTGGCAAAAAATCAGTAGTTTCTATAAAAACACAGCCCCTTCGCAAATAAATATCCCTTGCATATATAAATCATATAATACCAAAAAAAAAAAAAAATTAATGATTCCCCTTTACTTCAATACACGAGTATGTTTGTAATATCTAATTGTAATTCATTGCATGCATGATAAATTTTTGTAATTCTTTAGGAAAAGCATGCGAGTAGCTAGTAGTTAATACAATGAAATGATTTATATTTAATTATGTCAGAATTATGTTAGAATTTTAATTTAATTAAAACTAGAGATAGAAAATCTATATTTCTAATTACTTAGTCAAAGAGAATTTAATATTAGAATTAAAAAAATTAAAAATTAAAAATTAAAAATTAAATAAATAATAAAAAATAAAATTGGCTATTTCACGTACGTGAAGTAATCTCCCTAAACCAGTATGCCAATTACTGAATTTAAAAGAATTTTTTTTTTGTGCATACCAAGTTGTTGAAAATAAAAAAATCAAAGAATAAACATGTCGAAAATATATATTATGTAATTTTACGTATTTTATATAAATTTTTATTTTTTAAATTAAAATTAAAAAATAATTTTAACTGAATAAAATAAAATATCACTTCACTTTATTATATTATATTTTTAATAAAAAATAATACATGTCAAAATAATATAATAAAGTGAGGTGATATTTTATTTTATTTTTTTAGTTAAAATTATTTTTTTATATTATATTATTTTTTAATTTTAATTTTAAAAAAATTATACAAAAGACGTAAAGGTGCATAAGTATTTTCGATGTCTACTCTCTAGTTTTCCTATTTCCAGCAGTTTGGCGTGCATAAAAAAAAAAAAAAAAAATTCCTTTCAGATTCAGTAGTTGACATACTAGTTCAGGGAGATTATTTTTACTTAAAAAAAATATAAAAAACAGAGTGTTAAGAGAAACACGTGCAAACTTGACGCGAAGTAGTCAATTTTATTTTTTATTATTTATTTATTTTTAATATTTTTTATTTTATTTTAATTTAAAATAATTAAAAAAATAATACATACTAAAAATTTAAAAATTATTGATAATTTATAAAAGTGATATGTATTAATAATAATTTTTTAATGTTGTATATATATTTAAAAAAATTTATAAAATTTTTTTATTTATAAAAAATAAAAATAAATAATTTAATTATTTAAATATCACATTAATATGATATATGAAAAAATAATATATATTAATAAATATTTTTAAAAATAATATATATTAATAAAAAAAATTTTGTGGTACATGAGATAAATGATCAATTATAGAGAATCATGTTAAATAATATTATTTATAAAAGACTTAAAAAAAAAAAATTCAAATGTGCCCAGCACAACAAACAAACCGAACGCTTTTCAGTCACTTTAATGGACCAATATTTTGTGGCCTTGGGAGTGTATCTACAGATTAGGTTAGATTAGCCGTGTCAGGCTATACTTGTTTGATGTGACATTTTTTTATTTGTATAAGTTTTTATAAAATAATTATAATTTATTTTTCTTATGTGTAAATATAATTTAAATTTTGATGAATTAAGACTTGATCGTTTTACTCAAAATTTAAGTTAATTTAGTAAAATTTAAATTATATTTACTATTTAAAATTAATATATTATAAAATAAAAATCATATAAAATTAATATATAACTTATATCAAATAGAAAATGATAGCATGGCACCTATACACTCATAAAAAATATCAATACCCTCCTTGCATAAAGAATATAGCTTCCTTACAAATAATGAAATACCCAATGCATTGTATGTATATTAAATCTTATAATTAATACCATTATTAGAATTCCCTCTCTTCCTATATTTTTCTTTATCTCTTATAATATTTTATATATTGTTTTAGATTGATTAAATAAACTTAAAAAAGTAAAATAACATATTTCAATTCGGTCTTACATTTCAACTAGATAAAATTTTAAGAGTTAGGATTAGATGCTAACCTTATTGGTGAAGAAGACCCTTTTGGTGGGATTGTCAAACTTGGAGTGAACCCAAGAGCAACAATCAAACTTTATAGTAACCTTTTGGAAGCCTTTGAGGACTATGGTCTCAAGGAACATCTCCTTGTGATGCTCATTCTCAACCAGAATCGCACCAATGCACCCAAAATCAATTGGGACTTTGAAATCTGTTTCATACATCACTGTCTCCTCTTCTTGTCCTGCTTTGTGTGCATATGCTTTGATCGTTTCCTTCTCCAGCCCCGTGTCTAGTAATTTAAGCATTTAAGTTGAATCATAATTTTAATTTTTTTTAATAACTTAATAATGCATACATTATTATTTTTTAATTTTTTTAACCAATAAAAAATAATTGAACAGGGAGTAGCTCAAGTGTACAGAATATGTGGATCCAAAGTAAAGATGATTCACTTTCATTAAAAATGAAACCATACAAACTCACATAATTAGTACCATAATTAGAGACTCCATTAAAAAGTAGAGATTATGATAAATGATTAACGTAGTACCATTATAACATTATGACAATTCTAGAAAACTTACCTAACAGTTAAATTATTATTATTTTTTTATTTTTAACTAAAGTAAAAGTACAAATATGATATAAATAACTCATCATTTAAGGTGTAATTAGCAATAAACTCAGCCTGCAAAAACCCTTTTTTAACCTTATATTAATTAAATCAGAAAACAACAGTAAATTTGTTAGCCAACTTACTGGAATCAATCTCAGAGCTAACGAGCTCCAACAGGAGAGATTTACCAAGCAAATCCGTGATGTCATCGATTCCTCGGTTTAACCTAAGGCTGGAGAAGAAACCAGATGTTGCTACCTTAACCTTAACTATGGCTTTAACGTTATAACTGTTCGTCTTGTTGGACTCTGTGGCTGCTGCGGTGGTGGCCGGAGAAGGAGTATGGGAAGCTTGAGCATTGCAAGTGATGAGGAAAAGCTGCTTATTACGCTTTGACCAGCTTTGCAGCACTTGCTTTGGAAGTTGTTGATGTTGTGAGGTGCCATGGACGAACGGCCTTTGCAGAAAGAAAAGGGTTTGCTGGTTTCTAGAATGTGATTGATACACTTGAGGAGGTTTTATCATCTTTTTCTCTCGCTAGTTTATGGTGGAAAATGGACCAGAAGATGCAGCTCGTCTTATATTTGCTCTATGATAGCTCTTTGGCTTTATGCTTGATAGTTCAGGTTACAAAGGGTTTGCCATGCTGCACAGATAACACAAAAGTTATATTTTAATTTTTTACCATAAAATAAAAATTTATTACTAAATTTCTTAATTTATAACTAATTTGTCTCAAGTTAAGTAGAAGAATTATACATAAATATAGCTCTTGTAAAAACATTTTTTTTATACATATATCTACTTGAGTTTAAATTAAAATATTTAAACAAATTTAACTCTCTTTATTATTAAGACTAATATACAATAATATATCATATTATCTTGACATAGATAATATAATGTAAATTTTTATAAATTCACAAATTTTATAAAATTTATATTTTTTTAATTATACTATACTAATACAATCTAGTAATATTAGTCTAAATGTTTTATTTATAATAACTTATGTATTATTTTATATTTTTGACTAACTATAAACTATCATCTCAAAAATAGCCAAGGCTCATCCAAGAAAGAAGGAGGTATAGGTTAAATTACAATTGGGTCCTTGAAATATTTCTTAAACTACAGTCTTCGTCTCAATAACTAGTATTGCATTTCAATTTCTCTGGAGAATGTACTGAGGATATCATAGTGGGCCACTGACAATCTTCCTTAATTACTGCAAATTACAGAAAAGACAAACACCAACTTAAGGGTGGGTCCGCAACTGGTTTCGACTTGACTTGCATTATATTATTTGTTTTACGTAAGAGGGAGTTGAAATTACTTGAGTAGTCATGAATATTTTAGCTATTTGTGTTATAAGATTAAGTGAGTTGAGATTAATTTGATGGTCTTAGGATCATAAATTGTTTGATGTTCTTAAATAATCACTTGAGCATACTTTAAAACTCACTCTTTTGCTACTGTAAACTATATCCTTGAATCCTTTGTCATCTTAAGTTAAACTAGTTATTAGTCTCATGCTACTAACAAATGAGTTGTATTTTTTTTTTTTTTTACTTAAATTTTTATTTGAAAATTTTGTTAGAATTATAAGAAAAAATATGAAGAAAAAAAAGCTGGTCCAAATAAGTGATAAGTCAAATTCATATTTTTATGAGATATGTTTTATTTATATATTTTTTAAAATGAAAGTAATTGTATGTATCATAAGATAGTATTATTTTAACAATTCACACACTTTGTAAACTAAAAATAAAATTAAGGAAATTTTATATCCAAAAGAAAAATAAACAATCAAACCAAAATAGTGGCCACATATTTAGAAAGATGTGAGAGAGAAAAAAAAATCTTCAATTGAGTGTGAAAGTGGACAAATCAAACTTAGAAAGTTTGCTTAAAAAACGTGCTAATTTCCTCTAGACTGTTACACCGGTTCATAATATCCAATGAGAATGACTGAGATAAATTTGGTTAAGCCATTGCTGGTTTATCTCCATGAACCACGTGTCAGTTTTTGATTGGTTCCACTTGTCACAACAAAGTCCCACAGTATATCATTATCTATATTTTTGTCGGTCCACAGACAAGCATTTGTGATTGAAAGCTTGATCTTGACGTGGTTAAGCTGATATCACGGATATTAAAGTGGTTTTCGTTTGTTTTCAAGTAAAGAACTGGAACACTTGAATCTTCACGTGGGCTTGTTTGGTTTTATATGTTAACTATTCTGGACATTAATCATTGTACGGTCAAGAGATTGAAGACCTTTAACATCCATTTAACATGTTCAACAGGCTAGCTGAGAGACCAAATAAGGAGAAACTTTTCAAACCATAGAGCAATTGTATCCTTGTACAGTTTGCAGAATAGCTACTTCTACTCTATCCTAGAACAATGTTCAATCTATACTATCTACATCATCAAATGAAGAAAATAAATGATATAATTGTACACGTGATTTTCTTTTAATAGAAAATTGTGTTATGTATATATTTAGTAGAGTGTGTGTGTGTATATATATATATATATATATATATTTTATGTTCGCAGGATTGTTTGGTGTGCAACACATTTCATATCTTATGGTCATGTGACTCGTGGTTGTTCACGGGTCATTATTAGTCTGAACATAAGGGGTCCAGAAATACAGCGTGATTGAGAAAGACGCTGGCACGGTTTTCCAAGCATTATCACTTATCAAACATTGGCGACCATCCATCCCCGAGATTCCATTGCCTACAGGATTACGACAGATTATGCATGAATTCAAAATTACGGGCTGCTCCTTTGACTATTTGACATGCTGTTTAAGATATTATTTATTATTATATTGTATTTCATACACTTTTTATTAAATTAAATTAATACAATACATATTTAAATTATTCATCACTTATTTAATAAATCTCTTATATAATAATTAAATTTTTTTATTTAATTTAGATCATTCATCTCATATTAATAAATACTTAATATAAAAAATTTAATAAAAATTAAATTCATTTTGATATATATATTATATTAAATAAATTTATATTGTCAACTTTGCATTATTATGCACAACAAACAAAACAGGCAGAAGAACAAAGGACGTGTGCTAAAAGAAACTAAGAGAGGCTATGGAAAAAGCTTCACAAACAGAAGCCATTTTCGGGCTTTAGAAATTATTATTTTTTATAAATCAGAATAATTTAAACAATTTAGATTATATAAATTTTATAAATCAAAATAATCTAAACAGTTTAGGTTATTATAATTTTATGTAAAGTGTATTCTTGTTAAATCAAAATAATTTTTACTTAATGTCACGCCAAATAATATATAATATTAAAATTTTATCGGACATTATCTGTGGAATGTGTTAGATAGACTCCAATGAAAGTATAAAGACAAATGCTATAGTATACTCTTTTTGTTTCCTTTTTATCATTCTACTTTAAAGAATATCTTTTTTTCCTTTTATTCTATCTTTTAAAAATAACAAATGTTATTTTTTCAATTATGCCTTTACATTGGAAGAACAAGAGATAATTGTGGAGAGATATAGATAAAAGAAGACAAAGAATATATTAGGAAATCACAAACTAATTCTACTACTATTAAGGATATTAATTATCTTTTTTTAATTTACATGTTACTTTTTCGCAGAGACAGATAAAAAAGTATAATAAAAAGGTAGTGTTTGTACATAATAAAAAAAATTTATAAATAAATTTTATAAAACATGACACTTCAAGAAAAATGAGAAATTCCGACAACTAAACGCTGATGGTTAGTGGTGCCATTGGAATTTTCAATGATTTTCAACAGTAATTCCAATACCAACGCACTCTCGAGGTTTAAATTTGTGGTGTCAGACTTCTTGTCAATTTATTTCAATGGTTGTTGTCGTTAGAGCTGTTGTTGGATTTTCTATAAAATCTTTCAACGGCCTTTCTCGTTGGAGTTGCCCTTGGAATTTCCTACTTGTTTGGTCGACCAATTAATGCGATAATTAATGTGTAGGATATTCCAACGGCTAAAAGTCATTAGAATTGTTTAAATATTATCCTATTCTTCTTCCTCACCTTTTCACTTTTGCTCTCTTATTTTTCTCCCACTCTTATATTTTCTGAGCCATTCTATCCTTTTTGGTTTGTGGTGGCTCCAATAAGGTATTTGGTGATTTTTTTTTAGTATTTTCATAGTGGTATGTAGTTGGGTTATTGTTGTTTCCTCTTCAAACCAAGCTTGTTGAAGCTTTGTTGATGAGATAAGAGTTTATTGTCATCACTCTCTAATTTCTTTCATTCTGTGCATGAAATTAGTTCTATATTTTAATTTGTGAGTGATTTGTATATCTTGTATGTTAAATTATAATTTTATTAAGTTAAACATATTAGATTACAATTCAGTATCAATTTAGTTAATTGTGTTCTCTTAATTTCTTATTAGTTTTTTTTTTCATTTTTTTAGTTTTTTTCCATTTCCCATTATCTTTTTCCTAGGTTTTTATTTTTAGTTAATTTCCTTCTATTAGAAATCCTTTTAAGCTAAGGAAGGTTCCTGTATCTAAAGCCTATTATAGTAGTCTCTTTCATTCATTTAGAAAAAAATTAATATTTTCAAGCCTTTATCTTATTTTCCGTATGCATACTTTTTATAATATTTTTACACCCTTCTTAATTTTTATCTTCATTCTTTTTTTTTTTATAATTTTATTCTTAAACATAACTATAAAATAAAAGATACAAAATAAAATATACATAATAAATGTATATACAACATTTCTCTTTATTTTAACTAGCTGAATTGGTTAAGCCAAGTGTTAATATGGCAACCTGACAGTAAACGAACATACCACTGAAGTCATAGGACATTACTCACATGGGCAGCTATTGATTTGGTATGTTTTTAAAATATCAATGACCTAATTTAGATATTTTATATGTGAGAGGTTGAATTATTTTATAGCCGAACATTAAAAGTATATTTTATTCAATTTTATTTTTGTCCGTGGAATGTTCTACCCTTGTCATTATGTAATACTAGTAGTGTAGGTTGTAAAGCATTCTTCGTTATCCTCTCATTCATTGGGAAATAAAGCATTCATTCAGTGAAAGTTCTCTTACTTCCTTTCTCAATTCTTCTACTTCATTTATTTCACTAGTTAGCTGGATCGAACAGACAGCTCTTATTCTCATCATCCATCACATTAGGCTCGTAACTAGCTATTAATTAAGATTACATCCAAATTCCAAGTCTAAATGGAGATGCTATATGGAACTCCCTGCCCAGTCACTCCTGGCTCTGAAAATGGCTTCAAAAGCTCATAGGGCACAACTCCAGCACCACTTCTGTTCCTCAACTTTCTATCCGCATTTCTCCCATCAATAATCCCTTCAATCTCCTTCAATCTGCCACTAAACACTTCAAATTTTGCTTTCACAATTGGATCATCTTCCCAAGATGGCTCTATGGTTTGCCCAAGATATTCTTCATCTGGGGAGTGACTTGATAAAATGTCCAGCACTGACATCACTGTAATCGCTTGAAGTTGAGATGGGAAGCATCTCAGCAGTGCCAATTCTGGTTTTTTCATGAACAATTCCCATTCTGGGTCTGAAGGATCCTCTGTTGGCATGTTGGTTCTAGCAATTGTAGGACGATTTGGGAAATATCCAGCATAGTTGTATTGGCCAAAGTTCACAGCAGCATGATGACCTGAAGTTACCCACACAATGGTTGTGATGATTTCAACAAGATCTTGTTTGGTCTTTAAAACTGGCCACCAAGGCTCGTCCTTTTTGTCACCGTGGCCGACGGTTCGAATCTCTTCCCACCATGCTTGTAGCTCTTTATCAGACTCAACCTGGTTAGGATCTGTGTAATAGCGATTTACATAATCAGTGACCCATTGTTTGATGGCATCCCATAGAAGGAGCCCATCGTTGGCATATGGGTAGTCTTCGATGGTTAGCCTCAGGCCATGGGGAGCATTTGGGTCCTTTACAGCCATTCCTCTGTGGATGAGATCAGCAGGGAGAGCTTGCAAGTCGAATTGCCACTGCTTGTCGTACACAACAGAGCTCAATAAGATTGAATACTTTTGAGGTGTGAAACTGCTCTCGATTGTTCCATCTGCATTAATAAGTCCTTCACGAGAACGAGCATTGATTTCCATCGTGTAACGGAAATGTGGATGCAGCAGCCTATGGATGGGGTGCATGGCACTCAGGTGCCTGTTTGCTGCAATGATGTAGGGTTCTGTGCAGCAATGAGTTCGTAGCCTGAGAAAAAGAAAAAGAATCATATATTAACATTAGCTGACTTTGTATGACATCTGAATTCATTGTAGTTAAAGGGATTTAAATTCTCTACAATCAATTGCATTGTAATTATAATTGCTAGCCATTAGATGAGATATTGCACTACTGTTGTAGCGTCATGTAATGATTGATAGCAACAACTATAGTATATCCCAAAAGATCCAAATTTGTAGTCAAAGTACTTCAATGGATAACTTGTTGCATTAATGCAAACTACTAAATAGATGAGACAATGCATTATAATCATTTATCTAATAGTTCAAGTTGCATCATGTTTAATAATTGCATGTTTATTTGACTGCAATGAATTTGGTCCCTAAAATTGAAATTATAATAATTTGAATTGTTATATACCAGTGACTGACGAGTTGGTGATAACCAGTGTCATGGGCAAGGACATGTGCTTTGGCAAGCCTCCAAAGCCAAAGATCAGTTGAGTGCGAACAAGGTGTAAAAACTTGCTTCCATTGAGGCTTTCCATCCATTGGTGGCCTTGTTAGCTCAATGGCTAGAGGCCTCAATGTGCCATCTATGGTTAGGAAGAATAATGTTCTTGATCCATATAGAGTAGTGCCTTCAAGTTGTCTAATTTGCTCAACAAATGGTAGAAGCAGATCATGGTAGTCTAGGATAAGCAGCTTCTTCTGTTTTATGGCCTGCATGCATTCATGCATGTTTGTTAATTCAAATTATACAATTAAATTAATTTATCAATTACTTAACTATTAATATATGTGGATGCACAACTCCCTCTAGAATATATATATATATATATATATATATATATATACCACTTTTTTTTGGTCTTTGATATGAAAAAATAAAAATATCCAGTACAAGTCACATTAAATTAATTTGAATTTAATAGAATCAAATCAAGATAATATTTATTTTTGGGTATATTCTTCAAAAAAAAAAATACCCATTCATTTTGGTAAAAGATAGGAAAACATCAACAAAATATACATACCTCATCGATAGTGCAAAAGTCTCTAATTTCTCGTTCGACTATTTCTGTTGTGATTGCTGATTCAGGAGTTCCAAATACCTTAGGATCAAGTTTACTTTTCAATGGCCATTCCTACATATTTTATAATTATTAGTTATTAATTAAAAATATATAAATAAATATTGTATAAATATATATTTTCAAGTGCAACATATTTAGTTTTTTGGCATATAATGGATAGAATGATGTTGTTCTAATAGTCAATTCATTCGAATAAATTTTAAAAAAAAAATGGAAAGGAAAAAATTTACCGTGACCAATTGTAAGCAACATGGGTTGAGACCTGCAAGAGTCTGCCTTCCAAATTCCTCATCGCTAAGCCAAAAGAATCTGTCCCCTACAATGAAATATATTATTTAATTATTCAAACTAAGTGTTAAACATTATAAATCTACATTACATTCTCTATACTACTCCCTACAGGAAAGAAATTTTTTATTTCATTTTGTCTTATTTTTTATTTTATTGTATTTTGATTAGTTAAATAAATTATAAAATAATATTTAAACTTTAACAATTTTAGCTGTGATTCTACTATAAATATAAATTCCAAATTACTCTCTACAGTGGTGACTGTAGAGAATTCAATACTTAAATTATAAATGCTATATTCTTACTGTCCATGGGAGAGGGAGTCTCAAAACGGAGAAGGAGAAGGCCTTGCTTTATATCAGAGATAGCCTTGATCAGCCTTGGAAATAAGGTCCTGAGGGAAGAGTCTTTAAGAGAAGGCAAGTTAACCCCTTCGTTAAAGAGGTCATCAATGCGTGAGAAGACTGGAAATTCATTGCTCCCATCAATATATGCCCGCAGAGATGGAAGCAGTTTACGGAAATATGAATATAGTGCTTTTGTGTTAAACGCTTGATCCTTTACATCCGAGAAGGCTTCGTCCCTTGGAACATACACGCTGCTGTTACTTCTTTTCTCCGACGCTGGATCTGCTCACAAAACCAAAATATTAGTTAATAAATTTTTGATTTTTGATAAATATAATAATAAAATTAGAACCCTTCACAAAAATTAAATAATAATAATAATAATAATAATAATAATAATAATAATAATAATAATAATAATAATACGTGAGTAGAATTGTACCTGTGTCACAGCGTGGGCGTCCTGTTCTGCAACGTCTAGGATATGGATTCTCCTTGCCACCAAGGACGGGTCTCTTGAGATCGTCGCTGCTATCAGGATCTCCAAGATCATTGTACACATCATAATCATAAATTCTTTCATAGCTCTTGCGTTCACCATGCCCATTCCCCCTTAACTGCACCAATTCCTCTTCTCTTAGCCACTTCAATCCTTCTGGTGTTTCCGATGGCAGGTATGACTGTGCATACAAATGTTATATTCAAAACATATTAGATAATATTTTTTGTCTTATATCTATTTGATATACTGTTTTTTTCTTTAATTTTATATTTAGATAAATTGATCATAGAATATTAGATAAAATATAAAATAGAAATGTATATTATATTGAAAATGAATGTAAAAGTTTAGAAATTTGTTAAAGAATATCTATTATAATTGGTATAAAATTTATAAACCTTAAAAATATCTAGATGAAAGTCATAACGTAAAATAGATATTAGAAAAATATGAGAACATTATAGAAGTTTACAGTAACCGGCCAAATATGCCTATTCATAGGTTTGAAAATTTCTTTGTAATTTTAAATTGAATTAACCAAATTCACCGAAACAAAATTTAAAACCAATTTGGATTGATTTTTTTTTTTAAAAAAAAAAATCCCTTTAGTTAAAAAAAAAAAAAAGAAAGTCCTTACTATTTGAATTCGTTTTAAAAAAATTAAAAATATTTTTAAAAACCAAAAGTATATTTCCAATAAAAACATGTAGAGAATTTTTTTTTTTAAAAAAAAAAACACAAGAAAAAGCATCTCACTATTTCAAAAAAAATTCTTAAAAAAAAACCTACTTCTAACTTATATTCTTACTTTTATATCTTAAAAATACTTTTTTAAAAAATTAATATAAATATATTTTTAGAGTTTGTTTAGATTAATTTTTTTTAAGGTGTTTCTTTTCTTAATATTAAAAAGAAGCACTTTTATTAAAAAAAAAATTAATATTTGAATTGGTTTTTGTATAAAGAAAAATTACATATAAAAATTAATTTTTTTTTTAAAGTATGTGGGGATGCTTTTCTTTTTTTAATAAATTTTTTTTAAAGAATAACATAAATATAAAAACTTTTTAATCTAAATATATCCTTAGAATCTGTTGGGATTTTTTTTTTGCAAGGTGTTTTTTTTATTATTTTAAATATTTCTATAAAAAATTATTTTTAAAAGCATGTGGGTTTCTATTAAAAAAAATTTAAAGAAATTAACATAAATACAAAATAAAATTTTCTTTTCTAACTTTTATTTTTATATTTTTTTGACTCATTTTTTTTTAAAAAAAATCCAATTCAAAGAATATATAAGTGTAACATTGGTGATATTGTTGAAGGTGGTTTGGGTGTATACTAACCTTTTGGGTGAAAAAGACCCTCTTACTAGGGTTATCGTCCTTGGAATGGATCCAAGAGTTGCAGGAAATGCGAAGGGAACCAGTGATGAAGCCGTGAAGGGCCACATCTTTGAGGTAAATCTCTTTGGGGTTCTCATTCTCAACAAGGATAGCTCCAACCTCTCCAAAACGACTTGGCACTTCAATTTCTGTTTCATATTTCACTTCTTCCTGGTTTTGTGCTGTCTTTTGGACGTGCACTTTGATTGTCTCCTTCTCTTGTCCCGTCTCTTTTTGTTTGGATTTGGAACACCCAAAAATATAAATAAAAATTAGAACATCTATTTCAATCAAATTAATCACCATTCACCTATTGCTTAACTAAGGCTCAGTAGAGGCAATTCAACAGAAAAGCCAAATTCAGAACACTATATGGAATACCTATGGTCCTAACAAGTTGAGCTTGTGAACGCATTATTTTTAGGTTAAAGTAAACAGTACTTACTCGGATCAAGATCAGAGCTAACAAGCTCCAATAGAATCGATTTACCATTCAAATCTGTTTTATCATCGGGCCCTCCGCTACCAGCTAGCTGAACAGTCACTGTGACTCTAACCTTCACTGATTTCTTCTCAGCTTGTGTCACAGCCACAGCTTTGATATTATTGTTTCTGCACCCAACACTGCCCCTCTTCACTTTCAGTTTCCTTTGGATCAATGGCCTTGAAGAGGCCAGAGCCCAAGGAGCACTGATCCCATGGACATTACACGGCCATGGCTTCTTGGACACCTGAAAGATATTATTCTTTGACTGGTTGATCTGTGTTCTCAACATTTTTGAAGAGATGATGTTGAGAGAGGATGATAGAGGAGGTTGGTCTGTGTTGATCTTCCCTCCGTTAGTTCTTATAGAATGAGAAAGCCACGTGGATATTTTTCAATTGGGTGGGTGGATCCAATCAGACTTACACGCCTAGTAGATATATTAAAGGATAAATACCTATTTTAGTCTTTTATATTTAAAATTTTTATTAATTTAATCTTTTACACTTTTAAGTTTATCAATTTAGTCTCTCATATTTTAAGTTTATTAATTTAGTTCCTCACACTTAAAATTTTAATTAATTTAGTCATTCACACTTAAAACTCTAATTAATTTAGTCCCTTAAACTTGTAAAACTTATTAATTTAATCACTCACACTTAAAAAATATTGATAAATTTAAGGAATAAAATTGATAAAAAATTTGAAGTGTGAATGACTAAATTAATAAATTTAAAATGTGAAGGACGAAATTGATTAAAGTTTCAAATAAAAGAAACGAAATTGATTAGGCTTTCAAATGTAAGGGACAAAATTGATAAATTTAAAGTGTGAGAGATTAAATTTATAAGAATTTTAAGTATGAGGGACTAAAATAAATATTTACTCTATATTAAAAAGCTATTATATATTTTTTAACAATTTAAATTTTTAATTTTAATTAATTATTAATATAATATTGAAGTCTCGATTAAAAAATTTATTTTTTATTATTTTTTAAATTAATATAGTTTAAATTAAATAGACATCGCACTGGGTGGTGTTTTTTCTATTCCTTAAAAATATTTTTTAAAGCTAATTAATCAAAAACATACTCTTACATTTAACAAATTAGTCAATCATCTAGAATATATCAGTTATTAACATAGTACTAAGCACGTGAGAGTTAAATTTTATTACTTACAATAATTTGTATGAAGCATGTTTTACTTGATTTTAAAAAAATATGTAAGTAATTTTCTTTACAATTTTTATGTGAAATGTAAAATTAACATGGTAAGAGAAAATATATTAGAAAATTTTCAAATTCCCTATTTGAGCAATTTCTCATATTGTGCTGATCTAATATGTAACTAACTCCGCAAAAAAACAAATAAAGTATCAAGATATTCTAAGGTATAAATTCTGTTTTTTAGAGTTGTTTTATGTCTATATTAATTTATACATACTTATGTTTACATTTTTATATTTTTATCTTTTTAATAATATAATTAAATAAAGGTGTATATTAAGATGTGTAAATAATGTTTACATTTAATAATACTAAATGGGGCCACCAGACAAAATCTACTTTCATACGATAAAGTCTGCGTACGGCCACCAACTGCATGCGATGTACACAAACTATATGAACAAAATTTCGATTTCAAAGGTACTGATATTGTCTGTCCACAAATAAATAACATGCGTTAATAGTTGATGTGACATATTACTTTTTCTTTTTTTGAATAATATATATAATACTGAATTTTAATATAATTCATTTAAGAGAAAGCCGTGATTAACGGGGAACAATCCAATTGGGGACTGGTAAGGGCATTGACTCCCCTTTCCCCTTTAACTAGTGTGTAAAAATCTATAGATGTTGGAACACATTAAAGATTACAATAATATATCATATTATCTTGGTATAGATATAATGTAAATTTTTATAAATTCACAAATTTTATAAAATTTATATTTTGTCAATTATATATACTAATACAATCTAGTAATATTAGTCTAAATGTTTTATTTATAATAACTTATGTATTATTTTATATTTTTGACTAACCATAAACTATCATCTCAAGAATAGCCAAGGCTCATCCAAGAAAGAAGGAGGTATGGGTTAAATTACAATTGGGTCCTTGAAATATTTCTTAAACTACAATCTTCGTCTCAATAACTAGTATTGCATTTCAATTTCTCTGGAGAATGTACTTAGGATATCAGAGTGGACCACTGACAATCTTCCTTAATTACTGCAAATTGCAGAAAAGCCAAACACCAATTAAAGGGTGGGTCCGCAACTGGTTTCGACTTGACTTGCATTTTATTATTTGTTTTACGTAAGAGTGAGTTGAAATTACTTAAGTAGTCATGAATATTTTAGCTATTTGCGTTATAAGATTAAGTGAGCTGAGATTAATTTGATGGTCTTAGGATCATAAATTGTTTGATGTTCTTAAATAATCACTTGAGCATACTTTAAAACTCACTCTTTTGCTACTGTAAACTATATCCTTGAATCCTTTGTCATCTCAAGTTAAACTAGTTATTAGTCTCATGCTACTAACAAATGAGTTGTATTTTATTTTTTTTACTTAAATTTTTATTTGAAAATTTTGTTAGAATTATGAGAAAAAATATGAAGGAAAAAAAAAGCTGGTCCAAATAAGTGATAAGATAAATTCATATTTTATGAGATATGTTTTATTTATATTTTTTAAAAAATGAAAGTAATTTTATGTATCATAAGATAGTATTATTTTAACAATTCATACACTTTGTAAACTAAAAATAAAATTAAGGAAATTTTCTAACAAAAACAAAAATAAACAGTCAAACCAAAATAATGGCCATATATTTAGAAAGATGTGAGAGAGAAAAAAAATCTTCAATAGAGTGTAAAAGTGGATAAATCAAACTCAGAAAGTTTGCTTAAAAAACGTGCTAAATTCCTCTAGACTGTTACACCTGTTCATAATATCCAATGGTTAAGCCATAAAAATAAAAATCTTAGAACACTCGATGCTGGTTTATCTCCATGAACCACGTGTCAGTTGTTGATTGGTGCCACTTGTCACAACAAAGTCCCACACTATATCATTATCCATATTTTTGTTGGTCTACAGACAAGCATTTGTGATTGAAAGCTTGATCTCGAACGTGTTAAAGCTGATATCACAGATAATGAAGTGGTTTTCGTTTTTTTCAAGTAAAGAACTGGAACACTTGAATCTTCACATGGGCTTGTTTGGTTTTATATGTTAACTATTCTGGACATTAATCATTGTGGGGTCAAGAGATTGAAGACAAAGTAACATCCATTTAACATGTTCAACAGGCTAGCTGAGACACCAAATAAGGAGAAACTTTTCAAACCATAGAGCAATTTACACTGTACAGTTTGCAGAATAGCTACTTCTACTCTATCCTAGAACAATGTTCAATCTATTCTATGTACATCATCAAATGAAGAAAAATGAAAGATATAATTGTACACGTGCTTTTCTTTTAATAGAAAATTGTGTTATGCATATATTTATTCATCTGTGTATATATATATATATATATTTATGTTTTCTTCAATTTATCTTATTTTATTTTTAATATTTTTGTTTATAATTGTATCCTTGTAATAATATAATTGAAAAATATATATTTAAATGTTTTTCCTTTTAATCAGAATGACAAAAACATGATTGAAATGCAAATTGTTACTGTGTAAATTTGCAGTATTGTTTTGTTTGGTGTGCAACACATTTCATATCTTATGGTCATGTGACTCGTGGTTGTTCACGGGTCATTATTTGTCTGAACATAAGGGGTACAAAAATACAGCGGGATTGAGAAAGACGCTGGCACGGTTTTCCAAGCATTATCCCTTATAAAACATTGGCGACCACCCATCCCCGAGATTCCATTGCCTACAGGATCACTACAGAGTATGCATGAATTCAGAGGTAAATTAAGGGCTGCCCTTTGATAAATACTTAATACAAAACATTTAACAGAAAAATTAAATCCATTTGATATATATATATTATAAGAGAGGCTACGGAAAAAGCTTCACAAACAGAAGCCATTTTCGGGCTTTAGAAATTATTATTTTTTATAAATCAGAATAATTTAAAAATTTAGATTATATAATTTTTATGAATCAAAATAATCTAAACAGTTTAGGTTATTATAATTTTATGTAAAGTGTATTCTTGTTAAATCAAAATAATTTTTACTTAATGTCATGCCAAATAATATATAATATTAAAATTTTATCGGACATTATCTGTGGAATGTGTTAGATAGACTCCAATGAAAGTATAAAGACAAATGCTATAGTGTACTCTTTTTGTTTCCTTTTTATCATTCTACTTTAAAGAATTTCTTTTTTTCCTTTTATTCTATGTTTTAAAAAGATTTTTTCAATTATGCCTTTACATTGGAAGAACAAGAGATAATTGTGGAGAGATATAGATAAAAGAAGACAAAGAATATATTAGGAAATCACAAACTAATCCTACTACTATCAAGGATATTAATTATCTTTCTTAATTCACATGTTACTTTCTTTCAGAGACAGATAAAAAAGTATAATAAAAAGGTAGTGTTTATACATAATAAGAAAAATTTATAAATAAATTTTATAAAACATGACACTTCAAGAAAAATGAGAAATTCCGACAATTAAATTCTGATGGTTAGTGGTGCCATTGGAATTTTTAATGATTTTCAACAGTAATTCCAATACCAACGCACTCTCGAGGTTTAAATTTGTGCTGTCAGACTTCTTGTCAATTTATTCCAGTGGTTGTAGTCGTTAGAGCTGTTGTTCGATTTTCTATAAAATCTTTCAACGGCCTTTCTCGTTGGAGTTGCCCTTGGAATTTCCTACTTGTTTGGTCGACCAATTAATGCAATTATTAATGTTTAGGATATTCCAACGGCTAAAAGCCATTTGAATTTGTTTAAATATTATCCTTGTTGTGAAAAATAGACACAGAGAATAAAGTAAAGAGAACTGAGAGGAGAGAAAAATAGAGTCTCTAAAATGGCTAACTTTATTCATCCACTAAGGGGGTATATATACACAATAAAAGTGAAACCCTAACCCTAAAAGAATAATGTTTATTTAATAAATTACAAATAAATAAATGCTAAGTCAGCCTTAAGGAATATTCTATTAAATGGGCATCCAATCAAAATATTCATAACACTCCTCCCTTGGATGCCCATTACTAAAGAATGTGCCTCGTTAAAAACCTTACTAGGAAAAATCCTGTGGGATAAAAACCTAGTGAGGAAAAGAGTACACAATTCTTTTGTATACGCAATCAAATGTTGTCTCATTAAAAACCTTACTAGGAAAACCCAATGGGAAAAAATCATAGTTAAGGGAAAAAGAGTACAATGCGTATCAATCAAGTTATTTGTGTCGACAAACTCTAATATTATATAAGATCCTTCAAATATTGTAGAAGTTCATAACATGGTAACAAATTTGTTAGATTGTCATATTGACGAATTAGTTAAATTGTAGCAAGATTTGGTACTTCAGGACCAAATATTTCTTTATCATTCTCACAAGTTCTAAAGAGAATATGTGTTGACATTTAGCGATCACAATAGATATAATTTGTATATATAAAATTACTTTAGCACTTCTACTATATAAGCATTTCAATGCAAGTTGTCTCTATAAGTAATTTATAGTTTTAGAAGCACTTCAGGAGTTCTAATAATAAATCATCGACACAAATTCACTAATATGCGGACAAATGGGTTATTCCTATATATATATTTCCTTCAACAAAATTTAACTCAAATGATCGTATAAAATTTTTCAGGCAAATCAAATCCTTCAGGGATGTCATTATTGAATAAGTCGACTACAACAATATTCATTAGATGCAAATAATATCATTCATGTACTGCTAGACTAAATAAGTACCATTAGATACTTACATCCACCACAATTAAGTATATCTCTTCAAAATCAATGCCAGTTATTTGCAAAAAAAATCCTTGAGTATCATTTTTCTTTTGTACTTACACAAAAACCCATTTATCCATAACTGGCTTTTCACTTCTGGTGTTTGGACTACAGGTTTAAAATCTTTTCACTTTTTAAGTGAACCTCAATCGCGTATTTTCAATTTTTGGCCAATCATTTCTTTCTTTGCAGATCTTTACTAATGATCCTCAATATCTTTTATCACATAGCGCTATATTGTATGTGAACATTGTCAACAATATTGATTTCATTCTGGTTCCATCATATTCTATAGAGATCTCTTTATTTTCATGACTTTCAAGTACTT
Organism: Bauhinia variegata; assembly: GCA_022379115.2. Lineage (NCBI taxonomy): Eukaryota > Viridiplantae > Streptophyta > Magnoliopsida > Fabales > Fabaceae > Bauhinia > Bauhinia variegata. Next base: position 17,467,651 of record CM039434.1, on the reverse strand, counting down.
GAGTTTCCTTTGAAACTAAAATATTAGTTATGTCTGAGGACTCTTCTAGAGTTACCTCAAGTAACTCTTCTGGAGCTACTCTATCATCGATTTGACCATATTTGATTCTTAGCTCCTTTTCTTTTCAAGGACTTTATCTTTGGAACCAGTGTGTTTACATTGTACTTTGATTGGAGCAGTAGCAGTTGGTACACATAATTTTACTCACTTTTACTAGTCAAGCAATGCATTTGGCAGTTTATACAAATGAATTATCATATGAACTTCTAGTCCATATTTGCTTTACATGAGGATCAAGGTGATAATTCATTCTAAATGCTTTCCTTTTCCAACTGCTTATTCTCCCCCCTAATGTTGGAATAAATGATTTATTAAGAATACAAGTAGCTTACCAAGCCACAAATAAATATCATTTTAGTGACTCAATATATAGAGATTTATATCCAACATATGTTTTTAACCTCTATTGAGGTCCCATCTTAATACATTGTGGTGGAGCAATTAACTATTCATTCATAGATGGGATATATTTGGCTCCTGACTATAAACCAATTATAAAAGGGGGTTCAAACTTGTTGGCATGATGCGAATCAATGTTACAACATGAATATTCACATGTTCCCAAATTAATATTGGAAGTTTAGATTTCATAAGTAATGGTCTTGCAATTAATTTTAGGCGTCGGCAAGTCCATTTTATGTATTCCAATAATCACTTTGAAGAGTGAATTCACTAGCATTAATTAGGTATGTTACTCAACTAGATATAATTAAGGCATTTCGCTCTTAATTCAATCTGTTGAACAAGTAATCTCATAAACTTCAGGTTATGAGTTAACCCAAATATGTGATCATTTAGTCGATGCATCAATTAAAATTAAAGAGTATCTAAATGATCCACTTGGTGGGTCTATAGGCCCATAAATATTTTCACCTTGTATACATTTTAAAAGAAGAGGGATTCACTCTTACTTTTGGTAAGAGCAAATAAATTTTCTTTGGGAACAAATAGCATATGAGAAACTAAACGTTTCGATTGAAGAACCTTTTGGCTCTTCAATGAAAATTCATATGATCATTTTCAATTACTTTTGCATCATTATTGACTCGGGATAGCTCAACCGGTCATGCCAAATAAAATAAACTTATTTTGACTTGTAAACTTCTAGTTTACAACAACATATGTTTCAATTGCATATATGTAGTACAAATTAGAGGAAGACACAAATAATTTCTTAATGAAAACATTAACTAGCTCTTCAGGAGCATTTTATCATCATTTTTATTCCTCCAACTCTTCAAGAGCTCTCAATCATCTTTGTACTACTGAATATAGTAGTAACATTATTTTGTACAATAGAAATGTAAAATCATATAATATGTGAAATTGATAAAGCTTAAACAAGAGAGAAATAACTTAGAATTATTAAAAGTAAATTAACTAAATAAACTACAACAATAATTTCTTATGTATACTCTCATTACATTCAAGGAAAAGAAATTTGACACATTTAATTGTCACATTATTATGGCCAAAGTCGAAAACATCATTTGATTGGAGCAAAATTATCTCAACAATTAATCTCTTTCTTTCATTGATACTTGAAAAGATGTTTAGATGTACAAGAAGTACAAACTCAATGGCCTCAAAATAATAGTGGTTTTTCAAATATCCTTTTACCACTTTTCTTCACCACTCTCTCACTTCTGGTGGGAGGTATTTATAGTATTATAACTAATACTATATTTTCCGAATCATAGCCATATTTGTGTTTATATATCTTGATAGTTTCTCCATTCACTTCAGGGAATAGAAAAAATCATTACGAGATAATTGCTTATACTTTATAGTAAAGATTTATTTTTCTTTACTACAATATGATATTTCAAATATTACAAAATAAGAGATATATACAACAAAATAATAATGAATAATATCCATAAAATCCATTTCCTTGAAGGCTGGGACTTGAAATGCATTACCAAAATGTTACACGGGGTCTAAACATAAACTTTGCAAGACACCCTACACTTTCGAATATTTTCAAATTGAGTGCATAATTCTTCCATAATTTAAAATAGTGAAACACATATATAATATGAGAATAAATAACCTCAAATAATACTCAAAAGTATCTCTAACATTTGTCATAATAACATGTTGAAAGTAAGATGAAGAAGCACTAAAAGTGAAGTAGATAAATTTGTAATTTTAACTAAAGTTCTTGAATCGAAAGCATAACAATAAACTAAGTATCAACAAATCATTCAACATGATTTAACACATGCCCAAGGTATGGGTTATTTCATAAACCACATGTAATGTGAAGTAGGCTCAAATAGCTAGTTAAAGTACCATAACATTATATTAAAAGGCTTAGTAAAAGAATAAGTTAATTTTAACCACCTAAGTAATATGCATTCACCAATACAACTCATATAGTAGGGCTGACTTAAAATAGCTAAAAATTTAGTGTGAGCATAGAAAATTTACTATATAGATATGATTACTATAGCACAATATGAGGTGCACCACATACCTCTTAATGATCTTACACTGTTTCAAATAAAACATAGAGTTTAGCCATAAAGGGAGAATTCGGAGGCAACCACTAGTGGCAAGCCAAACAACATTAGGGGTCTTTACAATAACAAGCATCATTAAAAGAAATTAAGGAGTGAGATAAGTGAGAAGTCATTATCTGGAAGAATACTAATGTAGAAGCTTTGACACCAATCATTTTGTATAATAACAAGAAGTTATTTTCAGCAAGTAGAGGATACTAACTGGGAGGCTCTCAAAGCATGTTAAGTTAAGTTATAAGATATTCATGGCCTTTTCTTGTCCCCATAGAGTAACATCACCAAATAATAATAATAAAAAAAATATAATATGCATCACCAAATATTATATATCCAAGAGATGTACAAAGAACTAACCTCAAAGCTTTAGTTTAGAGTAGTGTCAACCCATGTAGGATGTTCTCTCACAAGTTGGCTCCCATGATATAGCAACATACTTCTATGTGAATATCTTGATCCACTTTGTGCTATTAGTCATGACTCAAAGATCCACTCATTCAATTCAAACAATAACAATAAAAATAAATTGTAAAATAAGATAACTTGTCATAGTTGCATTATTAAAGAAATTAAATTGTCTCATATTTTCATATGAGATATATCAAAGAAATTAAATTATCTCATACTTTTAGAGAAGATGTATGAAAGAAATTAAAATATCCCATACATCTAGATGAGACATCAAAGGAATCATATTATCTCATACTTCAAGTTGAGACATCAAAGGAATCATATTGTCTCATACTTTAGGTTGAGACATATAAAAGAAAATTAATTATCTCATACTTCAGGATGAGACTTTGCAAACAACTTAGAAAATAAGTTACTTTCATACTTCTAGATGAGACATATCAAAGAGATCAAGTTATCATTAATATAAAACAAAATAAATGTGTACAAAGATTTAGAAAATAAGCGAAAGGAAAATTGAAGTATGCGTAATTTTATTCCGCATATATTTGAGTATAGATGACTTCAAGATCTACTATTTTATATCAAAGGGTGGATAACTTCAAAATCCACTTTATACTATTTGAATGGATAACTTCAGGATCCATTTTTTAGAAAATTAATTGTTGATCATAAAATTCCTCATACTTCTAGATGAGGGTGTATCAAATGAATAAAATTGTCTCATACTTCTGGAGAAGACAAATTAAAAAAATTATCTCATACTTTTGGATGAAACAAATTAAAATAATTTCTAATAGTTCTAGACGAGACAAATTTAAAAGTTAATCTCATACTTTTGGATGAGATAAATTAAAAGAAATCAAATTTTTCTCATGCTTCCGGATGAGACAAATTAAAGAAATTACATTTATTCATGCTTCTGGATGAGATAAATTAAAGAAATTAAATTTTCTCATACTTCTGGATGAGACAAGTTCAATAAATTAAATTTTCTCATACTTCTGGATGAGACAAATTCAAGAAATAAAATTATCTCATACTTCTGGAAGAGATAAATTAAGAAAATTATCTCATACTTCTAGATGAGACAAATTAAAAAAATTATCTCACACTTCTGGATGAGACAAATTAAGTGAATAATCTCATACTTCTAGATGAGACAAATTAAAAAGTTAATCTCATACTTCTGGATGAGATAAATTAAAAGAAATCAAATTTTTCTCATGCTTCCGGATGAGACAAATTAAAGAAATTAAATTTCTTCATGCTTCTGGATGAGATAAATTAAAGAAATTAAATTTTCTCATAAGACAAAACTCAATTGCCTTCATACTTCAGGATGAGGCATATCAAATAATATCAATAGTCATGAGAAACGAATGGTTTCATCTGATTAACTATCAAAGTTACAACAAAATAAACAATCAAAATTAGAGAGCCACATATGCGTTTAGTTGTTGGTGTATCAACAAGTAATCATATGTGCAAACATAAATTAATAAAATAATCAAAGAGCACTTGTACCTAGTGCTTTCGAATTTGAAGAAAAATGTGATTGAATTTGCCTTGCAGCTTCATCATGCATATACGCAATCTTCATTGGAGAGAAGAACTATCGTGCTGATAACGTGTTGTGAAAAATAAACACAGAGAATAAAGTAGAGAGAATTGAGAGGAGAGAAAAATAGATACTCCAAAAGGGCTAACTTTATTCATCTACTAAGGGGGTATATATACACAATGAAAGTGAAACCCTAACCCTAAAAGGATAATGTTTATTTAATAAATTACAAATAAATAAATGCTAAGTCAGCCCTAGGAAATATTCTATTAAATGGCCATCCAATTAAAATATTCATAACAATCCTATCCTTCTTCCTCACTTTTTCACTTTTGCTCTCTTATTTTTCTCCCACTCTTATATTTTCTCTGAGCCCTTCCATCCTTTCTGGTTTGTGATGGCTCCAATAAGGTATTTGGTGTTGTTTTTTAGTATTTGGGTTATTGTTGTTTCCTCTTCAAACCAAGCTTGTTGAAGCTTTGTTGATGAGGTAAGAGTTTATTTTCATCGCTCTCTAATTTCTTTCATTGTGTGCATGAAATTAGTTCTATATTTTAATTTATGAGTGATTTGTATATCTTGTATATTAAATTATAATTTTATTAAGTTAAACATTATATTAGATTTATTGGGTGATTGTTAAGTAAGTTGTTTATATGGTTTTGATGATGGTTGTAACATTGAATTTTGAGAAATTGTTTTTTTTTTTTTTTTATTTCAAAGTAGATTTCATATGTTGGTATGACTATTTAATGGTTAAATTTTGTAAAAAAATTTACAAATTGACATTCATTTTTTTTATGTATGGGTTTACGTGGGGGTTTTAATTAAAAATTGATTAGTTAGTGTTATATATGTATCCGTGTAGTATTTTGATTAGGTAGTTGACTTAGAAACCCATCTAAGGGTAATTAAATAGAATTAACTATTAGATAATTCCGAGCTTGGGATTGTTCTAAGAGATGTGCACTCACTAAATTAAATTAAATATGACAACTTATATTTTTCTAACTTGTTTAACAAGATTTCTATTTGCTTAAGCAGTATATTTAGTGCATTTAGAGAAACATGCGCTGGTGTTGCTGAAATTTTATTGAATTTATTAATATTATAAGCTTGTTTTATTAATACGAGGATGAAATTTAGTGTCTCTGCTTCATCAAGTATGTCAACAGGAGAATGTTCATAAATCTAATATACTAAGATTAGCAAACTAGAATACGAAGAAGAATATATTAAAGCATAGTTGGTAAGCTTCTAATGTAAATTCTCAAGATACAAACTATGCATATATATCTCAATAGATTAATTTCATTATCATTGTAACAAATTATTGGATATTCTTCGATTATTACTTTCGTCTGGATTTACACCTCCATTGTCTACAACATTCGAGGTTGGTTTTTTTCTTTTTTCCTTTTTCAAATGGAGGGAAATGATGGAGACAAATCAAGCCCAAATTTTGGCCAAAACAAGCATGATTCCAAATTCCTAACTTTTAGACAATTCAGTATCAATTTAGTTAATTGTGTTCTCTTAATTTCTTATTAGTTTTTCTTTTCATTTTTTTTAGTTTATTCCATTTCCTATTATTCTTTTTCCGAGGTTTTTATTTTTAGTTAATTTCCTTCTATTAGAAATCCTATGAAGGTAAGGAAGGTTCCTATATGTAAAGCCTATTATTGTAGTCTCTTTCATTCATTTAGAAAAAAAAATATATATATATTTTCAAGTTTTTATCCTATTTTTATACATGCTTACTTTTTATATATATATTTTTTACATTCTTCTTAATTTTTATTTTTATTATTTTTGTATTTACAATCTTATTCTTAAAGGCAATTACAAAATAAAAAGATGTAGAATAAAATGTCCATGATAAATATATACACAACATTTCCCTTTATTTTAACTAGCTGAGTTAGTTATGCCAGGTGTTAATGTTCCAACTTGGCAGTAAAAGGATATACCAGTGAAGTCGTCATAGGACATTACCCACATGGACAACTATTAATTTGATATGTTTTTAAAATATTAATGACTTAATTAAAAAAAATTTAAAGACTGAATTAATTTTTGGGAGGTTTTAAACTCGAGAAACTAAAATATATTTTACTCAATTTTATTTTTATCGCCGAATGTTTAACCCTTGTCATTAATATTTTTGGTAGGTTGTAAAGCATTCTTCGTTATCCTCTCATTCATTGGGAAATAAAGCATTCATTAAGTGAAAGTTCTCTCACTTCCTTTCTCAATTCTTCTACTTCATTTATTTCACTAGTTAGTTTGCTCCAGCAGCCGGATCGAACAGACAGCTAAATGGAGATGCTATATGGAACTCCCTGCCCAGTCACTCCTGGCTCTGAAAATGGCTTCAAAAGCTCATAGGGCACAACCCCAGCACCACTTCTGTTCCTCAACTTTCTATCCGCATTTCTCCCATCAATAATCCCTTCAAGCTCCTTCAATCTGCCACTAAACACTTCAAATTTTGCTTTCACAATTGGATCATCTTCCCAAGATGGCTCTATGGTTTGCCCAAGATATTCCTCATCTGGGGAGTGACTTGATAAAATGTCCAACACTGACATTACTGTAGTAGCTTGAATTTGAGATGGGAAGCATTTCAGCAGTGCGAATTCTGGTTTTTCCATGAAAAATTCCCATTCTGGGTCTGAAGGATCCTCTGTTGGCATGTTGGTTCTAGCAATTGTAGGACGATTGGGGAAATATCCAGCATAATTGTATTGGCCAAAGTTCACAGCAGCATGATGACCTGAAGTTATCCACACAATGGTTGTGATGATTTCAACAAGATCTTGTTTGGTCTTCAAAACTGGCCACCAAGGCTCGTCCTTTTTGTCACCGTGGCCGACGGTTCGAATCTCTTCCCACCATGCTTGGAGCTCTTTATCAGACTCAACCTGGTTAGGGTCTGCGTAATAGTGGTTTACATAATCAGTGACCCATTGTTTGATGGCATCCCATAGAAGCAGCCCATCGTTGGCATATGGGTAGTCTTCGATGGTTAGCTTCAGGCCATGGGGAGCATTTGGGTCTTTTACAGCCATTCCCCTGTGGATGAGATCAGCAGGTAGAGCTTGCAAGTCGAATTGCCACTGCTTGTCGTACACAACAGAGCTCAATAAGACTGAATACTTTTTAGGTGTGAAACTGCTCTCGATTACTCCATTTGCATTAATAAGTGCTTCACGAGCAAGAGCATTGATTTCCATTGTGTAACGGAAATGTGGATGTAGCAGCCTATAGATGGGGTGCATGGCACTCAGGTGCCTGTTTGTTGCAATGATGTAGGGTTCTGTGCAACAATGAGTTCGTAGCCTGAGAAAAAGAAAAAGAAACATATATTAACATGTTAACTGACTTTATATGACATCTGAATTCATTGTAGTTAAAAGGGATTTAAATTCTCTAAAATCAACTGTATTGTAATTGTAATTGCCAGCCATTAGATGAGACATTGCACTATCGTTGTAGTCTCATGTAATGATTGATAGCAACAACTATAATATATCATAGAAGATCCAAATTTGTAGTCAAAGTACTTTAATGGATAACTTGTTGCATTAATGCAAACCACTGGATAGATGAGACAATGCATTATAATTATTTATCCAATAGTTAAAGTTGCATCATGTTATAATAACTGTATGTTTATTTGACTGCAATGAATCTGGTCCCTAAAATTGAAAATATAATAATTTGAATTGTTATATACCAGTGACTGACGAGTTGGTGATAACCAGAGTCATGGGAAAGGACATGTGCTTTGGCAAGCCTCCAAAGCCAAACACCAGTTGAGTGCCAACAAGGTGTAAAAACTTGCTTCCATTGTGGCTTTCCATCCATTGGCGGCCTTGTTAGCTCAATGGCTAGAGGCCTCAATGTGCCATCTATGGTTAGGAAGAATAATGTTCTTGATCCATATAGAGTAGTGCCTTCAAGTTGTCTAATTTGCTCAACAAATGGTAGAAGCAGATCATGGTAGTCTAGGATAAACATCTTCTTCTGTTTTATGGCCTGCATGCGTTCATGCATGTTTGTTAATTCAAATTACACAATTAAATTAATTTATCAATTAATTAACTATTAATATATGTGGATGCACAACTCCCTCTATAATATCTATATATATATAAATCACTTTTTTTTGGTTTTTTTATATCAAAAAATAAAAATATCCAGTACAAGTCACATTAAATTAATTTGAATTTAATAGAGTCAAATCAAGATAATATTTATTTTTGGGTATATTCTTAAAAAAAAAAAAAATCACCCATTCATTTTGGTAAAAGATAGGAAAACAACAACAAAATATACATACCTCATCGATAGTGAAATAGCCTCTAATTTCTCGTTCGACTATTTCTGTTGTGATCGCTGATTCTGGTGGTCCAAATACCTTAGGGTCAAGTTTACTTTTCAATGGCCATTCCTACATGTTTTATAATTATTAGTTATTAATTAAAAATATATAAATAAATATTGTATAAATATATATTTTCAACTGCAACATATTTAGTTTTTTTGGCATATAATAGATAGAATGATGGTGTTCTAGTAATCGATTCATTAGAATAAAAAAGGAAAGAAAAAATGTACCGTGACCAATTGTAAGCAACATGGGTTGAGACCTGCAAGAGTCTGCCTTGCAAATTCCTCATCCCTAAACCAAAAGAATCTGTCCCCTACAATGAAATATATTATTTAATTATTCAAACTAAGTGTGAAACATTATAAATCTACATTACATTCTCTATGCTACTATTTGTAGAAAAAAAAAATATGTTTATTTTGTATCTTATTTCTTATTTTATTGTGTTTTAATTAGTTGAATAAATTATAAAATAACATTTAAACTCATGAATTATATATGTAATTCTATTATAAATATAAATTCTCTAGTCGTTATAGCTTGTCATTCGATGGGATTGCAACTATGTTGTATCATTCAATAACTAGCTATAGTGATTGCAGAGAATCCAAATACGTAAATTATAAATGCTATATTCTTACTTTCCATGGGAGAGGGAGTCTCAAAACGGAGAAGGTCTTGCTGTGTATCAGAGATAGCCTTGATTAGCCTTGGAAATAGGGTCCTGAGGGAGTTCTTGTCTTTAAGAGGAGGCAAGTTAACTCCTTCGTTAAAGAGGTCATCAATGGATGAGAAGAGTGGAAATCCAAGATTGCTGTCAAGAATTGCTGTCTGCAGAGATGGAACCACTGCATGCAACGCTGAATATACTGTGTTTGTGGAAAACGTTTGCTGCTTTACATCCGAGAAGGCTTCGTCCCTTGGAACATACACGCTGCTACTTCTTTTCTCCGACGCTGGATCTGCTCACAAAATCAAAAAGAAAAATGATATGAGTACACTTGTTAGTTAGTGTACACTACTTTTTTATATCTCATTTTTGTAATTATTTTGTAAAAAAAATTTCAAACAAAATAATAAAAATAATATTAAAAAAAAAAAAGTGAGTAGAATTGTACCTGTGTCACAGCGTGGGCGTCCTGTTCTGCAACGTCTAGGATATGGATTCTCCTTGCCACCAAGGACGGGTCTCTTAAGATCATCGCTGCTATCAGGATCTCCAAGATCATTGTACACATCATAATCATAAACTCTTTCATAGGTCTTGCGTTCACCTTGCCCATTCCCCCTTAAATGCACCAATTCCTCTTCTCTTAGTCTCTTCAATCCTTCTGGGGTTTCCGATGGCACGTATGACTGTGTATACAAATTTTATATTCAAAACATATGAGATAATATCTTTTGCCTCATATCTATTTAATATACTATTTTTTTCTTTAATTTTATATTTAAATAAATTGATCATGGAATATTAGATAAAATAAAAAATAAAAAATGTATATCGTATTGAAAATTAATGTAAAAGTTTTGAAAATTGTTAAAGAATATCTATTATAATTGGTATAAAATTTATACACCTTAAAAATATCTAGATGAAAGTCATAAGGTAAAATAGATATTAGAAATAGATGAGAACATTGTAGAAGTTTATAGTAACCGGCCAAATATGCCTATAAATAGGCTTCAAAATTTCTTTGTAATTTTAAATTGAATTAACCAAATTCACCGAAACAAAATTTAGAACAAATTTAGGTTGATTTTTTTTTTTTTGTGTTAAAAGTCCCTCTGGTTAAAAAAAAGAAAAAAAAAAAAGAAAAGAAAAGAAAGCCTCCTTACTATTTGAATTCATTTTTAAGAAAATTTAAAATATTTTTAGAAATAAAAAATATATTTCCAAAAAAAACTTGTAGAGAAATTCTTTTAAAAAAAAGCATAAGTAAAAGCATCTCACTGTTTCAAGAAAAAACATCCTTAAAAAAACTACTTTTAACTTATATTCTTACTTTTATATCTTAAAATTACTATTTTAAAAAATTAATTTAAATATATTTTTAGAGTCTGTTTAGATTTTTTTTTTTTTTGTAAAGTATTTCTTTTCTTAATTTTAAAAAGAAGCACTTTTATAAAAAAAATTATTATTTGAATTATTTTTTATATAAAGAAAAAGTACATGTAATTAAAAACATGTGGGCATGTTTCTTTTCTTTAATAAAAAAAAAATTAACAAAAATATAAAATATTTTTTTTTATTTTTTTAAAAAATAAATCATGTAAGTCTAACTTCCCTGATATTGTTAAAGGTGGTTTGGATGTATACTAACCTTGTTGGTGAAAAAGACCCTCTTACTAGGTTTATCGTACTTGGAATGGACCCAAGAGTTGCAGGAAATGCGAAGGGGACCATTGATGAAGCCATCAAGGAGCACATCTTTGAGGTACATCTCTTTGTGGTGCTCATTCTCAACAAGGATAGCCCCAACCTCTCCAAAACTACTTGGCACTTCAATTTCTGTTTCATACTTCACTTCTTCCTCCTCGTGTCCTGTCTTGTGGACGTATCCTTTGATTGTCTTCTTCTCTTCTCCCGTCTCTATTTGTTTGGATTTAGACCACCAAAAAATATCAATAAAAATTACAAAATCTATTTCACTCAAATTAATTAATATAATTGTTTATATACGTTGTTAATATGACCGTGTGAATATATATATTATTTAAGTTTAAAACATATTTAAAGAAGTAATTTGACATAATAATACACTCATACTCATAAATTAAACTTGGTTCTCCCCGAACACTTTAATTATTATTAAAAAGTGTACATCTTTATTTCATCTATGACAAAAAAATTTTTATATAATATTAATTATTTGTATTCAAGACAAAAATATAAACCAATAAATATCTTCTAAAAGTGATTTTGAAAACTTTAAACGTCAAAATTTATTCTCTGACGTGTAAATTTAAGATTTTTAATTTATAACACCTTAAAATTCATTCTACTAATTTATCACCTTGTTAATTTGTAATTTTTATATTTTATTACCACGATTTTCTTTAACAAACTTGAAAATTATTTACTTGGATTACTAACCATTGAATTCAATTTCTTTACTAGAAAAATTTTGTTAACAAATAAATTAATAACTCAAATTAACTCAACAAATATGTTTTTTTTAGTGCTATTATTTTTGAGTGTTGATTTAAACGTGGCTCATAAAAAAACTAATTTCCCCGACAAAACGTCTCTTTTATTGAGGAACCTGTGATTCCACTAATAAATTGATTTCTTTAATAAATCATACAAAGACTTTCTATGTGGAAAGTATTGCCTCTGTATTATCTAATATTAAGTCTTAACCACTTGTTCCTAATCCCTATCCCCATCAATTTTGTTTTATAGCTTTGTTAACGGGACCACTTGACCACAACCCTATAAGTTCGTAGGCTTTAAGAATGGCTCCAGTTCAGACAAGGATCATGAAACCAGTTAACCAATCAGAGATTAGATTGACAGATAAGCACACAAGTCTTTGTCTCTATGAAACCTAAAATCTACCATTAAAATTGTGATTAAAACTGAGGACATTAATTGGCCACCAAATATTAACTTTTTCTTTTTTAATGGGAGAAAGAGAGAACACAAGGACTGAATTGAAAATCTATTGGGAAAGAGAAAATTACAGATCGAGAGAATTTATTAACTTCTGCTTCAATTATTGCATCTTATAAGCAATTTTCTTAGAGCCAATCCAAACAGGCCTTAAAGAGACACCTAAGCTCATATGTATAACAGATTTTAGTGCGTTAAAACTATGACTCCTTGCTTATGGATGCTTCATCATTCTATAAATAAACAAATGAATAAGCTGGCATTAAACTCTGATGTCCCATTTTTCTATTCTATTTCCTATTTTACCCTCTTGGTTGAAAATAAATAAATTAATATTATTCTTACATTTTTTTTTTTATATATTTTGATCAATATATTATAATAAAACACTATATAAGACGATTTAGCTTCTTTATTATACTATTTCTGTTAGATTTATGCCAAGCAATAAATGAATGGTAATTATTCGTTTTGTAAAAACATTATTATACAACACATATTTTAAAGTGAATCGTACTGCTTACTCAAGGCTTAGTAGAGGCAATTCAACAGAAAAGTCAAATTCAGAACAGCGTATGGAATAGCCATGGTTCTAACAAGTTGAGCTTGTGAACGCGGAATATAGATAATTTTTAGGTTAAAGTAAACAGTACTTACTCGGATCAAGATCAGAGCTAACAAGCTCCAAGAGAAGCGATTTACCGATCAAATCTGTTATATCATCGAGCCCTCGGCTTATACTAAACTGAGAGAAAAACCCACCAGTTAGCTGAACAGTCACTGTGACTCTAACCTTCACTGATTTCTTCTCAGCTTCAGTCACAGCCACAGCTTTGATATTATTATTTCTGCACCCAACACTGCCCCTCTTCACTTTCAGTTTCCTTTGGATCAATGGCCTTGACCAGACCAGAGCCGAAGGAGCACTGATCCCATGGACATTACACGGCCATGGCTTCTTGGACACCTGAAAGATATTATTCTTTGACTGGTTGATCTGTGTTCTCAACATTTTTGAAGAGATGATGTTGAGAGAGGATGATAGAGGAGGTTGGTTTATGTTGCTTTCTCAGTAAAAGATCTTCCCTCCGTTAGTTCTTATAGAAGGAGAAAGCCACATGGATAACTTTCAATTGGTAGGTGGAACCAATCAGACTTACCGCCTCTTAGATATATAAAAAAAATTATCATAGCCTTTTTTTTAACAATTTAATTAGTTTTTGATGTAATAAAGTATCAAGATATTTTAAGATTATATTTAGTTATAGTACTCATTAAATTTTATATTTTAATTATTTATATTATTTTAATAGATCCCATAATGACACATCACTTTATATAACTTATATAATTTTTTCTCTACTCATACAACTCTAAAAAAAATTTAAATGGGTTACACAACTATCTCTTTTACCTTATAAAATTTTCTCTTTCTTCTTAAAAATACAAAAAAAATATTGTAGGTCCCATAAACAATATAAAACATAAACACTTATACTTAAACTCTCTTTTTTTCTCTCTCCTCCATCTCATCCTCTCTCTCTTCCAACTCATCCCCTCTCTTTTTTATTTTACTTATGCAACCCCACTAAACTTGCTATAAGGTATAGATTCTATTTTTTAGAGTTGTTTTATATTATATTTATTTATATGTCTTATGTTTACATTTTTTATATTTTTATTTTTTTAATAATATAATTAAATAAAGTTGTATATTAGGGTGTGTAAATTATGTTTCTTTTTTACATAGGAGTACATATCCTGATTTTAGAACTTTCAAACTGATTGTTTATAATTTACTGTACCAAACAGCAATTTATTTTTTATCCAAACAAGTACACCGTTGGATGTAAGAAAAAGAAAGAAAAAATATGTAAGACATATTTAAAACGATTTAAATCTCAGAAAGTATCTCAGAAAGTGCCAAGTAGGAATGGGGTGCTATCAGAAAAAGATAAGATAATGGCACGATTTCTATTTGCATGTCGTTACCATTTTTGTCCTTTGCCTATGTGTTGAACAATTTTCATTTTCCCGTTTTTGTCCATAATGGAAAGGGAATTAATTAATGGACCCCGTTACTTTCATTCCCAAAATATCTTTTAAGAGAAATGATTTTATAGAACCGTTAAATAAAAAAAAAATTATTTAAATAATTTTTTTTATGACCATTTCAATTCTACACGGCTCTCTCTAAAGTCGTTTTGTCACAAACAATATTCTATTTTCAATTATTTTTATCTTGTTCATTTTAAAAAATAAGTTAATAATAATATTTAATTTTATATTTTATATTCTACTCTTAGATTATATTTTGTTGAGTTAAATCAAAATTTAGAATTTAAATTATTTACTCTATTGAGTATTCTCTTTTTAGATGAATTATATAAAATTTATTCTTTCTCTGTATATAAGATTTTCTAATGGGATTTACGTTAACAATGTATTAGTATTAAAATCTATTAAACACCTTATAATCATCTAATTTTTTTTTTCTAATTTTATATCTTGATTTATCAAAATTTAGCTATGCTTTGAATATTTTTCTATTAGTTTTATAAGAAGAATTTTTTAATTTCATAATTAATGTTTAAAATTATTAGTTTTTTTCAAAAATATCTATAATTTCTAAACTTTATTAGTAATGACTCTAAAAAGTCATTAAACTAAAAAATAAAAATTCAAAGAAACAATCTTAAAGAGTTGTTTGGAGTTGAAATGATCTTTATATTAAAAATTTTATTTAATAATTTTATAAAATTGTTTCTTTCAAAAATATTTTAAAAATGATATTTTAGAAATGAGAGGTGTGATGATTAAAAATAGAAATATTTTAATTAAAACCAAACTGAAACTATGCAAAATCTACTCTCTCAAGAAACAAGTCTGCATCTTAAATAAAATACTAAATGGGGCCACCAACTGGACGCGATGTACACAAATTATATGAACAAAATCTCGATTTCAAAGATACTGGTATTGTCTGTCCACAAATAAATAACATGTCTTAATAGTTGATGTGACATATTACTTTTTCGTTTTTTGAATAATATATATAATACTGAATTTTAATATAATTCATTTAAGAAAAAGCCGTAATTAACGGGTAACAATCCAATTGGGGACAGCTAAGGGCATTGACTCCCCTTCCCCCTTAACTAATGTGTAAAAATCTATACATGTTAGAACACGTTAAGATTATGGAATGGTTCAATAGAAAATAAAAAAAAAAATACATTTTTGTCAGTTTACAGTCAATTCTATATATATATATATATATATATATATATATATATATATATATATAATATATAATATATTTATATATATATTAAATTAAAAAAATTAAATTTTTATATTTTAAGTTAAAAATAAAAATAAAATTTTAATAAAATTTATTTTTATTGTTATTTTAAAATGTGATGTTTCAATTTATTTTATTTTGAATGTGATTTTTTTTTTTAGAATTGAAAAATGTGTTTTTTTTTAATTGAAGATTGTGTGAGAAAAAATGATTTTTCTAAAAAAAAAATTATTATTACATTTAGCATAGAATAAGATGAATGAATATATTATTTGGTATGGTAATAATAAAATGAGATTTTTAATAAAATAATCATCATAATTTTAGAAACAAATTTATCTAATATAATAAAAATATTTAGCCACTTAAAATAACCAAAATGACTATATGAATGATTTAATATCACCAAATATTTAATAATGGTGGTTTCTTCAAATTTGAAGAATGAAGCATTTTTAGAATGGACCATTTTCATTCCAAACATAACTTAAAAAATTGTCAAATCCATGAACCAAACATACTCTTAAAGTTTTTCTCAAAGTCTTTGCTACCTAATCCTACTAATAATTTTGTTTGAATTTCAAGGAAAATGGCAAAGGTGATTATGGTAAATCATGGTTAAAGCAACCATCAATTTATTCTACATTCCATTCAAATTATTTTGCAGGTTAAATTAGGTTTATGGATCTAACTGGAATTTATAATTGTTCGATATACAAGCTTTTAATCTTTTTATTATAAGAGTACAAGCCCTGATAAATGTCATTAATACTATTCAAATTCTTCACCATTAAATTATATTTAATGACATAGATAAATATACAAATAAGAGTTGGAATTAAAATAAAAATAACTCTTATATTAAAAATTTTAAAATTTGTAAAAAATATATAAATAAAAAAGAGTTAAAATTTTAAAGACACATCACGTGAACTTGTTTAAGTTACCAACTGCAAATATAACAACCAGTCATCCCTCTAACAAATAGATCCAAAGCTACCACGTGGGATCACAGATAATGGAGGTTAGGCACGTACGGACAATTTAATGTACACTCTATTTTTATTAATTAGTCATAAAAAAATATAAATAAAAAGAACAAATGAGATAAAAACAAGTTGCTTTATGTTATAATTGTGTTAAAATTTAATTAAAAAATTTATTATTTTTATGATTTTTAATTTAAATCAAAATAAATAAACTTATATTATACAAACACCCATGATCAAAACTAATATATATATATATATATATATATATATATATATATATACTCATAACGTGACTCTTTTTTAAATTCCAAACTTTAGCTCCGCCCATCCTTCAACATTAATATTTGTTTTAGTTTCACCTATTCTAGTTTGTGAGCTGTTTATAGTTGATTTCTAGAAACAATAATTGTTAAATATCTCAAATTTCAACCAAAAAATATCTTAAGGTTTAGACTTTTATATACATATGATAATATTTTTTGTATCCAATAATTGAAAAAAATGGAACATGTGCGTTAAATTCAGAAAACACTGGCACGTCCAATCAATATCAGTCGTGTTTGGTACTATATGGACACACAGAGTGTTTATTAACTTTTTGGGTCCCACTATTTTGAAAATATCTCTTCCTTGAATTTCCGAATATAGACATCACTGGGCCTTAAATCATTGGTTCTTGCACAGTGCATGAACCTCGTGTGGTGAATAAAAATGGGTTTGCAAAGTGGGAAAATATTATATTAATTAGACTACAAATTGCCTCAACATGTGTAACTAAAATAAATATAAGAAAAAATTCCTTTTTATCCTCCACACTAATATGGCAAATAAATACTTCCTCACACTTTAAAATTCTCAATTTAAACCTTAAAATTTCAAACGTTAACCAAATCAAATCATTTGTTCACTTTTGTCATCGCCTAATAATAATTTTTGCCTACTTGATATATTAAGTGGGACGTGACCATTAATGGGTGACGTGGCCAATGGGACACGACTGATGTGGCCACAACTACTCCAAAACGTAGCCATTGTGGTCGTTTTGACACTTTTGGGCTTCTTCTTTACCGGTGCCTTCTTAGCTGCCTTGACAACTTTCTTCCCTAGTGAAGCTTTTACCGATGTCTTAGCCACCTTAGCTAGCTTTGCCATTGCCTTAGCTTTTGGTTTTACGGAAACCTTAGGCTTTGCAGTTGCCTTCAGTTTTGTTCTGCATAATCATATGCACAACCCACAAATTAACAAAGGACAAATTTGCAAAGGTGCAAGAGTGTTGTTGCACCAAAACTAGTCTCAACTGGAGAGATTTGCAACTCGAACTCAAGGTCGAGGTAAGGGGTCGACAATTTAAGGATGACCTTCACAAGCTTACTAGCAACCACCGATTGTTTTAGATAGTAAAGCAAAAGCTTCCTGAAATTGAGAATTTATGAAACAAGAGGAAAAGAGAAAGAGAACAGCACCTCAACGATGCCGTTGCAGATGTGGAGGTCCCCAAATTGTGGCCACATCAGCCGCGTCCCATTGGCCACGTCACCCATTAATGGCCATGTCACCACTTAACATGCCACGTAGGCGAAAATCATTTGTAGGCGATGACGGAGGTGAACAGAGGATTTGATTTGGTTAACATTTGAAGTATTAAGGTTTAAATTGATAATTTTAAAGTGTGAGGGGTACTTGTCTATGAAGTTAGTGTGGGGGGTAAAAGGGAATTTTCTCTAAATATAACATTTAAAGTCAACTAAAGCCAGGCTATGAATATGAATAAAACTTCTTTTTTTTTTTCAAAATAAAGATTATGGAATTATGTGGGCACACTATAAAAATATAAAAATATGAGTAGAATTTTATCAAAAAAAAAAAAATATGCAATAGAAAAAGTGTGAGAGGATAGATGATAAAAGTGCAAGTAATGTCCTAGAAGGGGGTGAATAGGAGTTATAAAAATTTTCGCAGAATAAACTATTAGTTTTCAGAATCAAGCATAATATATAAAACTTGGTTTCAAACAGTTTAAGCTTGATTACAAAAACTTCACAATTTTAAAATGTGATAAATCAGAGTAAAACTTTAAGGTCAAATGATATACTAAAAATAAATGTATGCTGAAAATAAAGAGTATAAGGAATAGAAATAGCTCAGCTATTTATAGTAGTTTGATCATAACAAGACTTGCGTCTTTGAAAGAGTTATCTTCACTGGTTTATAGGATTCCAGTTATCTACAATTACACAACAGTTTAGCAATACTGTTTACGTTTGGTTTTCCAAGATGAACTAAAAACCTTTACAGTTTAAGCTATGTCTCTAAAAGACTATGTCTACCCCTTTCCTAGGGTTACAATACAGAGATTAAGGCACGACAACTTTTTACACAGAACTTTGAGGAGATGAAGAAATGAAGTACAAAGTGTTGCTACTTCAACAAATTTCCAATTAAACCCAGTACACCAAAATAATATATAAGATGAGAGTGTTTGTGTACATAAATGAAGAAAAGATGATGATGAAAACTTGAGAGCTTCTTGAGAGTGTATGCAAATGAACCTTTTGTAATCTTTCTTCCTTGTTTTTTTCTTTGAGGCTCCCCTTCTCTTATATAGCCATCCAAAAAATGACTGTTGGAGCACCATCATAGTGTTGCTAACAATTCCTTTTCTCTAGGTGTGCTTGGTTGCTTGTGCCAAACTTTGTCTAAGAGATAATAGTAGTTGTTGTTATTTGTTCCTTGTTGTACGTTGGTTTTTGCGAGCAATAACCATTAGTTTTTCTGTTTTGCAGGTTATCATGGACTGGCTGGGTGAAATCCCATATCAAGTTTTTGAGTTGAGACTTACAAAACTAGGTTGTCGTTTCTTGCATGAAAAAGAAATGTTTTATGACTACTGCAGTGTTAGGGTCATTTTGTACTATTTTAATGATCCAAAAATGGGTTGACTTGGGTATTGACCAATGGTCTATACATGTAACCCATATAGCTCATTTAATGCTCCTTGCTTATTGTATATATAAGGACAAAATTACTGCACATTGCAGCTATGCATTGCTGCCATTGTATTAGGTTAACTTTTGTAAGCATGCTTTCTAAATTAACTAGCATCCTCATTTGCATTTTCATTTTGTGTCCCTGTAATAAACAAAAAGTAATATTCAGAATTATATTGATAATACAAAAAAGAAAGAAAATAAATTTAACGTTTTCTAGTTCCAATTCAAGCAGGTATATATAAATTCCAAATTCAAATGGGTGATATAATAAGTTTCTTCATATAATTATAAATGGTGGAAAATAGAGATTTCCAACAAGTTCAAACTTCTAATCAGTGAAGTTAGTAATAATACTTCTTGAGTTGTCTCAGTAAACTTAATTCAATATAAGTACTGTAGCACACGTGTGCACAATTAGTGTACCATAAACACTTAACCAAAACCAACAAAAACAAAAAATTAATAGCTTCCAGTCACAAAACAATAGATGAAGATTAAAAAAAAAAAAGTCTTGGTATTAAATATTAGACAAAAGAAAAAAACTTATAAATTCGTAAATGAAAATAGTTACAAAAATAAAAAAAGACTATCATCTTATCAAAAGAAAACCCACTTACCCCGTTGAAAGGATAAAGAAGAAGTAGCCTAATTAACAGGTGGCCTCCAATATAACAAATATAATAAACAAAGTGATCAATAATGAATTTTAGTCAATTAAGATTTGACTCATCACCCACTAAATATATTAATACATGCATATAAAATGTAGGCTACTAAACTACAGTTATTGTAGCTATCCTACTTTGCAACAATTAAAAAACATATACACGTTATCCATGTAATGTACAACCAATTTCTTTCTAGAAAAAAGTATAAATGAGAATAAAATTTATACCTCAATGAAACCATACTCTCTCTATTCCTAAATTTATACCTCAATTTCTTTTTCGGATGCATTTAAGTTAAGTTTTCCTGCACAACATCAAATAAAAAGACATCTTTAATTAATAGGCTTAGATTTTTCTTAAGTTGAAAAAGTTTAGACGAGTTGAATTATTAAAACTTACGAAGATGTATGTTTCAAGGCTCATAAAACACTTATAAAAGTATTTATAGATTGTTTATAAACAAAATTCTTATATCAGTAAAACTCAAATGCATTTCTTTTTAGGATTTGAATCATATCCTTACCAACTAGAACAATCATTCTTATCAATAAGTTTACACTTTTTGTGGACTAAGCAATATTATAAGAATGTTTATATCATGACTTAACTGTCTTCATAAGTTGTTTGTGACTGAAGGCTATCATTTTTCATTTTTATTGTTTTTGGGATAAAAAAGAATTAACTGGATGAGAGAAAGTCTGTTATAATTTTAACCATTGATTTAGTTTTAGACTGTTTGCAAGGTTAGCTTTTTACTAATATGATAGTGTAATGTTAAGGGCCAACACAAAAAGGATCCCAATCTATATATTTATATATTTACTAAATACAGAAATGCTTATTCCATCATCTAGATTCAATATTCTAAGTAGTCAATGAGACAAAGGGTTTTATTAGCACAACATTTATAACTAGCTTTTTTGCAGGATCCATATCTTTGCTTTTTTTTTTATATTGATTAAAAAATTATAAAATAATGTTATAAGTATTAGTAAATTTATAAAATAAATATTTTAACCAATGAAAAAAGAGTGTTACAAGGAATGAAGTGAGTGGAACATGAAAATATAGGCACACTAGTGTGAAGTTTTTGAGACTCTTATTTTGTCTCAATTACAAAACCCTTTTTATGTGAGAAACCTTGTCAATTAGCTTCCAGTCACAAAACAATAGATGAAGATTAAAAAAAAAAAGAAGAAGGTCTTGGTATTAAAAGTTAGACAAAAGAAGAAAACTTTAATATTCATAAATGAAAATAGTTAAAAAAAAAAAAAAGACTATAATCTTATCAAAAGAAAACCCATTTACCCCGTTGAAAGGATAAAGAAGAAGTAGCCTAATTAATAGGTGGGCTCCAATATAACAAATATAATAAACAAGGTGATCAATAATGGATTTTAGTCGATTAAGATTTGACTCATCACCCACCAAAGATAATGATATTAATACAAGCATACAAAATTTAGGCTACTAAACTACAATTATTGTAGCTATCCAACTTTGTAAACAGTTAAAAAATATATACACGTTATCCATGTGATGTACAACCAATTTCTTTCTAGAAAAACGTATAAGTGAGAATAAAATTTATACCTCAATAAAACTCTATTCTTAAACTTTAATTGTTTTATAGAATTGCTGTTGTTTCAAAACTTTAATTATCTTTTTTTACATATATCCTCGTTTAACTCACTCACCTCTTAATTAATTGTGTCGTCTCTCTTTAACTTTCTCAATAGTGACAAATCTTAGTGAAAAACAAAACCCCTTTTCAAAACAGGTGATGAATAAACAAAACTAATTTTACTCCCCTCTACCCCTATGGGAAATTGCATTATATTAAAAGCACAAATTCAATGAGTAAATGCCTATAAGAGCTAAAATATGAGAAACTGTAACAAGTTATAGTAAGTGGAGTAATGAAACAAATGAATTAAATAAGAGTATTATAATTAATATGTTGTACTCTTTTATAAAGTTTAAGAACAGAGGGAGTATTTCTTTTGGGATGCATTAGGGAGTTAAGTTTTCCTGCACGACATCAAATTAAAAAAAAAAAAAAACATTTTTAATTAATAGGCTTAGATTTTTTTTTTTTAGATAGAAAAAAGTTTAGACAAGTTGAGTTAGTGGAGCTTACCAAAGCCAATGCATGTTTCAAGGCTCATAGAGCATTTACAAAAGTACTTATAGATTACTCACTAACAAGATTTTTATATCAATAAGACTCAAACGTATATCCTTCTAGAATTTGGATTATGCCCTTATTAACTGGAATAACCATTGTTACCTATAAATTTACACTTTTTGTGGACTAAGCAATAGTATAAGAATTTATATACCATGACTTAACTGTCTTCATAAGTTGTTTGTGACGGAAGGCTATCATTTTTCATTTATAGTTTCTGGGTATAAAAAAGAGTTAAGTAGATGAGAGAAAGTATATTGTAATTTTAACCATTGATTTAATTTTAGAGTGTTTGCATGGCTATCTATATATTTATATATTTACTAAATACAGAAATGCTTATTCCATCATCTAGATTCAATATTCTAAGTACTCAATGAGCCAAAGGGTTTTATTAGCACAACATTTATAACTAGCTTTTTCGCAGGATCCATATCTTTGCTTTTTTTATTGATTAGAAAATTATAAAGTAATGCTATAAGTATTGTTAAATTTATAAAATAAATCTTCTAATCAATGAAAAGAGAGTGTTATAAGGAATGAAATATAGAGAGTGGAACATAAAAATATAGGCACACTTGTGTGAAGTTTTTGAGACTCTTATTTTGTCTTAATTACAAAACTCTCTTTAGAAACCTTGTCAATTATCTAATATCCCTTTTACTACATGTTAGGTCAATTTTATATATATATGTTTTACATCTTTTTTACTTAGTATTTTTAGCTTTTTTATTAGAAATTTCACTTTAATGTAATTTAATTTGTTATTTATACAGCTTATGTGTAATTTTAAAACAGTGAATCAAAATATGATCTTTTGGAGAATTACATTATTTAATTGTGAATTTTGAAATTATAAATGAGATTGTAAGTTCGTTAGTTTTTCTGTAAAGTTGACTTTGTATTAAATATATCTCAATTTTTTATTTAAAATCACTATAAATAATATCATATAATACATAGTTTTTAAATTAACTTCAGTTGCAACATGCAATAAGAATAATGAAATTACCATCAACTTTCGTCGGCATTCACCTCCATCATGAACATCAACTCATCGTGGCCTAAAATCTTTTCTCCCCAACATCCCATATTCTGCATTCACTCTCACCGTGGCCCACCCTCTCTTCCATCACCGATCACCCTCTGTTCTAAGTCAGAGTTTGATTTATGGAGAGGGAACATCATATCCCCATGCAGTAATGATGGGGATACGTGACGTGTATATACTTTTTAGGGAGTTTTCTTTTCCTTACTTCTTTATTTTTTTATATGGGGAATACGTATTTAAGTTTGAGGATGGATTTTTTTTTTTCGAGTGACGTGCTTTAATTTATATGCCTGAATTCTTATTTTTTAATCTCAATAATGTGCTTTAATAGTCCTTTATTAAAAAACTAAAAACGTTCAAAAAAGATTTTTGATTGAAAATCCTAATACCAATGATATGATTAAACTTAATTGCATGAAATTGATAAATAGTGATAAGTGCTTGCTTGCTTTGTGACTCCCGCTTGTGATATCTGCATGAATTTGAGGTTCTGTTAGCACTGTACATTTGCCCTGAAGTTATTTATTTGAGACTTTTAATAATGATTTTGTGAACTTATTATTTTTCCTTGAGCATATTTTGGTTTATTGCATAATAATTATTTTGTCTTTTAATATTAGCTTTTGGGGAATGGGGAGTCTGATTATAGCTTTAGAGTAATACTAGAGTCTCCAGTCACGGAGCCAACAGTACAACTTCTACCATAAAGAATTTCTTTCTTCTCCCTTTCTCCATAACTCCTAGTTTTATTTTGTATTATTTTATTTTTATTATGTTTTACAAAACTCCCACTAGGAGAAAAGATGTAACCTAAGAATTTATATTCATGGATTGAGTTTTGATTTATGCAATTTACATACTTAATTCTATAAGTAATTAATTTAATTCTTAACATTTGTTGTAACTTGATCATTTATAACATTGTCTTGTTATCTATAATTTACCTTAAAAAATAATTTTTATAAAATTACTTTTAGGATTAATTGTTGTGGTTTGATCAAAAGATATTTAAATATGAAATGTATAGTCACACACATAATTCTACAAAAGCACATTAATGCCTTTACTTAACCAGATTATGACAAGACATTACGTAATCAATTGACTTTTAGCTATATTATGAAATTGGACTTTCAGAAAATTAAGTAGGTATTGTATGATGAAATTCTCATGTCTATTTGTATTGTCTTAGGTGAAATTCTAAACCTAGTATTTATTTATGTTGTTTTCTTTTTTTATTTAGTTTTAGTTATTTATTTTATTTTAATTATCTCTCTTCTTATTGTTAGTCCAAATAGTAATTTTTTTTATTATAAATAAAATAAAAAACACAAACTTTTTAATACTAGTTCAATTATTTAGAGAAAAAATTAGGTTTGATATAAGAATATAAAAATGCGAAAGCTTTATCTTTAAAAATTATGTCATTATGCCAAATTACTTTTTCTCAAATAGTAATTAGAGAACAAAATTAATACTTAGTTACAAATTCTTAAGGACAATACTCTTACTCCCTAGTTGTGCATTGTAATGCATTTGCTAGGACACAAACACTATAACATGGTTGATTTTGTGGCTTGATGAGTAGCTCTTGCCTTGTGATTTTGTTTTTCTTTCTATTCCTTTTAATATTAGATAGATAAGGTTAAGGTTTTTCTTTAAGGTCTTACAATTCTGTGTGTTTTAATAGATAGATAAGGCTGCGCGCGTGCGTGAGTCTTTCTCTTTTGGACTGAAATCCAAAGGTTTTTTTGGGGCTGATAGATTACCGTTGTTTAAGCTGAAGCCCAATATAAGAGTTCTTATGGAGTACGTTAATTAGGTTAATTCTGCTAACACTTTTTTCTTTTTACCCCAACTAGAAGGGTGGTGTAGTGATAAGAAAAGAGATGTGGTGTAAAAGAAATATGGACTTTTGCTTTTGTGCCTATTTTTGGCCCAGTCTAAAAACTCAAAAACTTTTAGAAATGTTTTAAATATTTATGTGTCATGATGCCACAAATCATACAAAAATAATTAATATGTAGATTATGTGTTTGTGTGTGTGTGTCTTTATATATAAAAATTATGTTTCATATAAATTTATTATTCATTACCCAAAAATGATTTTTTTTTTAAATTTATTTAGAATAAATTATATTTCATATTCAATAAAATAAAATATAAAAATTTAATATGCATGCCATTTGTCACATAAACATTTATATAAGAATCTCCCTTTTTCTTTTCTCTCTTATCATTTATATCCCTCCTTAAAAAATACGGGATCTAATTAAGATACTTTTTTATTTTTATTTAAGCCACCTAATTTTCAAAATATTCTGTTATAAAATAATTTTACAAAGTTATTTAACAAAATTTTTTTTTGTAAAAAATGACTTTAGAGAGAGCCATAAGAAATCTTAACTAAACAACCTCTAATAGATTTTAATATTATTAGCGTCAATCTTATTAAAAATTTCAAATATAAAATAGAATAAATATTTTTTTATAATTTATTTAAAAAAAATTAATAAAACACACAATTCAATATGTAAACTTTAATTTAGCCATAAGAAAAATATGGGATGTTATTGTTAATTATTTTTTAAAATTGGTAAAATAAACTCACTGGAACAGTTAAAAATAAAAAGGCCCCGCGCTTGCAGATGAAACGGCCTCGATTCCTAAAATGGCTGGAAATTTTTTTCCTTAAACGTTTTATAGAGTTGTTTCATAAAAAAGGGTATTTTAAAATCGAGGGTGGCTCATTAAAAATGTGAGTTTGTTAATTTTTCGCACTGCTCCTCTCCGCTCTGAGAAGCTGTCACCTACACGCCGGAACAGTGCTTCCAGCGGTGAATGCGCTCACGCCCTGCCTGTTGATCACGTTGACTTTGGCAAGCCCCTTCCTCGAGGGAATAGCTTTCTGCTGCAACAGTTCAGCTTCTGAAATTTGAAGCAAGATGTTGCAGAAATCTGCAGAAGTTTTGAAATCTCTTTTGTCCATATCTTTGATTTGGGTAAGCTGATTTCTCTTATCTTTGCCTTCCTCAGTACACTTGCTCTCTCTCTCAACAAATTCAAATTTCAAATGCCATCTCTCTCCCAGTTCTGATTATTTGAAGCCCTTCCCTCTCGCTGCTTAGCTTCGATGGCGCGAAGGCAACTCATGCCTTCACATGAGCAGTGTGAAGGCATCTGTTGGTGAAGGTGCTGCCATCTACTAATTTATCAAAGTTCTTCAAGAACAGAAAATAGGAAGAACTAACTCTGCTCGAGGTCCAGCAGGTTTGTTTCTGGATTTTACTCTTTCATGAGCTTGAGGTTTTATGCAACTTCGTCTATTTAAGAAGCTAATTCTGCCAATCTTTGTTGCGTAGCCCTCTGATGCATAAAGGGAAATGTGTTTTACATTATATCGAACTTACTACGAGCAATTTCACTGCTGGATGAATTTTAGAGATGAGTTGGTTGATTTATACTCTAAAATAGGTGTTTTACATGAGAATTTGATGTTCTTGTGTTGAAATACAAATAACAGATGAGTTTATGTATACTTTTCTAATTCATTATTAACTTGAAAAGCTGTAGTAATATGTTTTAGGACCTGAAAAACAATCTTTCATGGATTATATTTTTAAAAAATATCATCAATTTATTGAATATATCATTTTATATTCTGTTTTCCATGATTGATAGATAAATGAGTTTTTGTCACTGTGTAGAAGAAGCCTTCTACTTCACTATAGCTAATCAAGTTTCTATGTTGTTGTTTCTGATTAACTATAGTTTTTTGGTTTCGAATGTATGATATGACAGAAATTTGCCTGTTTTTTATTTCTACCAGAATTTTGTATGTTATTTATTGGCATTAGCAGCTGTAATAGAGGATAGTTCCTTTTATTGTGCAGGTCACGAACTTGCTGTGTAAAAGTTGTGGATGTCTTTACTGAGGCATTGTTACCCTATTCGTTTTGTTTAGTCTTATAGTAAACTTTGGTTTTGCTCTGGTTTGTTGCTGTAGATCCACATGACCTTTTTCCATTTTGGAAATTTCTTTTCCCAGGGTGTAGATTACTTGAAGTATGACAACTATTACGTTATATACCTACTATGTACCTGGGAAAGGACATTCTGATCTTAACAATCCACAGGTTGAATTTGGCTTCAATGAGAAAATCACTGCTATGTTCTCTTCAGAATATGCAAGTTTTATTAGGAAGATGCTTTTCTACTGCTTCTTGAGTAGTATTTACTGTATATCATAGTGCTAGATAAACTTGACAAATAGTAATGCTTTTCTACTGTCTGGGTATGCAAAATGCTTTTCTTCATTTGATGTCCTGATTGTGGAAACCAAATTGTGCCTTTTTCCTATGAGTTTTTGATTCTCTGCAAAACTTAGGTGCAAACTTTGCATGGAAATTGTAAAAAGGAGTAAAATTTGTCAAGCTAACTTTTCTCTGAGTACTAGCCTATTAGGAGTATAATATTATTTACTTCCTTGAGTAAAATGTTAATGATCAGAGCATGAGTTGCCTACTAGAAGTTTATAATGATTCTCTGAATAGAATTTTATTGCAGCTGAGTGGTTCTGTTCAGTTCTCTTGCATTAGCAGTGTAGAGCTTGCCCTTACTCCAAGTTGAAATACGTGTGTGTGTAAGCAAAATCTGGAGATTCAATTGTTACAACTGTAATAAAAGATGCCTATGAAAGTAATCTGTATATTTATTCTTGCCATTAAGTGTTTGAGCTATGTTATTTTCATAGGGGACCCTCCATTTAATTTCCATGCATTCTATGGAATGAATTTTGAATTAATTTCCTGTTGGGAGTGTTATTTTTTGGCATGCTATCCAACTTTTAAAAGCCTTTCAATAGCAGTAGCAAATATAATTGCCTGTTATATTTGGCATGTTTTCCAACTTTTACAAGTTTTTTTAATTATAATTTGTAGGCTGGCGTTTCCTACCACTGTCATTTTGGGCTGCAAAGGGTCTATTTCTGTCTTCAAAACTCCTAACAATATGAACTATGTATGTTAACAAGTAGCAACAGAATGGCCAGAAAGTGTAAAAAGGCAATGATTTGCAGGAAAGCTTTCCTATATGTTTTACCTTCAAACACTTCTTATGTATGAGAAAGCTTTCCTATAGAGTAGTTATATTTTTGGTAATTATACTACTAAGGTGTCAGCAAATATAATCTGATGTTTTTGGTAATTAAACTTCTTCAGATGAATAACTAATTAATTAAATATAATCTGTTTGTCTGTGAGAATGTTTGTTATACTTAAATTAATTACTTGCACCTTTGGAATTTAGCTTTCTGTGCTTGGATCTACACTGCAAAATTATCTCCATAGTGTACACCTGTAATATCACTGGGTTATTTGTCTTTGATGCCCATGCATGCTCTGTTTGTATTATTTATTTATTTTTCATGTTTTTCTCCTTTTCACAATTTACGCACTGTATATTTCTTCCTTTTTATTTTTACTATGCATTAGTTAGATTTTCCCTCCACCTTCTCAGTAACCAAATGGGGCTTGTAGTACCTTGGATACTTGTGGTGGCAAGAGTGATCTCATTTTGGATTTGAATTTTTTATTTGGCTTTGGTTATTTTTTATTTTTTTATTTTTTAGTACTGCATATTAAAAATTGCAATGGATGATACAGTCTGTGTGGCTAAATTAACCATTCTGAACAGTGTTTATAAGGGAGAAAACACTGAATTTCAGCCTAATGTTAGATATAGGATCTCATCGCTGAATAACTGATGAATATAAAATCCTGTTTTTGTTTTTGGAACTCTGTATGATTAAAAAGAAAGTCTCATATTTTTATGAATGAATCATTGTTAGGATTAGAAGTTGGAAGAAGTGTGTAAAGAAATGTAGAAGAGAAAGGGGAAAGGGAAAGTTTATCTGCTAGATTTTATTTTCTTGGATCTTTTTTCAATGTTATATCCATATTGCTATCAGTGTGTGACTCAGATGATTTTCAAGTGTATGTGAAGTATTTTGATAATACGTTGATACCATCTACAATTTTCTTCTTCAATGCTCATCACATGACGATTCAGGGTATGATGTCTGCATCTTTTTGCTTTGACTTCCTGTTTTCGTTTATTCTGCTTCAGTTCCAGATATGTAAATTGCTTGTGTATATTTCAATCTCATTGAAAAGTATTACTGTAAATAAGAAAACTTCTTGTATATTTTGAAAGAAACGATGAGCGTTGCAATTCTCTTCATTTTCTCTGGCTGTACATGTACAACTTAACTGTTCCTACTGCTTTTCTGGCAACACTGCAATTTCGGTATTCCATGTGGAAGTCTTCTGTTTCCAATTCAAATTATGTCATGTGAAGTTACTTAATGAGTTTTTGGTGGGTATTTGAAAATGTGTGCTTCCAGGAATGCTTAAAATTTTTGTATTAATTTTGTGCAGGCAATATTTAGAGGAGCAATGAAGGGAAAGCTTATTGTGCATTGTCCCCTTCCCCCGGAACGAATACCAAAATATCAGTTATTGTACAAGGATGTGTAAAAGTTATACTTGCCTTAGCTAGCTTGGTTTTTTTCCCTTTCTTCTCCCCATGGATCATGGGGTCATGAAGTTAATTTTTTCATGTAGTTGTAAATACTTGAATAATAATACTACCTCTGTTTGCTTGGTTCATTTCTTGTTTTCTCCTTTTGTCTTTTACCCATTTCAGCCTATAAATTGTTCACAAACGACTCTGCATAGTGGATTTGGCTCAAACGGCTATTTAGATATGTTTTAATGATAAAACAACTCTACATAACCATTCTAGATTTGGAACAATTGTGTAGAGTCATTTTATCATTAAAACAAATTTTCATAGCCGTTTTTAATGCTAGTTTTTAGTCAATTTTTTTTCAAAAAAAATTAACTCCACACCTGATTTTTACTACATATTAACTTCGAATGAAGAATAAATATTAAAATCCAATGCTTTTATCAGCCGTTCAAACAATAAATTTTTAGAAGGAGTTAGAAGGAGAAGGGTTTGGATAGTTGAAGGGGAGAGGGATGGTGCAGAGAGGGGATGAGAGATGGGGGGAGCTTTGTTAACAAGGGTAAAATGAAAAATTTTATAAAATTTTAATGGGAGGGGGGCGCACATGGTAAAGGTGGGAGGTGCGTACAATAACACCCTTCGACATACGGTTTAAGATACTATTTATCTTTATACTGTATTTCATAGACTTTTTTATTAAATTGAATTGATACAGTGTATGTTTAAAATTTAGGGTACAGGGTTTAGACATTTTGATAATTGAAAGGCTTTGGTGGATCAGACCCTTATTCTTGGGTGCAAAGTACATAACCGCGGCCGTAAAAATCAGAGCTACGAATAAGTTCTCTCTGAAGTGGGTATCTCTTCACTTCCTATGCACAACAAACAAAATAGGTAAAAGAACAAAGGACACGTGCTAAAGAAACTAAGAGAGGCTATGGAAAAAGTTTCACGAACAGAAGCCATTTTCAGGCCATAGAAATTATTGTTTTTTATAAATCAGAATAATTTAGACAATTTAGATTATATAATTTTTATAAATCAAAATAATTTAAACAGTTTAGGTTATTATAATTTTATGTAAAGTGTATTCTTGTTAAATCAAAATAATGTTTACCCGATACCACGCTAAATAATGTATAATATTAAAATATAATCGGGCATTATCTATACAATGTGTTAGATAGACTCCAATAAAAGTATAAAGACAATGCTACAGTATACTCTTTTTGTTTCCTTTTTATCAATCTACTTTAAAGAAATTTTATTCCTTTTAATCTATCTTTTAAAAATTTAAGCTAACGTTAAATGTTATTTTTTTACATTGGAAAGATAAGAGATAATTGTGGAGAGATATAGATAAAAGAAGACAAAGAATATATTAGGAAATCACAAACTAATTCTACTACTATCAAGGATATTAATTATTTTTCTTAATTTACATGTTAGACAGATAAAAAAGTATAATAAAAAGGTAGTGTTTGTACATAATAAATAAATTTTATAAAACATGACACTTCAAGAAAAATAAGAAATTCCGACAACAAAATTCTGATGGTTAGTGGTGCCATTGGAAATTTTAATGATTTTCAACAGTAATTCCAATACCAACGCACTCTCGAGGTTTAAATTTGTGCTGTCGGACTTCTTGTCAATTTATTCCAATGGTTGTAGTCGTTAGAGCTGTTGTTGGATTTTCTATAAAATCTTTCAACAGTTGCCTTTGGAATTTCCTACTTGTTTGGTCAACCAATTAATGTGATAATTAATGTTTAGGATATTCCAACGGCTAAAAGCCATTAGAATTGTTTAAATATTATCCTATTCTTCTTCCTCACTTTTTCACTTTTGCTCTCTTATTTTTCCTATTCTTATATTTTCTGAGCCCTTCTATCCTTTCTGGTTTGTGGTGGCTCCAATAAGGTATTTGGTGATATTTTTTAGTATTTTTATAGTGGTATGCAGCTGGGTTATTGTTGTTTCCTCTTCAAACCAAGCTTGTTGAAGCTTTGTTGATGAGATAAGAGTTTATTGTCATCACTCTCTAATTTCTTTTATTGTGTGCATGAAATTAGTTCAATATTTTAATTTATGAGTGATTTGTATATCTTATATTAGAAATCCTATTAAGGTAAGGAAGATTTCTTTATCTAAAGCCTATTTATAGTAGTCTCTTTCATTCATTTAGAAAAAAAAAATTAATATTTTCATGTCTTTATCTTATTTTTGGTGCATGCATACTTTTTATAATTTTTTTACACCCTTCTTAATTGTTATGTTTATTATTTTTTAATTTATAATTTTATTCTTAAACATAACTACAAAATAAAAGATATAAAATAAAATATACATAATAAATGTATATACAACATTTTCCTTTATTTTAACTAGCTGAGTTGGTTAAGCCATGTGTTAATGTGACAACTTGGCAATACATGAACATACCACTGAAGTTGTCATAGGACATTACCCACGTTGTCATACTACTATTTGGTATGTTTTTAAAATATAAATGACCTCTTAGAGGTTTTAAATGTGAGAGGCTGAATTATTTTATAGACGAAAACTAAAAGCATATTTTATTCAATTTTATTTTTGTCCGTTGAATGTTTTACCCTTGTCATTATGTAATACTAGTAGTGTAGGTTGTAAAGCATTCTTCGTTATCCTCTCATTCATTGTCATTCAGTGAAAGTTCTCTGACTTCCTTTCTCAATTCTTCTACTTCATTTATTTTACTAGTTAGTTTGCTCCAGCAGCCGGATGGAACAGACAGCTCTTATTCTCATCATCGATCACATTAGGCTCATAACTAGCTATTAATTAAGATTACATCCAAATTCCAAGTCTAAATGGAGATGCTATATGGAACTCCCTTTCCAGTCACTCCTGGCCCTGAAGATGGCTTCAAAAGCTCATAGGGCACAACCCCAGCATCACTTCTGTTCCTCAACTTTCTATCCGTATTTCTCCCATCAATAATCCCTTCAAGCTCCTTCAATTTGCCACTAAACACTTCAAATGCTGCTTTCACAATTGGATCATCTTCCCAAGACGGCTCTATGGTTTGCCCAAGATATTCTTCATCTGGGGAGTGATTTGATAAAATGCCCAACACTGACATCACTTTAATCGCTTGAATTTGAGATGGGAAGCATTTCAGCAGTGCCACTTCTGGTTTTTCCATGAACAATTTCCATTCTGGGTCCGAAGGATCCTCTTTTGGCATGTCGGTTCTAGCAATTGTAGGACGATTTGGGAAATATCCAGCATAATTGTATTGGCCAAAGTTCACAGCAGCATGATGACCTGAAGTTATCCACACAATGGTTGTGATGATTTCAACAAGATCTTGTTTGGTGTTCAAAACTGGCCACCAAGGCTCGTCCTTTTTGTCACCGTGGCCGACGGTTCGAATCTCTTCCCACCATGCTTGGAGCTCTTTATCAGACTCAACCTGGTTAGGGTCTGCGTAATAGTGGTTTACATAATCAGTGACCCATTGTTTGATGGCATCCCATAGAAGGAGCCCATCGTTGGCATATGGGTAGTCTTCGATGGTTAGCTTCAGGCCATGAGGAGCATTTGGGTCCTTTACAGCCATTCCCCTGTGGATGAGATCAGCAGGGAGAGCTTGCAAGTCGAATTGCCACTGCTTGTCGTACACAACAGAGCTCAATAACATTGAATACTTTTTAGGTGTGAAACTGCTCTCTATTGTTCCATCTGCATTAATAAGTCCTTCACGAGCAAGAGCATTGATTTCCATTGTGTAACGGAAATGTGGATGCAGCAGCCTATAGATGGGGTGCATGGCACTCAGGTGCCTGTTTGTTGCAATGACGTAGGGTTCTGTGCAGCAATGAGTTCGTAGCCTGAGAAAAAGAAAAAGAATCATATATTAACATGTGTAGCTTACTTTGTATGACATCTGAATTAATTGTAGTTAAAGGGATTTAAATTCTCTACAATCAAATGCATTGTAATTGCCAGCCATTAAAGGAGACATTATACTACGATTGTAACCTTATGTAATGATTGATAGCAACAACTATAGTATATCACAGAAGATTCAAATTTGTAGTCAAAGTACTTTAATGGATAACTTGTTGCATCAATGCAAACTACTAGACAGATAATATAATACATTATAATTATTTATCCAATAGTTTAAATTATAATAATTGCATGTTTATTTGATTACAATGAATCTGATCCCTAAAATTGAAAGTATAATAATTTGGATTGTTATATACCAGTGACTGACAAGTTGGTGATAACCAGTGTCATGGGCAAGGACATGTGCTTTGGCAAGCCTCCAAAGCCAAAGACCAGTTGAGTGCCAACAAGGTGTAAAAACTCGCTTGCATTGTTCCTTTCTATCCTTTAGTGGCCTTGCTAGCTCAATGGCTAGAGGCCTCAATGTGTCATCTGGTGTTAGGAAGAATAATGTTCTTGATCCATATAGAGTAGTGCCTTCAAGTTGTCTAACTTGCTCAACAAATGGTAGAAGCAGATCATGGTAGTCTAGGACAAACAGCTTCTTCTGTTTTATGGCCTGCATGCATTCATGCATGTTTGTTAATTCAAATTACACAATTAAATTAATTTATCAATTACTTAACTATTAATATATGTGGATGCACAACTCCCTCTAGCATATATATATATATATATATATATATATATATATATATATAAACCACTTTTTTTGGTTTTTTATATCAAAAAATAAAAATATCCAATACAAATCACATTAAATTAATTTGAATTTAATAGAGGCAAATCAAGATAATATTTATTTTTGGGTTTATTCTTAAAAAAAATACCCATTTATTTTAGTAAAAGATAGGAAAACAACAACAAAATATACATACCTCATCGATATTGCAAAAACCTCTAATTTCTCGTTCGACTATTTCTGTTGTGATCGCTGATTTCGGACATCCAAATACCTCAGCGTCAAGTTTACTTTTCAATGGCCATTCCTACATGTTTTATAATTATTAGTTATTAATTAAAAAAAATATAAATAAATATTGTATAAATATATATTTTCAACTACAACATGTTTAGTTTTTTGGCATATAATGGATAGAATGATGTTGTTCTAGTAATCGATTCATTAGAATAAACAAATAAATAAGGAAAGAAAAAAATTTACCGTGACCAATTGTAAGCAACATGGGTTGAGACCTGCAAGAGTCTGCCTTCCAAATTCCTC
Source organism: Bauhinia variegata (assembly GCA_022379115.2). Classification (NCBI taxonomy): domain Eukaryota; kingdom Viridiplantae; phylum Streptophyta; class Magnoliopsida; order Fabales; family Fabaceae; genus Bauhinia; species Bauhinia variegata. The sequence goes on along the minus strand of CM039434.1, from coordinate 17,432,137 downwards.
ATCGCTAAGCCAAAAGAATCTGTCCCCTGCAATGAAATATATTATTTAATTATTCAAACTAAGTGTGAAACATTACAAATCTACATTACATTCTCTATACTACTCTCTACAGGAAAGAAATTTGTTATTTCATTTTGTCTTATTTTTTGTTTTATTGTATTTTGATTAATTAAATAAATTATAAAATAATATTTAAACTTTTAACAATTTTACCTGTGATTCTACTATAAATATAAATTCTCCAGTCATTATAACTAGTCATTCGATGTGGCTGCAACTGCATTTTATCATCCAATAACTAGTAGTGGTGACTGTAGAGAATTCAGATACTTAAATTATAAATGCTTTATTCTTACTGTCCATGGGAGAGGGAGTATCAAAACGGAGAAAGTTTTGCTCTGTTTTCAAGATAGCCCTGATTAGCCTTAGAAAAAGGGCCTTGAGGAAGTCCTTTTCTTTAAGAGAAGGCAAGTTATCCCCTTCTTTAAAGAGGTCATCAATGCGTGAGAAGACTAGAAATTCATCGCTCTCATCAATGAGTGTCTGCAGATCTGGAAGCAGATCATGCAAAAGTGAATATAGTTCTTTTGTGTGATTCGCTTGACCCTTTACATCCGAGAAGGCTTCGTCCCTTGGAATATACACGCTGCTACTTCTTTTCTCGGACGCTGGATCTGCTCACAAAACCAAAATATTAGTTAATAAATTTTGGATTTTTGATAAATTAATAATAAAATTAGCACCCTTCACAAAAACTAAATAATAATAAAAAAAAAAAAAAAGTGAGTAGAATTGTACCTTTGTGACAGCGCGGGCGTCCTGTTCTGCAACGTCTAGGATATGGATTCTTTTTGCCACCAAGGACGGGTCTCTTGAGATCATCGCTTTTATCAGGATCTCCAAGATCATTGTACACATCATAATCATAAATTCTTTCATAGCTCTTGCGTTCACCATGCCCATTCCCCCTTAACTGCACCAATTCCTCTTCTCTTAGCCACTTCAATCCTTCTGGTGTTTCCGATGGCAGGAATGACTGTGTATACAAATTTTATATTCAAAACATATTATAGAATATTGAGATAATATTTTTTAATAAAATTTTTTTTAAAAAAAAATAACATAAATATAAAAACTTTTTAATCTAAATATATCCTTAGAATCTGTTTTTGTTTTTTTTTGCAAGGTGTTTTTTTTTTCTTAATTTTTAAAAAATATTTCTATAAAAAATTATTTTTAAAAGCATGTGGGAATGTTTTTTTTTTTTTCCTAATAATTTTTTTTTTTAAGAATTTAACATAAATACAAAATAACTTTTTCTTTTCTAACTTTTATTTTTATATTTTTTGACTCATTTTTTAAAAAATCCAATTCAAAGGAGATATAAGTGTAACACGGGTGATATTGTTAAAGGTGGTTTGGGTGTATACTAACCTTGTGGGTGAAAAAGACCCTCTTACTAGGGTTATCGTACTTGGAATGGATCCAAGAGTTGCAGGAGATGCGAAGGGGACCAGTGATGACGCCGTCAAGGACCACGTCTTTGAGGTACATCTCTTTGTGGTGCTCATTCTCAACAAGGATAGCTCCAACCTCTCCAAAACTAGTTGGCACTTCAAATTCTGTTTCATATTTCACTTCTTCCTGCTTTTGTGCTGTCTTGCGGACGTACCCTTTTATTGTCTTCTTCTCTTGTCCGGTCTCTTTTTGTTTGGATTTGGAACACCAAAAAATATAAATAAAAATTAGAAAATCTATTTAAATCAAATTAATGACCATTCACCTATTGCTTAACTAAGGGGCAGTAGAGGCAATTCAACAGAAAAGCCAAATTCAGAACACTATATGGAATAGCTATGGTCCTAACATGTTGAGCTTTTGAACGCAGAATATAGATAATTTTTAGGTTAAAGTAAACAGTACTTACTCGGATCAAGATCAGAGCTAACAAGCTCCAATTTAATCGATTTACCAATCAAATCTGTTATATCATCGAGCCCTCGGCTTATAATAGACTGAGAGAAAACCCCACCAGTTAGCTGAACAGTCACTGTGACTCTAACCTTCACTGATTTCTTCTCAGCTTCAGTCACAGCCACAGCTTTGATATTATTATATCTCCACCCAACACTGCCCCTCTTCACTTTCAGTTTCCTCTGGATCAATGGCCTTGACCAGACCAGAGCCCAAGGAGCACTGATCCCATGGACATTACACGGCCATGGCTTCTTGGACACCTGAAAGATATTATTCTTTGACTGGTTGATCTGTGTTCTCAACATTTTTGAAGAGATGATGTTGAGAGAGGATGATAGAGGAGGTTGGTCTGTGTTGATCTTCCCTCCGTTAGTTCTTATAGAATGAGAAAGCCACGTGGATAACTTTCAATTGGGTGGGTGGATCCAATCAGACTTACCCGCCTCGTAGATATATAGAAAAGTTATTATATTTTTTTAACAACTTAAATTTTTAAATTTAATTAATTATTGAGTATCGGTTAAAAATATTATTTTTTATTAATTTTTAAATTAATATAGTTTGAATTGAAATTTGAATAGATATAGCACTTGGTGGTATTTTATTCTATTTCTTAAAAATATTTTTTAAAGCTAATTAATCCAAAACATACTCTTAAACATTTAACAAACTAAATCATCTAGAATATATCAGTTATTAACGTAGTACTAAGCACGTGAGAGTTAAATTTTATTACTTACAATCATTTGTATGAAGCATGTTTTACTTGATTTTTAAAAATATGTAAGTACTTTTCTTTACAATTTTTATGTGAAATGTAAAATTAACATGGTAAAAGAAAATATATTAGAAAAATTCCAAATTCACTATTTGAGCAATTTCTCATATTGTGCTGATCTAATATGTAACTAACTCAGTAAAAAAAACAAATAAAGTATCAAGATATTCGAAGGTATAAATTCTGTTTTTTAGTTGTTTTATGTCTGTATTGATTTATACATACTTATGTTTACATTTTTTATATTTTTATCTTTTTATATTCTAAGGTATAGATTGTTTATAATTTTCTGTACCAATCAGCCATTCATTTTTTATCCAAACAGTACACCGTTGGATGTAAGAAAAAGAAAGAAAAATATGTAACACATGTTTAAAACGATTTAAATCTCAGAAAGTGCCATGTAGTAGTCGGGGTGCTATCAGAAAAAGAAAAGATAATGGCACGATTTCTATTTTATTTTTAATTGTTTAGTATAGTTAAAATGAATTTATCTTGTATATTTTAAAAAATAAGTTAATAATAATATCTAATTTGATATTTTTTATTCTACTCTTAGATTATGTTTTGTTGAATTAAATCAAAACTTAGATATTAAATTGTTTACTGAATTATAAAAAAATTTACTCTTTTTTGTATATAAGATTTTCTAATGAGATGTAGCTAATAGTAGGTTAGTATTAAAATCTATTAAATATCTTATAATCATCTAATTTTTTTTTAAATGTTGATTTATTATGATTTAGTTATGTTTTGAATGTTTTTCTATTAGTTTTATAAAAAGAAATTTTTAATTTCAAGATTAATGTTTAAAATTATAAGTTTTTTTTTTCAAAAATATTTATAGTTTATAAACTTTATTAGTAATGACTCTAAAAAATCATTAAACTAAAAAATAAAATTCAAGGAAACAATAGTAAAGAGTTGTTTGGAGTTGAAATTATTTCCCTTAAAAATACTTTGGAAATAATATTTTAGAAAGGAGATGTGTGATGATTAAAAATAGAAGCATTTAATTAAAACCTAACAGAAATCAGCAAAATGTACTTTCATACGAGAAAGTCTGCATATTAAATAAATACAAAATATACTTTTACACGAGAAAGTCTGCATATTAAATAAATACAAAATGCGGCCACCAGGCAAAATGTACTTTCACACAAGAAAGTCTGCATGAGGCCACCAAGTGCATGCGACGTACACAAACTATATGAGCAAAATTTCGATTTCGAGGATACTGATATTGTCTGTACACAAATAAATAACATGTCTTAATAGTTGATGTGACATATTACTTTGTTCTTTTTTTGAATAATATATATAAGACTGAATTTTAATATAATTCATTTAAGAGAAAGCCGTAATTAACGGGTAACAATCCAACTGGGGACAGGTAACGGCATTGACTCCCCTTCCCCCTTTAACTGATATGTAAAAATCTATAGATGTTGGAGCACGTTACACATTACAAAGATATATTCTCCCACAACTTCAATCATGTAGTAATTCTTCTAGTTTTCAGTTTCTAAGACTAAATCTAACGGCTCTTATTCTTTTAAGTTACATAAAATATATAAGCATTTATAATATTTTTATTAAAGATGGTACGGAGGTCCTAACCATTAAAGACACATCACGTCAACTTGTTTAACTTACCAACCACAAAGATAACAACCAGTCAGCCCTCTAAAAAGGGGTACCAAGCTGCCACGTGGGATGACAGAGAATGGAGGTTAGGCACGTAAATCACGTTCGATTGAGAAATACTACTTAGACATTTTTCGTATCCAATAGTTGAAAAAAATGGAACATGTTCAGTCTATTGTCGCAAAGAAACACTGGCCCGGCCAATCAATATTAATCGTGTTTGGTCCCCCATGGACACACACAGTGTTTATGACCTTTTTGGGTCTCCTCATTTAAAAAATAGAATAGATATTTATTTTAATTTTTTATATTTAAAATTTTTATTAATTTAATATTTTATACTTTAAATTTATTAATTTAGTCTTTTACATTTTAAATTTATCAATTTAGTCCTTTACACTTAAAATCTTAATTAATTTAATTCTTTAAACTTATAAAACTTATCAATTTAATCCCTCACACTTTAATAATATTAATAAATTCAAGGAACGAAATTAATAAAAAATTTGAAGTGTAAGGGACTAAATTAATAAATTTAAAGTGTGAGGGATGAAATTGATTAAGATTTTAAATGTAAGAGACCAAATTAATAAATTTAAAGTGTGACAAACTAAATTGATAAAAATTTTAAGTGTGAGGGACCAAAATAGATATTTACTCTTAAAAATATGTCTTCCTTGAATTTTCAAAAATGGACATCATTGGGCCTCAAATCATTGTGGGTATTAACTTTTACACCTCCCTCTTTAACAACCACCACCCCTATATAAAATGATCATAATACCCTTATGGGCTGAAAGAATTTCTCTCCCCATAGGCGTTTTCCCAACCCAAAACTCTTATCTACAAGCTTTGGACCCCATATGGAAAAGCGTTTCACCAAAATGCTCTTACAAAAGTATTACACAGAAGTGTTGAGGGGTTAAAAGTATATATATTTTCTTATTAACACTTTAAAGAGCTCAACGGCTCAATTATAATTTTTAATATTATTCATAAAATAAAATAATTTAATAAAATATATTATAATTTATAATATTAATATAAATTATAAATTTTATAATATTAATATAAATTACAAATTTTTATTACATAATAATATTTTGTTATATTATTTTTTATTTTATTAAAAATATTACTAATTATATTATATTTTTAAATTTAAAAATATACATAATTATTTTTAAACATATTATAAATTGTTAAATATTTAATTTTTAAATATATATATATATATATATATATATATATATTTCACTCAAACATTTCTCCAGAAGCATAACTCCTCCCCCACCACCACCTACAGTGCCCACACACCTATGCAACTCTCCATAGGCGTATGAACACCCCAAATATGATATGAAAAGGTGTTTAATGTCAAAAATATTTCTCTACATGTGTTTTGAGATAAAAAAGAATATTTATCCACAAACGTTTTATAAGATGATATCAGTAATATTAATAATAAGAACATTTTAAAAATATTTATAAAAAAATTTAAAAGAGAGCTGTGGTTGTTAAAGTCAAGGGACATAGAAGGTAATATCCAATCATTGTTCAAGTTATATTAATTAGACTCCAAATTACCTCGGCATGTGTAACTAAACTAAATATATTATTCAGAGTTAACAAAAGCCAGGCTATGAATATGAATAAAATCTTTTTTTTAAATAAAGATTATGGAATTATGTGGGCACATATATAAAAATATAAGTAGAATTTTATCTAAAGAAAAAAGTATGCAATAGAAAAAGTGTGATAGGATAGGTGAACCCTATTTTTAAAATAGAATAATAATGAGCATTAAAGAGAAAGCCATGAACGATCGTTCACTTTATGATTCAACAACAGGACAGGACGGTGATTTGCCAACCAATCTCGTGAATGCTATTGTGTTAGAATATATTTTAGAATAAATATTTATTTTAATTTTTTATATTTTAAATTTTATTAATTTAGTAATTTATATTTTAAGTTTATTAATTTAATTTTTATATTTAAAATTTATTAATTTAATTTTTTACACTTAAAACTTTAATCAATTTAATTTTTTAAATTTGTAAAATTTATTAAGTTAATCTTTTATACATTATCCATGCAATGTACCACCAATTTCTTTCTAGAAAAAAGTATAAATGAGAATAAAATATATACCTCAATAAAACTTTATTCTTAAACTTTAACTGTTTTATAGAATTGCTGTTGTTTCAAAACTTTAATTATCTTTTTTTACATATATCCTCATTTAACTCACTCACCTCTTAATTAATTGTGTCGTCTCTCTTTTCCTGAATTCTTTACTTTTTTTATATAGGGGATAAGTATTTAAGTTTGAGGATGGAATTTTTTTTTTTTTGAGTGACGTGCTTTAATTTATATGCGTGAATTCTTATTTTTTAATCTCAATAATGTGCTTTAGTAGTCTCTAATTAAAAAACCAAAAACGTTCAAACAAGATTTTTGATTGAAAATCCTAATACCAATGATATGATTAAACCTAATTGCATGAAATTGATGAATAGTGATAAGTGTTTGCTTGCTTTGTGACTCCCTCTTGTGATATCTACATGAATTTGAGGTTCTGTTAGCACTGTACATTTGCCCTGAAGTTATTTATTTGAGATTTTTAATAATGATTATGTGAACTCATTATTTTTCCTTAAGCATATTTTGGTTTATTGCATAATAATTATTTTGTCTTTTAATATTAGCTTTTGGGGAATGGGGAGTCTGATTATAGCTTAAGAGTAATATTAGAATCTTGAGTCATGGCGCCAACAGTACAACTTCTACCATAAAGAATTTCCTTCTTTTCCCTTTCTCCATAACTCCTAGTTTTATTTTGTGTTATTTTATTTTTATTATGTTTTACAAAACTCCCACCAGGAGAAAAGGTGTAACCTAGGAATTTATATATTGGATTGAGTTTTGATTTATGCAATTTACATACTTAATTTTATAAGTAATTAATTTAGTTTTTAATATTTTTTGAAACTTGATTTATAACATTGTCTTGTTATCTATAATTTCCATTAAAAATGATTTTATAAAATTGCTTTTAAGATCAATTGTTGTGGTTTGATCAAAAGATATTTAAATATGAACTGCATAGTCACACACACAATTCTACAAAAGCATATTAGTGCCTTTACTTAATTGGATTATGACAAGATATTATGTAATCAATTTTGAATGGGGGTTAATTTGTTAAGAAATTGGGTTTTAGCTATATTATGAAATTAGACTTTCAAAAAATTAAGTAAGTATTGTATGATGAAATTCTTATCTCTATATGTATTGTCCTAGGTGAAATTCTAAACGTGGTATTTATTTGTGTTGTTTTGTTTCTTGTGTAGTTTTAGTTGTTTATTTTATTTTAATGATATCTCTTTTTATTGTTACTTTAAATAGTAATTTCTTTGTGATAAATAAGATATACACGAGTTTTTTAATATTAATTTAACTGTTTAGGAGGAAGTTAGGTTTAACCTTGTACAAAGATGTGAGAATTTTATTTATAAGGATTGTGTCATTGTGCCAAATCATCTCTCCTGAATAGTAATCAGAGAATAAAATTAATACTTAGTTACAAATTCCTTGGGACAATATTCTTACTAATGCATTTGTTAGGACACAAAGACTGTAACATAGTTGATTTTGTGGCTTGATGAGTAGCTCTTGCCTTGTGATTTTGTTTTTCTTTCTTTTCTTTTTTAATATTAGATAGATAAGGTTAAGGCTTTTCTTTTAGGTCTTGCAAGTATGTGTGAGTCTTTCTCTTTTGGACTGAAATCCAAAGGTTTTTTTTGGGCTCATGGATTGCCGTTGTTTAAGCTGAAGCCCAATAAAAGAGTTTCTATGGAGTACGTTAGTTGGGTTAATCCTTCTAACACTTTTTTTTTTCCCCACAACCAAAAGGGTGGTGTAGTAATAAAGAAAAGAGATGGGGTGTGAAAAGAAATAATGGACATTTGATTTTGTGCCTGTTTTCGGCCCAGTCTAAAATCTCAAAAACTTTAGAAATGTTTTTATTATTTATGCACTATGATGCCACAAATCATATAAAAATAATTAATATGTAGATTATGTGTGTCTGTATATATAAAAATTATATTTCATATAGATTTATTATTCATTACCCAAAAAATATTTATTTTAAATTTATTTAAAATAAATTATATTTCGTAGTGGATAAAATAAAATATAAAAATTTAATATGCATGCCATTTTGTCACGTAAACATTTACATAAGAATTTCCCTTTTTCTTTTCTCTCCTATCATCTATATCCCTCCTTAAGAAAATGGATTTAATTAAGATACGTTTAATTTTTAATTAAACCACCCTATTTTTAAAATATCCTTTTATGAAATGATTTTATAAAGTTATTAAACAAAAAATTTTCCCAAAATGATTTTAGAGAGTCATTTTAGTAAACTTTTTTTGGTTTAACTAAGACAATTACTAATAAAGTTTAGAAGTTATAGATATTTTCAGGAAAAAAAATTAATAATTTTAAGTATTAATCATGTAAATAATTTTTTTTTCATAAACCTAATGAAAGAATATTCAAAGTGTAATTAAATATTTACAAATCAATATCTAAGGCTAAAAAGAAATTATAAGGTGTCTAATAGATTTCAATATCAATTCATTATTGGTGTCAGTCTCATTAGAAATCTCAAATATGAAAAATAGTAAAATTTTCTATAATTCATCTAAAAAAGAATTTCTAACAGAACAAACAATTCAATATCTAAGTTTTAATTCAACCCAATAAAACAACACTTAAGGAGAATATAGAATATGACATTGAACATTGTTGTTGACTAGTTTTTCAAAATTGAAAAGATTAACTCACTTCAATCACACCAAGTAATTAAAAATAAAACTCTAAAAGGATATGTTTGTAGACAAAACAGCTCTAAAGAGTTATTTGGAGTCGAAACGGTCCCGTAGAGTTGAATTTTTTTCAACAAGTATAAAATGGTTTCATAAAAAGATATTTTAGGAATAGGGGTGGCTTAATTAAAAATAAGAGTGTATCAATTAATTTTCAAAAAAACTCGGAGCCTTGCTACATGAGCAGTGTGAAGGCATCTGGTGGTGAAGGTGCTGCAATCTGCTAATTTATCAAAGTTCTTCAAGTACCAGAAAATAGAAAGAACTAATTCTGCTCGAGGTCTAGCAGGTTTGTTTCAGGATTTTACTCTTTCATGAGCTTGAGGTTTTAGGCAACTTCGTCTATTTAAGAAATTAATTCTGTCAATCCTTTGTTGCGTATCCCTCTGATGCATAAAGGGAAATATGATTTGCATTATATCGAACTCACTACAAGTAGTTTCACTGCTGGATGAATTTTAGAGATGAGTTGATTGATTTATACTCTAAAATAGGTGTTTTACATGAGAATTTGATGTTGTTGTGTTGATATACAAACAGCAGAAGTGTTATATATATACTTTTCTATTTCATTATTGACTTGAAAAGCTGTAAAATATGTTTTAGGACCCGAAAACACAATCTTTCATGGACTATATTTTTAAAAATATCATCAATTTATTGAATGCATAATTTTTTATTCTGTTTTCCATGATTGATAGATAATTTTGTCCGTTATTTATTGGCATTAGCAGCTGTAATAGAGGATAGTTCCATTTATTGTGCAGGTCAGGAACTTGTTGTGTAGAAGTAGTGGATGTCTTTACCGAGGCATTGTTACCCTATTCGTTTTGTTTAGTCTTATAGTAAATTTTGGTTTTGCTCTGTTTTGTTGTAGACAGGGCATTTTCCTTTTTGGAAATTTCTTTTCTCTGGGTGTAGATTGCTCGAAGCATGACAACTATTACGTTATATGCCTATCTATGTACCTTGGAAAGGACATTCTGTTCTTAACAATCCACAAGTTGAATTTGGCTGCAATGACCAAAATCACTGGTATGTTCTCTTCTACTGCAATGTTGATGTTTGTTATAAAATTCGTTTGATTTTCTGGTGCTGCTTGGGAACTAGCATGTTCTCTCTAGACAACACTTAATACTTCGATTAATCTAAAGCATGTTTTCTCTAGCCCCTTCCTGATGTATTGACCATGTATATGTGCATCAAAATCTTGCCTAGAGGATGAGCTGTGCTAACAAGCAAAATAACATCAGAATATGCAAGTTTTATTAGGAAGATACTTTTCTACTGCTTCTTGAGTAGTATTTACTATATAGCTTAGTGCTAGATAAACTTGACAAATTGTAATGCTTTTCTACTGTCTGGGTATGCAAAATGCTTTTCTTCATATGATGTCCTGATTGTGGAAATCAAATTGCGCCTTTTTCCTATGAGTTTTTGATTCTCTACAAAACTTAGGTGCAAACTTTGCATGGAAATTGTAAAAAGGAGTAAAATTTGTCAAGCTAACTTTTCTCTGAGTACTAGCCTATTGGCAGTATAATATTATTTACTTCCTTGAGTAAAATGTTAATGATCAGAGCATGAGTTGCCTACTAGAAGTTTATAATGATTCTCTGTATAGAATTTTATTGCAGCTGAGTGGTTCTGTTCAGTTCTCTTGCATTAGCAGTGTAGAGCTTGCCCTTACTCCAAGTTGAAATACGTGTGTGTGTAAGCAAAATCTGGGGATTCAATTGTTACAACTGTAATAAAAGATGCCTATGAAAGTAATCTGTATATTTATTCTTGCTCTTAAGTGTTTGAGCTATGTTATTTTCATAGGGGACCCTCCATTTAATTTCCATGCATTCTATGGAATGGGTTTTGAATTAATTTCCTGTTGGAAGTGTTATATTTTGGCATGCTTTCCAACTTTTAAAAGCCTTTTAATAGCAGTAGCAAATATAATTGCCTATTATCTTTGGCATGTTTTCCAACTTTTAAAAGTTTTTTAATTATAAGTTGTAGGTTGGCGTTTCCGACTACTGTCATTTTGGGCTGCAAAGGGACTATTTCTGTCTTCAAAACTCCTAACAATATGAACTGTGTATGTTAGCAAGTAGCAACAGAATAGTCAGAAAGTGTAAAAAGGCAATGATTTTTAAGAAAGCTTTGCTATATGTTTTACCTTCAACACTTCTTATGTATGAGAAAGCTTTCCTATAGAGTAGTTATATTTTTGGTAATTAAACTACTATGGTGTCAGCAAATATAATCTGATGTTTTTGGTAATTAAACTTCTTCAGATGAATAACTAATTGATTAAATATAATCTGTTTGTCTGTGAGGATGTTTGTTTTACTTAAATTATTTACTTGCACCTTTGGAATTTAGCTTTCTGTGCTTGGATCTACACTGCAAAATTATTATCTCCATAGTGTACACCTGTAATATCACTGGGTTCTTTGTCTTTGATGCCCATGCATGCTCTTTTTGTATTATTTATTTATTTTTCATGTTTTTCCCCTTCCACAATTTACTCAATGTATATTTCTTCCTTTTTATTTTTACTATGCATTAGGTAGATTTTCCCTCCGCCTTCTCAGTAACCAAATGGGGCATGTAGTACCTTGGATAATTGTGGTGGCAAGAGTGATCTCATTTTGGATTTGAATTTTTTATTTGGCTTTGGTTATTTTTTTAATTTGTTTTTTAATACCGCATATTAAAAATTGCGATGGATGAGACAGTCTATGTGGCTAAATTAACCATTCTGAACAGTGTTTATGAGGGAGAAAACAATGAATTTCGGCCTAATGTTAGATATAGGATCTCATCACTGCATAACTGATCCTGTTTTTGTTTTTGGAACTCAACTGTATGATTAAAATGAAATTGTCATATTTTTATGAATGAATAATTGTTAGGATTAGACGTTGGAAGAAGTGCGTAAAAAAATGTAGAAGAGAAAGGGGAAAGTTTATCTGCTAGATTTCATTTTCTTGGATTTTTTTTTCAATGTTATATCCATATTGCTATCGGTTTTTTTGTGAGTTGAGATTAGGAAGATAACTTTTAGTATGTTTTTTCGGCTGGCATGATTCTGTCCATGTGTCTAGATTTTCATGTTAACCCATATGTTATTGATTCCAATTTCCTAACCGCATCTCAGGGAAAGACTGCCGCTGACATGAAGGAATCAATGTCCTTCCCGTGCTTCAATTACACAGTATAGTGCTCTTCCCAGTTCATTCTTGCTTATTATAAGAAAATGAAAATGATTGGTTGCTGCTCCACCTTGAAAAGATCTCAGAATTTAGATTACAGACTCCTCTCTATGCTGGATTCCTGCAAATCAATGTACCACATCAAGCAAGTACATGCCCAACTAATCACTAGGGGCCTAATCCTGCATCCTGTCCCAGCCAATAAGCTCCTCAAGCTACTTTCTTTCTCGAGTTTTGGTTCTCTTTCTTATGCCCACCTAGTGTTTGATCAAATTCCACACCCAGACTTGTTCATTTACAATACCCTGATAAAAGCCCATGCTTCCTCGCCAGCTTCTTCTCAGCATAATTCTCTTACGGTTTTCCGTTCAATGAGCCGGGATTCAAGTCTTTTGCCAAATCAGTATAGTTTTGTGTTTGTTTTTAATGCCTGTGGAAATGGGTTGGGGGTTGTAGAAGGAGAGCAAGTTCGGGTTCATGCCATAAAACTTGGTCTGGATAACAATATATTTGTTACTAATTCCTTAATTGGGATGTATGGGAAGTGGGGTTTCGTGGAGGAGAGCAGAAGAATCTTTGATGATAGTATAACACGGGATGTGTATTCTTGGAACACCACGATTGCTGCGTATGTTGGGTCAGGCAAAATAGATGAAGCTAAGGAATTATTTGACAAAATGCCAGAGCGTGATTTCGTATCATGGACTACCATAATAGCTGGTTATGTTCAGGTATTGCTGGATTGAGAATCAAGTAAATGTTAATTCTTTCTTTTATACCTCTAAGGTGAACATTTTTCACGGTTACCTCATTTTCTTTGAAAAGGACAGTACAAGAATGTGAAATTGAAAATACTATGTTATGTTATTTCATATCACCTTAATTGTTGATATACTCTCTAAACCAGCTAACTTCTACTTATTATAGGGTGGTTGTTTCATGGAGGGTTTGGATCTCTTCCACAAGATGCTGCAAGAAGGTCCCAAACCTAATGAATATACACTGGTAAGTGCACTTACAGCCTGTTCAAATCTAGTAGCATTGGATCAAGGAAAGTGGATCCATGTTTACATTGATAAAGGTGAGGTCAAGATGAATGAGCGACTTCTTGCTAGTCTTATTGACATGTATGCAAAATGCGGAGAGATAGAGTTTGCATCTAGACTATTCTGGAAGCACAATGTGAAGAGAAAAGTTTGGCCTTGGAATGCCATGATTGGTGGGTTTGCACTGCATGGAAAACCCAGTGAGGCTATCAGCATCTTTGAACAAATGAAAATTGAGAAAGTTTCTCCAAATAAAGTCACATTTGTTGCTTTATTAAACGCTTGCAGCCATGGTTATAGAGTGAAGGAGGGAAAATTCTATTTCAGGTTAATGGTGAGTGATTACGGAATTAACCCAGAAATAGAGCATTATGGGTGTATGGTAGATCTGCTGGGGCGTGCTGGGCTCTTAAAGGAAGCTGAAGACTTAATTTCGAGTATGCCCATGGTTCCAGATACTGCAATTTGGGGGGCATTGCTCAATGCCTGTAGGATACATAAAGATATGGAGCGGGGGCATAGAATAGGTAAGATAATTAAGGAACTGGACCCTAACCATATTGGTTGTCATATTCTACTAGCTAATATGTTTTCTACGTCTGGGAGATGGAATGAAGCAAGAACGTTGAGAGAGAATAATGAGGTTAGTAGTGGCACAAAGAAAATTCCTGGTTGTAGTTCAATTGAGTTGAGGGGGGTATTTCATCAATTCCTTGTTGGAGATCGATCCCACCCTCAAACTAAGGAGCTTTATTCATTTTTGGATGAGATGATAAATAAATTGCGGATTGCTGGGTATGTTCCAGAGTATGGAGAAATTTTGCTTGATATTGATGATGAGGAGGACAAAGAGACTGCTCTGTCTATACACAGTGAGAAGTTGGCTATAGCTTTTGGGTTGATGAATACAGCACCTAGAACTCCAATTCGCATTGTGAAGAATTTGAGGGTTTGTGGGGATTGTCATCTTGCAACAAAGTTCATCTCCAAGTTATACGATCGAGTTATTATAGTCAGAGACAGGACAAGGTATCACCATTTTCAACATGGAATCTGTTCTTGTAAAGATTACTGGTAGTATTGGAAAGTGCGTTGAGCATTTGCTAGCACTCTTTCACATGTTTAGTTGGTGAGACAGCTACTAAATTACTGATAGGATGGGCTAGGTAGTAGGCAGGATTACCTAACAAAAGAATATGTTTTTGCATATGATAATAACCAATGTCTACTACAGCATGTTGATAATGAAGTGAAGGTCAGAGATATGGAAGCACAATTGTTAAATTCATGCCAGTTTAGTGATGCTTGAAGAACCGAAATCAAAGACAAGGGCAACTGAGAAAGTAAGAATAAGAAAAAATGACATGCCTTCTTAAGCAGCACTCTTAATTATTTTTGAGTGTTCTTACTTGATATGCTCTTGGAGTCTGGTTCAAGACCAAAATAGAAGAAGGAATGCTTACATCTATGCCTTTGTGACAACTTCACTAATAACAAGTTGCTGAGGTTTGTGCAATTTTCCTTCAATTTTGCATTCATGCCAACAAAACAATAGCTTGACATACTAACCCGAGATTGGCATTTGTTGGAACATGCATAGGTTGGGAGGTAACATATCAGATAGCTTCAATGTCATCTGTGTTATCTGATACATGGAATTATTTGTTCACTATTTGTTTCATTCTTTTTGTCTATTTGTCTATGCTGTTGCTTTTGATATTTTGGCAAATACATTTACTTTTTAGATATTCATGAGGTAATACTTTTGATTTGGTGGATCCATTCATGAATATTTGATTGAATACTGCAATTTGGGTTGGTACTGCAATGATAGCTTCAAGAATGTTTTAGGCTTCAGATATCTCTCCCTTTGCTTAATATAGAGTTTTATGCAATATTGGCACTGTAATATTTATAAGGTTGTGTGAAAAAAAAACAAAAATACGAAATAAAGTAGGAGGACATGCATTTGACATGTGACAACTAATTATTTTAAGAGAAGTTTAGCATCAATGAATTATTGTTTAGAAAGATTTAGAATATATATATTCATATATACATATATATATATATATACACACACACACACACACACACAAAATGTATCAAGCTTTATGCATTTTATTGGGTCTAATTTTTTTTATCCAAATTCATATTTTATCGATTAAAACCGGATCAATTTTATTAAGCTAGCTCATTTATCTTAATGGCACTTGGGTAACTAATTAATAATTTTGTCTTGAGTTGAATAATGCTAATTGTGGTGGACAAATGGTCAAATGAACATAGATAATTATTAATTAATAATTCTGTTTTAGTGCATTATCTTTTAAAAACAAGGGCATTATGCACATATACGAGAACTAGCAAGGGATATTCACGATTCCCCCAACTGCTATGGACTCAATCGATTTACCAAGTATATATATATATATATATATATATATATATAATAAATTTTTCAGGCACAGGTTGAACCGGTGTTTGAGAGGAAAAACAGTTCAACCCCCGTTTGTCTTAAAAGGACTGGGCCAAATGTCCGAATTGGCCGAGGTTGAGTTGGACCTAACGCCCGAATATTGTTGATGGTCCAGTACAAATAATAGACAGCTACAGACGCGCCACGTCACTAGGCTTGGCTTTGAAGAACCCTGGAATTGGCGTTGTTAAATTTCCCACCGCGACAACCTGTCTCGCGTGTTCGTGTGCTTCCCTTCCTTGTTTCTTCCTTAGTTTTCCTCTCTCGAGAAGCAGGTAAAGGGCTTCCAAAATGGCGTCTTTCGAAGAGGCACCACCAGGGAATCCACAGGCTGGAGAGAAAATCTTCAAGACAAAGTGTGCTCAGTGCCACACCGTTGATAAAGGCGCCGGCCACAAACAAGGTCAGTTTTGAGCTTACCGTGATCTTGATCTTCTTCCTTCTGTGTTTTTAGGAGATCTATTTAGACCTTCGGATACAATTTTGTTGGATCTCTGTCTTGTCTTTTTAATTGCGTTTTTTCCTAGTTTAAGCGAATTCATTCTTAGATCTGTAAATTGAAACCGTTTATTTACAATTAGATTTCTGTATCAATTAGATTTGGTTGTGTAAAAATATGAAATGAAAATACAATTTAAGTGGGCTTTTACTATCTTTTAAAGCTTTTAGGTGTTCTAGAATTCACTTTTCTTTCCTAACCAGAAATAACGTAATTGTTTTGCTGCCTTATCTTATATTTTTTGCCGACAGATTTAGATAATTGCTCTAATTCGTCCTTAATAACCTCCAACCTTTCCTTTCTATCAATCATGTTTTCTTCTGTAACTTTTGGCTATGGAGAATTTTATTATTAACTATAGTAAAAGCATGTTGCACTTGAGAATCCAATCAAGTACTTGACTCTTAGATATTCGATAATCTGTCAACTTTCTGAAACTTGGTTGTAAAGTGGATATTATGAATTTAGTTTTTGATGCATTACATTTGAGATCATATATTTTCTGCTTTAAGCGAATGTATTGTTTGTGTTGATGTGGATACCAAATATTTTCTTCTACATCTTCAACTCATGAGGTCTAAAATTGCAACTGGATTTCATTGCATGCTTTTTGATTTCACTTGGTTAATCAACTTGGTTTCTCAGATGGGTGGTAAACCAGGTTTCTAGCCTAATCAATTGGGTAGAGTTGAATTTTTTCCTTCGGCCAGGTGGCCTTTAGTGGGTTTTAATGTTGATTGTGAAACCTAAGAAGATTCTTATATAAGGTCCTGTTGTGCCGTTCAATTTATACGGAAATTTATAGACTAAAATTTTCAATTTTTAATTCCCTAAAATTATGTCCTTGTTCCACAAGACAGTTCTGCATGCATTTGGTAGAAGTTTTCCCCTTGAATTTCTAATTTCTAATTCTAATTTTCCTTTTTTGGCATTTAATATTTCATTTATTCCTAAAATTTAGGGCATAGAATTATGTTGCCCCACCTTGAATTACATGTTGATGTACTCTTCTCTAACATAAAATCGTCTGCCTTGATTGTTCACATTCTCAGGTCCCAATCTGAATGGTTTGTTTGGGAGGCAATCTGGCACTACACCTGGATATTCCTATTCTACAGCTAACAAGAACATGGCCGTGATTTGGGAGGAGAAGACTTTGTATGATTACTTGCTTAACCCCAAAAAGGTACTAATTTAATTATTATTTGTGTATTACAAGGTGGCATAACCTTTCCTTGGAATAAGCAGCAACTATTAATATCCTAGTGGGTTAAGTGTTTTCTCAGTGAAACTGGAAATTGATTTTTACAGAGCTATAGAACTTATTCATTTTTGGGTATTTTGTTATGCAGTACATTCCAGGGACGAAGATGGTGTTTCCTGGTCTTAAGAAGCCGCAGGAACGAGCTGACCTTATTGCATTTTTGAAACAATCCACTGCACAATAATACAATCTTCATACACTTAGTTCTGGATTCTGTTTTTGAAGTCTAGAGACTGAACCATCAATGGTTAGTTCTGCAGTGCTGTTTCTAGCAAATAAAGTAGACTAGATAATTCCACGATGCTGTTTTGGTTTATTTAGCATTGTTGGTTATTGTTTCTGAAGAGCTTGCCATAAAATGGCTGATGAAACATTCATTCAACTTAACTGTTTGATTTAACACTTATCAAAATTTGGTAAACTGAGAAGCATGTTTTGGTCATTCTTTGCATGATAAGAGAACTTACCGATGTCTTGCGGTCTGTTTCTATATCTTATATTCTTGCATTTATGTGGTTACATGTGACATGAGGTTTTATTAATTGGTTACTTTGCTTCTGACTGCAATCACTAGGAAATTACTTTTGTTTTTTGTTTTTTTTGGCAAATCTGAACTTTTGTAAGTGTGACGGTAAATGGAGGAGATTGAAGTTCAAAGGAAGGGATGAGAACTAGCTGCAGGGTACTTTGTCCCTACTTGGATCTTTTAATCAGAAAGGAGAAAGTTGAGTCGAAGTTGTTCATTGAAGGGGATGTCATATTTAGGGGTGGGTATAGGATGAGATGGGACAAGACAAGAATTTGCCCACTTTGGTCCATCTCCAAAATTTGTTCCGGACACAAAATATTTCATCATGGTCTTATCTTGAAAATTTATTTGTCCCGTTTCATCCCGAAAATTTAAGATATTGTTTTAGTTTCATTTTGGTCTTGAATTTCTCTTGAACATCTTGCGTAGTGTGGTAAATGATTTGTTTTGATTAATTTATTTATGTTTTTCTTATAAATAAGTTTATTAATATTTTTTCTTATAAATAGATGAAAAGAGAATTTTATATATATATATATATAGAATTGGGATGAGACTATCTTTATATTGCTTGAAATGTATTTGAAATATAAAATTGTTGTCTCAATTTTGTTTCAAAATCCTTCTTAACCTTTTGGGGCGAAATGAGACGCCAAAATGTCTTGCCTTGTTCAATGTGCACTCCTAGTTATATTGTATTTTAAAGATCTATACCCAATAACTCTTCATGTTGCAATCTTTTATTTTATTTTCATGCCAAATTAATTACGATGATATATAAAGTGCGGAACAAAAATAGTCATCACTCTATTTTCATAGCCTAACGTGTTAGTCTAAGGGTTCTTTTAATACAACGTATTAGGTTTGATAGGATAAAATATGATAGTATAAGATAAAGTTTGATAGTATAATAACCTAACAACATAAAATTTGATAAGATAATATTTGATAAAGATTTAATATTATATAATATTTAGTGTGATTCTGTAGCATCAGAGTTTTATTTTTTAAGTTTTTTTATTATGAATTTTAATATTTTTTTACATCACTAATTACATTTACAATTTAGCATTTACAGTTATCAAAATCACGACAAAGAAAATTAAATTGTTAATATGGGGACAAATCGTATTAAGTGAGGTTTATTATAATTAATTGTATAAAATTATTTAATATAATATGTATACTAAACACTGCATAAAATGAATCGAATTAATAAATCTATATAATCCGATATGTATGATATGCTAAAATACACCTTAAAGCGTTTAGCTTTTTATCAAGAGACGAGGCATCAGCTGTAGAATCTATATAGCTGAGATTTTAGTAGGGATGGAAAACAAAAATGCGCATTGTTATGCCTAGTGATGAAATTTTGCAATAAAGGTGATTACCAATGAATACATAGAATCTATATAGCTAAGTTTTTAATCAGGCATTAGCTAAAGAGGGAAAATAACTTACTCATACAAACAAGTCCCACATCGAGCAACTAAGATGTGGTAGCAGGAGTTATGCCTATAAAAGATAATGACTGAGAAATTTAAATTTACGGAGCCGTGTGATAAATACATAGCGAACTATTCTTTCGCCTTTTACTAAAGAATACCGTGTGTTTGTCACTTGAAGCGGCATACGCTAATTTTTGAAGGAGCTTTTCTTTGGAGGGCTCCACACAATTCTTAGTTCTTTAATTTTTCATTTGTATGATAAAGCTATCTAAAAAATTATAATCATGGTTTTGAGTTAAAAATATTATATTTTTAGTTTGAGTATTCAAAATTCCATAGCTATCAAATCCTAATAGAACATGTATGTCACGGCAAGTCGGCCCACAAGTTGAAAAGATAAAGGTCGTGGACAATTGTGTATTATTATAAGGTCCACTATAAGGTTCAGTGTGTATTATTATAAGGTTCCCTCAGTTGACCCTATGTGAGTTAGTGAGGGTGTTGCACGGATAGATGGTAACTGGTAGATGTGTTAGATGCCTAGGCCCTTATGTGTTGGATCTCTAAGCCCATGACAATGTGGTTGATCTTGCCACAAGACACTAGGGTGTCCCCCAAATAGGGGGCTGCTTAAGCCGTCTCCCTCAATAAAAAAAAAAAATTAGAATACCTAAAATATCCCTAAAACCCTAGGCCCCCATAACCATTTCCTTTCCCCTTCCCCGACCTCTTCGGCGCATACCCCCCTTCCCATTGGAAACCAAACGCCATTTTCTCCACTTCAACCCCACTCTATGGCTCCAATTTTTAACTCAAACATTTCCTCCTTCTTCCTTCATCTTTCTCCTTTTGAGATTTTAATAAAAATTATTGTAATATTATTCCTTAAAAAAAATAGGCAAACGATTATAAAAAATTGTTGGGGGAGAGAAACGATTATAAAAAACCATTGAATGAGGAGAACGGCTCTTTAGAGCCGTTGGCAATGGAATATATATATATATATATATATATTCCACTTCCAACGGAACCCAATAGCTCTAAAGAGTCGTTCTCTTCATTCAACAGTTTTTTATAGCCGTTTGCCTATTTTTTTTTTTTCAAGAATAATATTACAAAAAATTTTATTAAAATCTCATAAGGAGGAAGAAGGAGGAAATGCTTAAGTTCAAAATGGGAGTGATAGAGTGGGGTTGAAGTTGAGAAAATGAAAGAATCTGAGAGCAGAGGCATTCGGTTTCAATGGGAAAGGGGAGTATGCACCGAAGAGGTCGGGAAAAGGTGAAGGAAATTTTTATGGAGGGGCTTAAGATTTTAGGGGTATTTTGGGTATTCTAAATTTTTTTTACTTGGGGTTGCTTAAGGTGCCCCTCCTTTATTATCTGCACCCCTCCTTTACTCTCTGCACCCCTAATAAAAAACGAATTCCCAAAAATGCCCCTGATGCCCTAGCCTCATGGTTGCCATATCCTTCCCCTTCCCTGAGCCGTGCGCGCATACCCCCCCATTCCCATTGAAGCAACGACGCTGGTGTGTGAGGGACCTCCATTTTCTCCACTTCCACTGCGAAAATCAATTCCATTTTGCAAAGTTAAGCACGCAAATCTCCTTCCTCCTTGTTGAATGTTAGGCATTTGCTTGTTGAGGCTGCGTTTTTCGGCTTGCATTGGGTTACTTTCATTCCCGAGCATCATTTCAGGTATGGGTGGTGTAATTTCTGAAATTTTCAGTATATTTCGTGTTAGGGTAATAGTTTGATGATGTTTTAAGTTGAGTAATCGAAGAAAAACATGTGAACGGGATCGAGGAATGGAAAACGACTCTGTGTAGCCATTGGGTTTGGCAAACAGCTGTGGAGGGCCGTTTGACAGACCCAACGGCTACACAAAGTTGTTTGCCACTTTTTTTGTAACGTTGCACGAACAAACGACTGTGAAGAGATGTTGGGAAAGCCAAACGGATGTATAGAGCTGTTTGGTCAACCCAACGGCTCATTATTAGTGTATTATGTAATTATCCTATATGTGTTTTTGTGTTATGGAATATAGATAGAAATTGTAGAATTTATGTTAACTATATTTAATGATACAAAAATTTTGTGGGATTGAGTAAATGAGTATGAAGCTCTGAGTAATATTTTGGTTAAATTAATTGCATTGAACTTGTCATGATTTGTTTTCATATGATTTTAAAAACTTGCTTGAATTTATTGCAGGAAAACATGACTAGAACAAAGAATCTTGCATACAGGAATGAACTAGAAGAACCCAAAGAGAAGGTTGTACGACGTCGACCTGCGGCGTCCTAGTGGAGACAGAGGGTGCTGGCCTTGGGCTATGTGTAGAGGGGCGATTGCCTAGGGCCACAGTAACAACAATTATTTTTTAATTCTATTTACTTGTATGATATCTTATGCCATCTTGGTGAAAGTGGTTTGTGTTACTATAACATATCAAACTTAAATTTGAATAAAGTCTTACATGAGTATGAGTAGGATTAAGGATTTATAAAGAATATATAAATAGAACAAATTTCACATAATTAATAATTTAAGGTTTTGAATTATAAAATAGTGTCATATTCATAAAATATAATTCTTTACAAAATCTAATTTGGTCACGCAATAACATTCTCCTCAACCTAGGTGTTCATAGTTTGGTGTAGAAAAAGAAAAGAAAAGAAAAGATCTTACCCCATCAGTCGACTTAAACCACATAATCAATTTCAAGCCATCAGTTATTTTTTTTGGTTAAATATTGGAATTCATTATAGGAAAGTGGTCCACCTTTAAGTCGGCAAGATAATTAGATATTACATATGCAAGAATATTATTATAGATAATGATGTGGACCCAAATAGCCATCGAGCATATGAGCCAGGCCCAACCGTAGGCCCTAATTTGATAATAAACCAAACACTCCAATAGGCTGGGCATGGCACCAAGCGACACCTGAACTAGGCCCATAGCAACCTGGATGGGCCTTATCCAGCCCATGCTAGTATTCAGGACAGCCCTCAAGGAGCCTATAAATAGTACCAATATAACACCAAAGAGGACTAACGAGTGAGACTATCAAACAGATAATAAGTTCTAAATTTATATTGTGACCCTTTTCTGCAAGTGTGCTACATATGCAGGAATTCATCCAAGACCTTCACACATTAATTACATGCCTCTAAGCATGAGTTTTGGGGTTAGTATCAAAGAGATGGCTTTAATTGCAATTTATGAATTAGATTCTATGACTAAATTTTGTTTTTTTTTTTTTTTTTTGTAAAGCCAGTTGAATTTCTTTATATATAGTCCAAATTTTTTCTAAGTTTACTGTATTTTCTCCAATGTTTCCTATATGCACGTAGAGGTATGAGTTAAAATTAATGGATTAATATGCAATTAGACAATCATTATTTTCAAACAATATAATTTGTTATTGATGTTATAGATAACATAGTGGAATAACAGCATAGATTGTGGCTATTTCATGATAAGGGTTAAGAGAGATGTAATTGCAAAAAACAAACTCAAGATTCAAGGGAATGTGTGTAATATATATTATCATGTTTATTTAATTAAGTAAAATTTCTCCTACATTGATTATGTACTAACTTTAATTTCATGTAGAAGTTTGCAGTTTGGTTAAGGGGTGGAATCTGTCAGCAACCTTTGTTGTGCTTAGATTTATTATTCTTAAGCCAATAGAAACCGAGGGTTGCAATATTTTGTAACGCTAGAGATCTATAAAATCTTGGTATTCGCTCCGTCGGTTGTCGCATTATTGTGGCAATTAAAGTACTACATGTTTCGAATTATAACATATTTTTAATCCAAATATACAATTTTTTTAAAAATAAATATTTTAAATTTATTCCCATTTAATGTCAGATTTTAATTGATTATTGTAGTAATGTACTAATTAGAGGTAAAAAAATTATAGAATTATCATCAAGCATTTTTATAAGTATGAAAATAACTTCTTCTTCTTTTTTTTCCTTTTAATTTTTAGTATATTTCAAAAATTTTAATGAAAATATTTCTTAGTTACTAAGTTAAATATGTTTTCAATCCTCATTTTATTTTCACGTGAAATGAAAACAAAAAATTGACTAAAGCAAATACGCTCTTAGTTGTTCAAGTTTTATGGTTTACTTTGTTTTGGTTTTGGTGGAAGTTGATGTTTATTTTTTGTTTGGCATTTTTATTTTCAATATCATATGCAAAGGATTGTTTAGCACTTAACATCATTTGCATTAGTTTTAAAAACTTGCTTTTGGGATGTAAAAGTAATTTTTTAGTGATTAAATATATATTTTTATATATATATATATATATAATGACTGGCATTTTATAGAAAAAAGAAAAAATTACTCCTCATGCTTCCACTAATTTCTTTTAAAAAAAAATAGAGGTGCTTTTATTTTTTAAAAATCAATTCAAATATTTTAAAACCATTTTTTTTTTAATTTCTAGAGGTGATTATGATAAAAAGGAAAAAGTCAAACGACGTCTAAGTCTCTAAGTGAATCAATTTTTCAAAATTTTCACATTGGCCAGATTCCACTTAAATCAATCCAATTGGTCAAGAAAAAAAGCCATTGATTACTAAAGATGTTATGGACCAAATGCTATGGAATCTATGCTACCTTGACATTCTGCAACGTCTATTGTCCTTATTCATCTATCGGTCGTTTTCTATGTATAGATAGGCCATTAGTAACCTATTCTCATTGATGTCTACAATATATATGTGAAAATGCTAAGGATACACTTATTAGCGTACACCATTTTTTTACAATATATATATATATATATATATATATATATATATATATATATATATATATATATATTTTACACCATGAGTTATAGTTATTTTGTGAAAATAAAATTATAAATAAAAAATATAAAATATAAAAATTACAAAAAATATATAAAATTATATGTAAAATTATAAATATTTTTGTAACACATCTATTATTTGAAATATAATAGTTTCTACAATATACTGAGCATAAAATTAAATAACAGATTTTATTTTTGTGGTTACATATGATAACAAAAACATTCCAACGCCTAACCTCCTAAAATCTACTAGAACGTTGATAGTAGCTTAGCAAGTTTTTATTTTTATTGACACAATTTAAGTAGATAATGGTCTCCAGTAGGTATTTAATCATTTGTTAACAACGAAAATAGCACCAACATTGGAAATTGACTGCGCAATCTCCTGTTTTTCCATGCTCCTTTTCCTTGCATACATCAGAACAACTTTTACTGGAAAAACAAGGGCCATGAAATTGTGCGCTAAGCTGAAACATTAAGCACTCACCAATATCCACAGATGGTATGATCCCTATACAGGTATAAAGATGCAAAAAAAGAATAATAATTAGGCAAAGTAAGAATGATACTGGTTCAAATATGATTATGATTCTTAACAGAAACAGAAGGAAACTAACCACCGTTGGTTGAGGGAAAGAGAACAGAAAGGCAGAGAAAGGCAACAATGAAGGTGGAAGATCCAGAAAGAGAAGCCATTGCCATTCTTGATTGAAACTGAAGTCTCTTGGTGGTGCTCAAGGGAAGTGTTTGGTTGGGCATATATATATATATAAGGTGAAAGAGAGGCATTGTCGTTAAGCACTTCTTGTCATCTTCCTTTCTTTGCCTTGAGGTTGTGCTTTGCAGAGTTGGGAATTTGGATGTACTAGCTTTGTTTCTGGATCTTGTGTTGCCAATTCGGCTTGCTTCGTTTTGCATCCCTTGTTCTTTAGCATCCATATCATGCCGTTGGGCGGCATCACAACACTAGTTTACGGTCCTTCCCTTTCTATTCTACATTGCCCGAATTATCAAATGACTTTATAGATCCGTTTGACACTTTAAATGGTCATATAAAACTAAGTCATCTCCCATGTAAGAAAAACCACTATCACATATTTTATCTTCATTCATATTCAATTGCTAGTCTAACGTTAAAATTTTAACATACTTCATTAATTAAATTTGCATTTGTTGTTAAATCCACATCCTCAAATGGAGTATATTTACAATGGAAGTATGAATCTTTATGCATTTTGTAAGCATCATTAATCGTCTTCTAATGCATTTACAAAAATAAAATATCAAAATTAATGAATACAATCTTTATAAATAATATAAAAATAGAAAAAATGAGGCAATATACACAAAAATGAAAAAATCAGAGTTCAAATGGCTTTACAAAACTATTCAGGCATCAAAATGACTTTACAAAACCGTTCAGACATCAAACAATTCTATAGAACTGTTCATACACCAAAACGGCTGTATAGAGCCATTTTTCGTAAAAATGAGATGGGAGTGGTCTTTTTTAATTGGGGTTATTTTGGTAATTTTAAAAGGATGGGGGTGGATGTTATTAAAGAAGGGGTGGGTTAATTAATTCCCTTGCCTAAGAGGCCTCCTTAACCTGACTTAATGGTCGCTCCTTTAACTGCAATTTTTACTCCCTAAAAGGTAACTATTATGGTGAGGATTAGGATGGCTCCTTAACCATCTTTGGGGATCAAAATCTCCTTAACTCCAATAGTGATGAGTAAAACCACTACATAAAGTACCATATACGCACGGGAACTACTCTCTTAGTAAGCGACTTGGACAGTTTTTAGTTGAAGGAGCCAAACCATAGAGGTTTTTATCAAAAATGATATCTCAATAAACTTATGTAAAGACACAATAAAAGTTAAAGGACGTGGCACATAGGATTGTATTTATTCAAAACTTCTTACCAAACCACTTTAGTTGTCCTAATTTCTTTCCCATTCAACTATTGTTGATCTTCTCATTACTGTCTAACAGTTATGCTCTGTTGTCCTTTTGGCGCAAGCGAGTGCGGTTTTGGCCTTACCCTACGGAGACAGGCATTCCTCCTGCAACAAGCATTCTCCCTTGACACATGCTAGCTCCACTCTCCTTAGTCAACCTTGCTTATTCTACACGCCTTCTTCAACTAACCCTGTAAGTTAGAAAACCACTCCCGTGACATCACTCCCGAGACACCATCATCACATCACCATTAATGTTCCCTCAATGTTTTCTTCATTTACCTTCGCAAATCCTTCTATAAATACACCATTTCAGCCAATCTCAAGCCAAACCTTCATCCTCTACTCGAAGCTTTGTAAAATTTCTCTCACTTCACCTCATTTATCACCATTAGCCATTAAAACCTTCTATTATCTACACAAGAACATCACCACCAAGCCAAAGCTCTTTCATCCTTCAACTTCATCTTCTTTAATTTTTATTGTCAACCTTCACCATCTTCACCATTAAATTCACTCAATCATCTTTCCTGCAACACCTTCCATCAACGGAAGCCTAGCTAAAACACTACAACTTTGAAGATTTACTCAAGTATTATTTCATCATCCTCTTCCTACTGAAAGTACAGGTAAATATGTCTTAAAGGGGGGATAAATAAGACAAATAAAAATTTTTACGTAATAAATTATCAATTCCCATAATCAAGCATAGTACAAAAAATATGGTTTCAAACAGTTTAAGCTTGATTACAAAAATTTTATAGTTTTAAAGCGTGATAAATCAGAGTTAAACTTAAAGCTTAAATAATATACTGGTAGTAAATATGTGCTGAAAATAAAGAGTATAGAGAAGAGAAATGCTCAGATATTTATAGTGGTTCAGTCATAAAAAAATCTACGTCAACTCCTCTCAAAATTCCTTGAGAGAGTTATTTTCACTATCTCCATTGGTTTACAGGATTCCAACTATCTTTTATAGTAATACTGCCTACGCTTGGTTTTCCAAGAACACCAAAAACATTTACAACTTAGACAATGTCTCTTAAAGACTATGTCTACACTGGTTTACAAGATTCTAGCTACCTCTTGCTTGGTTTTTCAAGCTTACCAAAAACCCTTACAGTAGACTATTTCTACACTAGTTTATAGGATTCCAGCTACCTCTTACTTTTCCAGGCTCACCAAAAACCTTTACAGAAAGAATTTCGGAGTAGAAGAAATCAAGCTTAGATACGTGCTGCTTGGATCAGTTGATATTCTAGTATGCTCAGTATACCAAACTGATGTTCAAGATAAAAGTGTTGGTGTACAAAAGTTGAAGAAAAGAAGATGAAAACTTGAAAGCTTCTTGAGAGTATTTGCAAATGAAATTTCTTGTATTCTCTCTTTTTATTTATCTTCCCCACTTCTTCTCCACCTTGCTTTGAAGCTCCCCATTTCTTATATAGCCATTTAAAAATATGACTGTTGGAGCATCATCATTATGCTGCTGAAAGTTCCTCTTCTCTACGTGTGCTTGATTGCTTGTGCCAAACTTTGTCTAAGAGATAATAGTAGTTGCTGCTATTTGTTCCTTGTTGTATGTTGGTCTTTGTGAGCAATAACCATTAGCTTTTCTGTTTTACAGGCCATCATTGATTGGCTGGATAAAATCCCAAATCAAGCTTATGAGCTGAGGCTTGCAAAACTAGGTTGTCGTTTCTTGCGTCAAAAAATAATGTTTTAGGGCTATTGCAGTGTCAGACCCATTCTACATTATTTTAATGATCCAAAAATAGGCCAATGGTCTATGCAATGAGGACAAAATATTGCGCATTGCTGCCAAATTGTTGTCATAGTACAAGGTTGACTTTTGAAAGCATGCTTTTTCTGCAAAGGGTCAGAAACTTGGAAACCAAGTTGGACAAGACAAGGTCCAACGGTATGGAAGGAAAACCATTTTTATTACTGAGGGAGGAAAAAAGAGATGTTTGCTTTGCAAAAAAAAAAAAAAAAATTCTAGAGATGGAGGAGATAAAAAAAATAATTTCCAAGTGACTTAAAAATTGTTTAAAGTAGAAATAAATATTTCTTGTTAAAATAATTCTACCAAAAATAATATATATATATATATATATATATATCATTTTTCTAAAGTAAGAACTATGCTCAAAAATATTTTCTTCATCAAAATCAATAAAAAGGTTGACTAAAAATAAATCTTGAGCTCACAATCTCCCATTTTTTATGATGACAAATATTTTTGATTTGCTAAAAAATTTCTCCCCCTAAAAAGTATGCTAGGAAAAAAATTATTTTCAATGAAAATGCAAGAATGATATGTGATGCAAAAATGCAGTAGTTAAACACAGTAAATCATATATCAAATTTTAATCCAGCAAGCACAGTATCAGTAGCAAAGCGCATAGCACCCGCAAATCAGCAAAGTCTCTCCCCTTTTTGGCATCATCAAAGGGGAAGAACCATAGGCAAATATTGAAAGTATTCCCATGATAGAAGTATGCAAATATTAACTCTAAACAGTAGTTAAACAGCATATCAATACACGTGATATAAACCAGCCAAGCCTTCTCTTTGAAAATTCTGGCAGTTCTTTTAGACTAAACGTTATTCCATATTGCATAGTATTTCAAGTGTAATATACCTCCAAACCAGAAAACATTATGGAATAAACCAAAAAACAACAAAACAACAAAAATACCAAGGAAAATATAAAGGTAGTTTAAAAGGAACTAGAGAGAATATATCAGTAACCAAAATCAAAATTTAAACTACTAAACCAGAGTAGTAACAGATTAAATAACCAGAAAACTAGAATATGATATAATCATGTGATATTATAATCCCAAAAGTCATATAAGATTCTGGCCATAATCCAGATTGAACAACAATCTTAGGAAGATTAATTATTAGTAAACAAAAGATTAAACATTAGTCTAAGAGCAGTAGTAGCAATAAACTAGAACAACAACAAACGGACTAAAACATCATCATCATCCATCCCAAAATATTTAAACGAACTAAAATAGCAAAAACACATAACCAAGCAAGAATAAGCCATCAATCCTCGTCAGAATCATCATCATCCACGTCCGCTAAATCTGAACTGACAAGGAGATCATTACTGGATTCAATTTCAACTCTTTCCCGATTCAGTTTGGTTCTCAAGTATGTTATCTCCTTCTTCAATGCTGGTATCTTTATTACCAATTCCACCATGGCATCTATTCTTGACATGGCACATTTCACCATGTACTTGAGCCAATTATTATGCTCTGAGTGTGGTGCCAGCTTTGATCCTTCTCCAAATTTGATATCAAATGTTTATGCAGTGGCTTTCTTTTTCTCATTACCTTGTACAAAGTTTTTAGATTTTCTTTGTTGGACTAGCATTCTTGACAACAAGCAGCTTACAGATGACGTTGTTTCGAGGCATAGGAAAAAATGACTATGCATCTGTGTTGATGGCAGCTTGCTTTTTGAATATCTTGGTTAGGATTGTCCTGTAGGGTAGCATAACTTAGCTTTTGGTGTCTTTAGTTGACTCAATCATGTGATTGAGTATGATGAAAGGCAAGTTTAGAGCACTTTTGGTCTTCAAGTGGAACAACACGTTCATCTCATTATAGTTGAGTCCGGAAAGATTTCCCAACTTTGGCATTACAACCATTTTTACTATCCTGGTCATAGTCTTTGTCACCTAATTTGCAAACTGTAAGATTGGAGTAGGCGACCACAGGGGGTCAACTGGAAAATCTGCGATCAATTCCATGGCTTCTGCAAATGTCAGCCTTGCCTTTTTCTTATCCCATCGTTTCGAGCAGTAAATTATGTTGCCCTATAAGGACACTCCCAGAATATCCCTTAATATTTCTTCATTTAATATAAACAAATGTCCATCAATAGTCGTTGCAATTTCAAAAGAGTCGCTGTGAGAAGAGTGAGAAAGATTACCGTAGAATTGTTGTACTAAAGAGTCGTATATAATATCTTCGAATATCTCAAAGAAATTTTTCCATCCAATTCCTGCAAACTTTTTTCCGATGCTTCTCATGTCATCGTCATCGCTGTCAAACTCTATTAGCATTCCGTAGGCAATCTTTCTCTTGGCCATTATTTCCATCTTGACGAAGGATTCAGGTTGAGCAGTGGACATAAGTCAGCTCAAACTTCTGGTTTGTCTTCGATAGATATGGTAAATAGGGGAACCTTTATCTTCTTCGATAACTTCAACATCATAGGAATCCTGTGGTTTCTCAGCTTTTTTTCCTTTTCCCTTCTTCACTGAAACAGAGTTCTTTGGAAACCCTTATTTGTTGTTCTCTTCAGATGCTTCTTTCAATGGATCAAGAAAATTTGGTGAAATATACATACTTTTTGTGCCAAACGAGGTGTGAACAGGTTTTTCTACACTTTGGGGCTTCTTTGTAGTCACGGGAGGAGGAGGTGCCTAGTCTTCAACAGGTTTTGTCCCTAACAATGAACTCATTCTTTGTACAATGCTTCGTCTTAAGAACTCCAGAAGTTCAATAGCAGTCATCTCAGACATTTTCAGTGGAAGAACAAAGTTTTCGTCTAGAAGAATCCTTGTGGTTTTCTTTGTCGAAGACACTTCAGAATCTCTTCAGGAAGATAGTTACTTTAGCTTCATCTTTGGTTGAGAATGGTGCCTTTTGAGTTCAAGTGTTTGGTTGAACAGAGAGAATACAAACTGTAAAGTAACTTTTTGATGAAAGGAAAACTAAACAGCAATTATGAAGTGACCTGTGCACGGCTCAAGGCGCACATACTATTGTCAAAAGAAAAGTGAAGGCAGTTTTCTTTCCTTCATCTTTTCAAATGCCATGGTCTTCAACTTAACTGATGGATCATACCCGAACCAACGCTAGCCCATGATGCATTGCGAGTTTCGATGGGCTTCTTTTAAGAAGGCCAACTTTGGGCCTATTTAGAGAAATTAACCCACTGGCCTATACGTGCAACAATTTGAAGCTTTGATGGGCTTTAGCTTATTCTAGCCCATTTTTAGACTTAAAAAAAAATCTTTTTGTTCAGCATTTTTACCAAAAGTAGCAGTAAAGTATATGCTTGATTCTGACTGAGGGTCTGGCTTGAATAAATACAAGCACAGATATGTATGCAGCATTTTGGACACTAATTAATGCAGTTATCATAGAGGTAAAGAAATCATACCTAGCTTATTAGAGCAAAGATTCCATCAAAATCAATACTTTTTATTGATTATATTCTTGAGCTACCAAACTAGCTTTGTTTCTTACCACCTTTCCAAACCGCACATTTCTCATGTCTTGTACTTGGAGTTCTGCAACATTTCTTTGTCCCAAGTGGTGTGAATAGCCATTGTCAAGGTACCAGCTTCCTTTATGCTATTTTTGTCATGTGAAGAATCAAGCATAGGTACCCATGCTTGCTTGTAACTGCCCTGATAGGCATGGTGACCAGCCTTATTGTAATAGTTACAAGTAGTTTGTGAAACCTTGCTTTTCAAAATTGGATTTTTATATCCTAAGCCACTTTTCCAAAAAGATCTCTGAAAGTTATGCTTCTACATGCCTACTAGCTTATCAAGATTATATTTGCCTTTTACAAAACTAGCTAAATCATTTGAAAGCTAAGCAAGCTTAGTTTTTAAAGATTTATTTTCTAAAAGTAATTTCTCAGAGACTTTTTTTTTTTTTGTAAATCCTCAATAAACACTTTATCTTTCTCATAAATAAAACGAATTTTATCAAGTTCTTTTTCAAGAGCCTTGATTTTCTCTTCCCTAGAAGAAAGTTTGGAAAGAATCTTTCCAACAGTTTCAGCAAGTTCATCATATGCACTAGATAAATCATCATAAAATAAGGGTTGATCATTTACCTCATTTTCAGTGTCACTATCATCAGACATAGCCATGAAGCAAATTACTTCTTCATCATCACTTGATGAGGAATCTTCATCACTCCAAGCTGCATATGCTCTTTTGTTGTTCTCCTTCTTCTTCTTTGAACATTCTGGTGCTTTATGTCTAGATTTGCCACATGTATAGCAAGTTATTTCATCTTTATCTCCTTCCTTCTCGGACTTCTGCCTGCTGTCATCCTTGTTATGCTTAGTTTTGAAACCGAGTTTATTGGATAAAGCTTGTTTCCTAAATTTCTTTTTCTATAGCAGCTTAGCAACTTTCCCGGAGAGAAGTGCTACATCACCATCACTGTCATCATCCGAAGATGAGGATGTGGCAGCAAAGGCAATATATTTCTCCTTCTTCTTTCTTTCGGCCACTCTTTTCTCCTTCTTCCTCATTATTATTTCTTCAGCTTCCAGTTCTCCACAAAGTTCATCAACAGTTATATTTGATGCTCTAGTAGTTTGCTTGAGTATATATCCTTTTGTGTCCTATTTATCTGAGAAACTCTTAAGAAGCTTTTTCACTTGCTCCTTTTGTGTGAGACTTCTACCAAGCAGCTTGAGCTATTTTATAATGTGGAGGAATCTTGTAAAATATTTTTCTATGGAATCTCCATCTTCCATGTGAAACAGTTCATATTCACTAGCATATACATCTATCCTTGATTTTTTAACTACGGTTGTTCCTTCATGTATACTTTGCAATTAATCTCACATTTCTTTAGCTGTGTTGCATGCTAAAATAACTTCATATTCTTTTGAACATACAACATTAGAAAGCATGTATTTAGCTTTCATGTGTAATAAAGCACGTTTCTTTTCTTCTTCTGTGTAGTCATATATTTTTTTAGGAACTCTCACTCCATCAACTTCTTTTGTTGGTTCTTCATATCCATTTCGTACAATGCTTAAGAGTTCAAAGTATTTTGAACCCAAAAACATTTCCATGTAGTTTCTCCAATGGTTATAGAAGGTACCATCAAAGTATGGAGGCTTGTTGCAGGAGTTTCCCATGTTGAAGTCTTCCATTTTTTTGCACAACCTAAGATCTTAACTCAAAGGATGTTAGTCCAACTTTACAGAGCCCAAGGCTTTGATACTAAATGAAAGTGCAGGTAAATATGTCCTAGAGGGAGTGAATAGGACAAATAAAAATTTTCACGGAATAAACTGTCAGTTCCCAGAATAAAGCACAATACATAAAACTTGGTTTCAAATAGTTTAAGCTTGATTACAAAAACTTCACAGTTTTAAAGCGTTATAAATCAGAGTTAAACTTTAAGCTTAAATAATATACTAACAGTAAATATGTTCTGAAAATAAAGATTATAAGGAAGAGAAAATACTCAGCTATTTATAGTAGTTCGGTCATAACAAGACCTACGTCCAATCCTCTCAAAATCCATTGAGAGTTATTTTCACTATCTCCATTGGTTTACAGGATTCCATACAAGATTCCAGCTACCTTTTACAGCAATACTACCTACGCTTGGTTTTCCAAGAGCACCAAAAACCTTTACAACTTAGACTATGTCTACACTAGTTTACAGGATTCCAGCTATCTCTTACTTGGTTTTTCAAGCTCACCATAAACCCTTTTAGTAGACTATGTCTACACTGGTTTATAAGATTCCAGCTACCTCTTACTTAGTTTTCCAAGCTCACCAAAAACCTTTACAGAAAAGAATTTTGGAGTATAAGAAATCAAGCTTAGATACGTGCTGCTTGGATTAGCTGATATTCCAGTAAGCTCAGTACACCAAACTGATGTTCAAGATGAAAGTGTTGGTGTATAGAAGTTGAAGAAGAGAAGATGAAAACTTGAAAGCTCCTTGAGAGTATTTGCAAATGAAATTTCTTGTATTCTCTCTTTTCATTTCTCTTCCCCACTTCTTCTCCACCTTGCTTTGAAGCTCTCCCTTTCTTATATAGCCATCTGAAAATATGACTGTTGGAGCATCATCATTATGTTGCTGAAAGTTCCTCTTCTCAAGGTGCGCTTGGTTGCTTGTGCCAAACTTTGTCTAAGAGATAATAATAGTTGTTGCTATTTGTTCCTTCTTGTACGTTGGTCTTTGTGAGCAATAACCATCAGCTTTTCTATTTTTCATGCCATCATGGATTGGCAGGATGAAATCCCATATCAAGCTTCTGAGCTGAGGCTTGCAAAACTAGGTTGTCGTTTCTTGTATGAAAAAGGAATGTTTTAGGGCTGTTGCAGTGTCAGACCATTCTGTACTATTTTAATGATCCAAAAATGGGTTGACTAAGGTATTGACCAATGGTCTATGCATGCGACCTATAAAGGTCATTCTAGTATACTGTGCATGTGAGGACAAAATACTACACACTGCATTGCTACCAAATTACTGTCATATTACAAGGTTGACTTTCGAAAGCATGCTTTTTCTGCAAAGGGTCAGAAATTTGGAAACCAAGTTGGACTAGACAAGGTCCAAAGGTAGGGAAGGAAAACCATTTTTATAACCGAGGGAGAAAAAAAAGAGATGTTTGATTTGCAGAAAAAAAAAAATATTTTGGAGATGGAGAAGATAAAAAAAATTTTCCAAGTGACTTAAAAATTGTTTAAAGTAGAAATAATTTTTTTTGTTAAAATAAATTTACCAAAAATAATATATATATATATATATATATATATATATATATATATATATATATATATATCATTTTAGAACCATGCTCAAAAATATTTTCGTCATAAAATCAGTAAAAAAGTTGATTAAAAATAAACCTTGAGCTAACATCTACACCACCAACCACTGCATCCTCCGTAATCACCATTTTTCCAGGAAAACCATCATGCATCTCAGACCAACTCCATTATTTATAACTAATTTTTAAAACTCCTCACTTATCTAAGCATTTACTGCATTTTGACCATTGTCAAGGGAGCACTAAAATCTCCCTTAGCAGAGCCATAGAAGCTAAAGCATCCGTTAGCAATGTCACGGAAGCTCCTGTGCAAGGAATTACAACTTTAATTAATTTATTTTAAAAAATGTAAAAGACTATAGTTAGCATCTGAGTGATGCATAGTAAATAACCTATTGATAAAATTAATTTTGAGTGTCAAATCAATTTACAACCCTTATTGAGTCCTCATGGATCTCAAAGAGAATTCCAAAATGTGAATACTATGTTGTTCTTCCTGGTAGAAGCTGAGCAACAATATCACTCGAAGCTAAGCACAATTTTTTCTCTTGAGTGTATTTTAATAGATAATGTCTTCCATATGAACTTGGCATAGGTATCCAATTATTCTTTTAGAATGGATTGCTCTTTTATTATTAAAATAAAATAATATTTAATTAATTAAATTGCTCAAACAACGTAAAGTTATGTGATCAATTAGATAAATAAAATATCGGTTTTGTAGTGTGCAAAAACTATGAGTTGTGTGGAGATTGAAGATAAGATAATAGATGCTTCTTTTTTAAAAAAAAAAAAATTAGAAAAAAATTAAGATAAGGATAATGGTAATTGAATTGCTTTAAAAATGTGAAGTGAACAATTAAATAAAAACAAGAACGAAGATTCCAAGCCATTTAACATAACACCTGAAGTTGCAGTTGCCTTCTCTTTTCTCCCGAAAGTTCGAAACTTTAATGGGAAAACAGGGGAGAAAATAGTGTGTGCTCAAGTTCTCTTCACAAATGCACACTTGCTGTGATATTTATGTGTGGGTGTGTGAAAAAAGGGAGAAAATCTAAAGAAGAGTTGCTAGAGGGCCAAGTAGGATAAAGAAATGAAAAATGCTATGGGTACAATCGTTGATGTGCACCTTCTGTTATATACTGTGTTTTATGGTTATTTATAAGAGTAAAATTATAAAAGATAAGGAAATTAAAAATAAGAAAGATATAAAAAATAAGTACAAAAAGTAAATGTACACATACATATACATATAATATGTGTCCATGCAAAAATAATCTAAGAAGCTCTTGTGGATAGATTTTGAACCAATGGCAGCTGGATGTTCATCCAAATCTCATGTTACTTCCAACCACGAGGACCATCACTTCAGCTCCTATTCTCATCTGGTGGCTTTTTATTTTTCTGATGTTACATCTTTGAGAGATTGAAATTAATAGGAGATCCCAAAAAGAAACCAAACCAATTTAATGAACGAAGCTAAGATGATAATGAGCAAACAAGATTTTCCACCCTCTCGAGGACACAAAATAATGGGATATTTGCCACTAAATGATTTTGAGAATGAAGGTTTGCCTTTTCAAAATTCTTCACACTAAATTTTCCGGATATGTTTTTAAATGGAAGTTATCTATCACCAAGGAAAAAAAAAACAAAAAAAAAAAGAGTTTCACTACTGGTTACCACTTAATAATCAGGCATTAGCTAAAGAGAGAAAATAACTTACTCATACAAACGAGTCCCACATCGAGCAACTAAGATGTGGTAGCAGGAGTTGTGCCTACAAAAGATAATGATTGAATAGTTCGAACATACGGAGCCGTGTGATAAATACATAGCGAATTATTCTTTCGCCTTTTACTAAAGAATACCGTGTATTTGTCACTTGAAGCGGCATACACTAAATTTTGGAGGGCCTTTTCTTTGGAAGGCTCCACACAATTCTTAGTTAATTTTTTGTTTTTTGTATGATAGAGTTATCCAAAAATTATAATCATGGTTTTGAGTTTAAAATGTATCCAAATTTCCATAGCTATCCAATGCTCTAATAGAACATGTATGTCCCGGCCTGCAAGTAGGCCCAGAAGTTGAAAGGATGAAGGTCATGGACAATTGTGTATATTATTATAAGGTTCCCTCAGTTGACCCTCTGTGAGTTAGAGTGAGGGGGTTGCACTGATCGATGTTAAGTGTTAGATCTCTAGACCTGTGTCAATGTGGTATGTGGTATGTGGTATCAGAGCCAAGTCTCCTCCAGCTAAAGGGGTTGATCTTGCCACAAGACACTAGGGTATCCCCCAAATACTTGCTTCAGTGTCTTGGCCCGGGCTGGCCTTAGGCTATGTGCAGAGGGGCCATTACCTAGGGCCACAGTAACAATAATTATTTTTTAATTCTATTTACTTGTATGATATCTTATGCCATCTGGGTGAAAGTGGTTTGTTTTAGTATAACATATCAAACCTAAATGAGTAAAGTCCTACGTAAGTTAAAGTCTTATGAAGGATATATAAATAGAAAAGATTTTATATAATTAATAATTTAAAGTTAAAGTCCTACGTAACTTAAATTTCTAGTGCTTTCTGGATTTCATGTAGTAGTTTGCAGTTTGGTTAAGGGTTGGAATCTGTCAGCAATCTTTGTTGTGCTTAGATTTATCATTCTTAAGCCAATAGGAACAGAGGGTTGCAATATTTTATAATGTTGAGAGTATGTTTTGGCGCCAGAGATCTATAAAATCTTTGGTATTCGCTCCCTCGGTTGTCGCATTATAGTCTCTATGTTTTTAATTATAACATATTTTTAATCGAAATATATAGTTAAAAAAAAAAATTAAATTTTTTTTTTTTTAAATTTTATAGTGAGTCATATATTAAAAAACACACGAAAATTATAGAATGACCTTATAATATAAAATAAAAGGAATACAATTTACACTTTAATTAGATCATCCAAATCCATTCTTCATAGAAATGTTGAAACTTAAGATGAAACTTTAAACAAGTAATTAGGGACTGTGTGGTTTAATAAATGTTTTCATATATATATTTTTTAAAATGTATTAAAATTTTATTTTCTGAAAATATATTTATGTATTTTTATTTTGATTTGTTTTTATATTTATTAAGTATTTAATAATCAACTTAATTATCATCAACCATTTTTGTAAGTATGAAAATAACTTCTTTTTTTGCTTTTATTTTTTAGTGTATTTCTAAAAAATATTTTTAATGAAAATATTTCTTACTTACTAAATTAAATATGTTTTCAAGCCTCATTTTATTTTCACTTGAAATGAAAACAAAATTGACTAAAGCAAATACGCTCTTAGTTGTTCAAGTTTTATGGTTTACATTGTTTTGTTTTTGGTGGAAGTTGACGTTTATGTTTCGTTTGCCATTTTTATTTTCATTATCACATGCAAAGGATTGTTTAGCACTTAACATCATTTGCATTAGTTTTAAAACCTTGCTTTTGAGATGTAAAAGTAATTTTTTAGTGATTAAATATACTTTTTTTTATATATATACAATGACTGGCATTTTATAGAAAAAAAAAAATAGAGGTGCTTTTATTTTATAAAAACTATTTTTATTTTTTATTTTCTAGTGGTGATTATGATGAAAAGAAAAAAGTCAAACGACCTCTAAGGCTCCAAGTGAATCAATTTTTCAAATTTTCACATTGACCGGATTCCACTTAAACCCATCCAACTGATTAAGGATACACTTATTAGCATATACTATTTTTTTATACCATGAATTGTAATTATTTTGCGGAGATAAAATTATAAATAAAAAATAAAAAATTATAAAAATAAATATAAAATTTTAAATATTTTTGTAGTACATCGAAACATAATAGTTTCTACAAAATACTTAGCATAAAATTAAATAACAGACTTTTATTTTTGTGGATACATATGATAACAAAAACATTCCAACAACTAACCTCCTAAAATCTACTAGAACGTTGCTAGTAGCTTAGCAAGTTTTTATTTTCATTGACACAATTTAAGTAGATAATGGTCTCCATTAGGTATTAGGTATTTAATCATTTTTTAACAACGAAAATAGCACAAACATTGGAAATTGACTGTACAATGTCCTGTTTCTCCATGCTCCTTTTCCTTGCATACATCAGAACAACTTCTACTGCAAAAACAAGGGCCATGAAATTGTGCGCTAAACTGAAAAATTAAGCACTCACCAATATCCTCAGATGGTATGATCCCTACACGGATATAAAGATGGAAGAAAAAAAAGGAATAATAATTAGGCAAAGTAAGAATGATACTGGTTCAAATATGATTATGATTCTTAACAGATACGGAACGAAACTAACCACCGTTGGTTGAGGGAAAGAGAACAGAAAGGCAGAGAAAGGCAACAATGAAAGTGGAGGATCCAGAAAGAGAAGCCATTGCCATTCTTGATTGAAACTGAAGTCACTTGGGGTGCTCAAGGGAAGTGTTTGGTTGGGCATATATATATATATATATAAAAGGTGAAAGAGAGGCATTGTTGTTGAGCACTTGTTATCTTCCTTTCTTTGCTTTGCAGAGTTGGGAATTTGGATGTACGAGCTTTGTTTCCGGATCTTGGGTTGTCAATTCGGCTTTGATGTGGATCAACTTTCCTAATTGAATTACACCTATAGGCTCTGGCATGAACCCAGGAGCCCATAAGCCCAGTCACTAGTCACCATGCCACTGACCACGTATAAAAGACAAGAAGTCTCTAGAAAAGGGGACATCATCACAAAAAAATAACTCAAAATAATTTATCTAGAGAGACTACACAAGGAGAGAAAAATATCAAGAGAGAACAGGGTGGCAAAAGGCTTCCGTTGGGGCACTATTAAGTTGGGTCCTCCTTTGACCACTCAACGGGCTTGCTTCGTTTTGTATCCTTTGTTCTTTAGTATCCATATCATGCTGTTGGGTGGCATCACAACACTAGTTTACAGTCCTTCCCTATCTATTCTGCATTGCCAAATTCAATCTACTTAATAGCTAATCTTCTATTTTTTAAGTATTGAAATTATTTTAACATATCAATTTAAAAGTCAAAACTTATAAAATATTTTTTTTTAATTAAACATTATTTGAAATGTGTTCAACATAGGTCATACAGATATTGTGTCAGTATCAAAACATGTCGTACACTCCAACACCCATAAATCAAAAGGTGAC
Source organism: Bauhinia variegata (assembly GCA_022379115.2). NCBI lineage: Eukaryota > Viridiplantae > Streptophyta > Magnoliopsida > Fabales > Fabaceae > Bauhinia > Bauhinia variegata. Next base: position 17,391,776 of record CM039434.1, on the reverse strand, counting down.
TGTACTTCTTGGGTCACCAATGACACAATGGTTTTTCTCATCATGTGCTATAAATTTAGAGGTTCGCTTCACATAACGGTTGTATAATTTCTGGGGGAATAGTCTATCCACTGTCACCACCACTGATTTCTGCATCTTATTTGACACCACCGTTCCCACTACCTGCTTCATCTTCTTTCGTCACCTGCAATCCCCTTTCAGTCCTACTTGCAGCCGATAAAACAAAAATCAGAATCCCACAACAGTAGTGTACCAATTAACCTACCAACACAGATATATGTTAATGGCAAAAATAACTCAGAAGCAAACAGGACCAAATTGTTTGTCCCACTGCACAAATCAGAAAGTGTTTCATTTATATTAATTGGTCAAAAACTAATTCAGTGATTAATAAATAAATTTTTATAATCATATAGTTATGGGACTAAATTTGACACAGTGCAATATTAGAAGAGAGATTGAAAATTTCTACGAGAAAGTAGGGAAGGGGATAAAAAAGGAGAGACCTGCAAATGAACTTATAGAAAATGCACATTGCAAGATTTCCAAATTTACTAAGTTAAAAAAGAGAATGATCAATGATATAATGAATTGATTTATGAAAGAATAAATTATAAGGTGAGCCAAGAAGAAGGTCAAATGACAGTATGCACAGAACCAACCTGAAAGAAAAGCAAGAAAAGAATTCAATCTGTAGTGCTCTTGCGTTCAACAGCCAAGAGCTGAATGAACAGAGTTGCTGCTATAGAATTAGAAGTTGAAGCCCTTTGCCTTGCGGACAGGAAATGATTTACTGTTTCGGTTTTGGTGAATGGACTTAATGGGCTTTTCAAGTTTTGTTTTCACTATGGCCCAATCAATTAAAATTGAGAATTATTTTATATTCCTCTTTACTTTTTATCTATTTTAAAAGAAAATTTTTGTTATTATTTATCTTTTGTTTTAAAATTATATTTATCGTTAATTTTTTATTCTTATTATTTATCTATACATTAGTAAATAGAATAATTATAATGATAAAAATTTTGACAGTAAAATAAAAAAAATGATAAAACAAGAAATTAAATGATAAATTTAGTTTGATCAAGAAAAATAAATACATACCTTAATCTATATGATTTAATTTAAAACAACAAATAAATAAATAGTAATAAAGGCAGTATATTACAAGTTGTGTATACAACTCATGTACAAATATACACCATTTGAAAGAAAATATAATTTACATGTACTAAATTTTAAAAAATTACTCAAATGTACTAAATTTTAAAGAACACATGTAACTTAATACAACTTTCGTCTAAATATGCGTATTACAATGATACAACTTTATTAAAATTTAGTATATTTAGGTAATTTTTTTTTAAAATAATCTAGTAGATATGAGTAAACATTTTTCTTTCAAATGGTATAGCATATCATTACATTACCTCATAAATCTATTACGTTTATTACATAAATTCTGCCCCTAGAGTTGCCAAAATTGATAAATTGACTAATGCTCAACCTTAGCCCATGGTATTGGTACAGAATAAATAGTCTTAAGATTAAAATATTATTGCAAAAAAAAAAAGAAAGAAATGGAGAAACATAAATATTAAATAAATTATCTCTTCAAAGTATGGAAATTTCACTGTGTCAATTTCATGAAATAAAGTAATAAACAAAAGGCATTTTCTGGGCCCATGATTCGTAATCCCACGTTTCCCTAAAGTCATATGCAGTGGGTCCACATAGATACTGGGCAGATAGCAGACCAAGTTAATGCATTGCTAACTTTCAACCTCTAGTGCTCTTCTCTACCATAAAGAACATTATTATCTCACCAAAACTAAAGTTAGCCACAAATTGTTTTCTCTCTCTCTCTCTTTTTTATATAGCCAAAATAATTATAGTAACTATAAGTAAACTTATCTTTCTCTTTTAGAGAAATATAAACCACTTAATCAGAAAGTATAAAAATATATAAAAGAAAAAAAAACTCAAATCAAGCGAAATTATCATAGGTTCTGTATTTTTGATAATATATTATATTTATCTCACTCTTTTTTAATTAATTAAAATTGTTAAGTAACTTAAATAATACTTTCATGGCGTTACTTTATAATTTTTTTAAACTAATCAAAAAATAGCGAAATAGAAAATGAAGGTGTGATGATGCCCTGTATACATAATAATTCGTACATTTTACCAAGAGATGATGGGATTTAAAGAAGAAATGGTCAATATTGTTCAACATTACATCACTTCCAGAGACTCCAAATTCAACATTCTTTATTGGAGAAAACTTGTTGCACCTCTGTCATCAAATCAAAGTAGAAGATTAAATAATGTGTATCAGGTAAAAATTATAGACTTGGTAATAAAAAAATCAAAATTGCATACGTGTGATTATAGTAATAACATTTTTTTTTTAATTTAGAAAATCAATTTGAGAAAAAAGAAAAAGAGAGAAGACTAAACTAGTTATTATGACAAATTGGATTCAAATCTCACATGGACCAATCATTTTGTTTCGTACATACAACATTATTAATCTCATCAAATTAAAGTTATAGTCAAACACATTTAGATGATTTACTTAAATCACCTAAAAATAATATCATTTAAAACACGTACGCTGAATTAATTTGTTATTCATCTACTAAAAAACAGATAAATAACAGAGTATACTCAACAATGAAGTTCTTCGACTCTATCATTTAATTATACATGTACCTGGAATTAAATCAATGGTACATTATGTTGGTTAAAATTTCATCAATATTACTTGTATAAATAATATTAACCCAATCTAACTTATTAGGGGTCCCATAAGGAATGTTGTTCCATTCCCTCCCATTCAGTGAAGTAATCTGATTCATGGTTCAATACCATAGACTCATCAAAGCCCAACATGAGAGCCTCAGCCATTTGCATCCACATCTTCGGTGAATCCAATGGTGACTCATTAATGGCTTGAATTTGGCTCGGTGACAACCTCACCGTCGCTGGAACCAAACTTGCGCTGCCCGTCTCCGGTGACCCTCGCACCGGTCTCCTGAACCTTAATGCCGCTTGTTGAGCCGCCAATTGCACGTCCTCAGCTCTTGAGCTCGCCGGCCGGGGTAAGCTCTCAGCCAATTCGGGGAAATTAAGCTTCGCCGCGCGCCCTCGGAGATGCAGAGCCGCAACATCATAAGCTGCCGCTGCCATTTCCGGTGCCTCATAGCTCCCTAACCATATCCGGGTTTTCTTGCCTGGTTCGCGAATTTCAGACACCCATTTGCCCCATTTTCGCTTGCGGACTCCGTGGTAGGATGGTGGAGAAACGACGCAGTTTGGCATGGTGGTGGATTCTTCCATTGGATGAAGAAGAAGGGTTAAGAGAGTGAGGGAGTGATGGTGTGGGGGTGGCATATATAAAAAGAGGGTGCTGCGGTTTCTGGTAGCTAAGGGGCCATTGGAAAAGAAGAGGTGAGTTTCCGAGCAGTTACGTAAGTGGAAACATGCTGTCAATGAGAGAGCAAATGCACGTTTAGAATTATTGAAGCCTGATGTCACATTGAAAAGTTTTATTTAAGACTTTCTTTTTTGTCATCAGTAATTGCGTATTGCACACTTTCATGTATCACATAATCTAAACTTAATTTTTAATATTAATTTATACTTTATTGTATAAGATTTCTACACAAAGATTAAGAATTCATTAATAATATCTAGTACATTAACTTTAATATTTTTATTTAATTTATTTATTTTTAGTTAATTCAATTAAGTGAGAAATGAGTTAATTAATAAAGTTAGAGCATATATAAAAATAAATAAATAAATTTAACAATGTCTTAATTTTCTAAAATAGCAATATTTTACAAATCGAGAGAGAATAACATTTTTATTATTAGATGATGTTAATTCACTATTAAGGGAACAATATATGTGATATTTAACTATGGGTTGTAACAAAAACAAATTATGACTAAGTGATTTAAGATCGTTTTCAAGACTTTATATTATGGTACTCCTTTTGTCTTTTTTAAGGTCATTTTATCCGAATCACATGATTTAAAAGAATTGTAAAAATTTAGTTAATGTTTTGATATTTAAAAAGAAATTATCACAATACTTTAATTTTATTTTTATTTAAAGTCATATTTTATAATTAAAATATTGAAATTAGAAAAGGTCAATAGTAGTGAAAGCAAATATGAGAAAAATAATAAATGTTTCTAAAACATCGTAAATAGTTTTATTTTAAAGACCATAATTTTTTTAAAAAAAAATCTTATAAATAGGACGATAATAGTATTAATTTGTAATTCAATCAAAAGTAATAGCCAAAGTTTGTAATATTTATTCCTCAATTGAATTTTAATCTGAAAAATGAAAAGTTACCATTACTAGTCAAGCCACTAGTTTCTTTTTATTATTGAATGATCTAGATAATTTATGAAAGTTCAACATTTTTAATATATAAAAATAAAGGTTACTATACTACTCTTATGCATTATTACAAGGCTAATTAATTAATGTTTAAGTTGCATGCATTTTAATTTTGGATAACTTTTTCAGTTATAGAAAAAAAGTTTAGGGTTGAGAGAAAGCTGCCATGTTGCAAGCTCACTACATCACATGCCTTTGCAAGGGCTTATAACCTACCAAAGAAGCATGTATGTAATTAATAAAATTGTAAATTATTGATATCACAATTTATAAAATCAATATATTAAGTCTTTCATACTATAATGTAAAAGGTCTTAAGCTCAAAATTGAAATCATTTGATTGTGAAGAATTTATAGTTTATTATTGTCTATTTTGAATTGAAATTTGTCTTAAACATAAAGAATGTGAGAATTTCATTTTTGATTTGATATCCCTTACTAGCTTCTCTCTTTCTTTTTCTTTTAGATAAAAATTTAAGTGAGTTAAGTCCTGAGAACTCACTATAGTCAGGGCATGCTTTCGAACTCAAATAATATTTACAATTTTTTTTTTTATAAATTATCCATTAATAAAATTTTCACTTTAATAAAAAAAACTCAAACTTATGTCCTTTTAAAATATAAATAATGTCTTTATCAATTACATAAACTTTTGTTGGTTATACTCATGTCCTTTCCCATTGACCGAAAGCATGAAAATGCGTCTTTTCGTAATAATGAATTGGCAATTCCACTTTTAGAATTAAAATTCAATACAATATGAACAAATGACATTCATCACCTAAACTTGTTATATTGAACATAATTTTTCTGTGTTAATTAATTAATTGTAGTATTAACTAGTGAGTGAATGTGTAATTAATTAGTTTATTTTTTATGCCTCATTCTAGGCTTTTTTTTTATTATTATTTTTCTTAATTAGTGTTTTATCTTATCAAAATGCCTTGGATGTTATTCGACAAAATACTGGAATACCAAATATATTCTCGTCAATTTCAATTTTATCCCCTAACTTCAACATATTAATTTCACTTTCATTTCTTAAATTTCAAAATGGTGCTATAATAGCATTAGTTTAAAGAGAAAGTTTGATTATGTCAACTAATTAATGATGGCCTTCTTTGAAACAAACACGATAAAGTAAATGGTGGTTACCGACTACTTGAATATTTCAGGAGCATTTTTATCACTGCAAATTTAGTCAATATTCCCATGGTAAAAAGTAGTTAGTTCTTCCTAAGAAAAAAATAATAATAATTGTAAGTAGTTTATGGTAAGAAAAAAATTAAATGAATTAAAGTTTCAACAGCTCACTATAACAAAATACGTTTGAAGTCTCAAAAAATATTTACAAAAATACTTAAATGTATATAAATAAAGGGGTTTAAAATGGTAATTATTTTTTAATCATTTATTTTAATACATGGTAGTTATTGTAGCAAGGTTGACCGCTTCTAAGCTAGTTTCATTCTCGGAAAGGAAGGATAAACCTAAGCCTTGACTATTTGTGATACAATTACGGTTTAATTAGTTATAAAAATGTACAAATAATAATAATAACTAAAGGCACAGACCGCATAAAATAAATAAATAAATAAATAAAGGGCACATAAATTAACTGGAGGGCCACAAAGTTTGTCAAACTTTAGAAATTAACTGAGGGAAATAGTCCACCTTGGACATTAGACTTGGACAATTTGACCCCAATGGACACACGGTTAATTGCTCCTCCATTCCATAATACGTGTTATTTTAGATTTTTTATTTTATTTCAAAATATATATTATTTAATTTTTAAAACTTTATTCATTGTTTTATATTTATTTTATACTCTTATTTAATAAGATAGATGAAGTTGATAAAGTAATTAAGGAAGATATTGAATAATTTAGTCAAATTGCAATAAATTTTAAATGTATTTAATGAATTCTTAATATTTATACAAAAATCTTAAATAACACATAGAATGAAAGAAATAATGAACTGTGTTATAAAAAAGGTTAACAATGAAAACTAACATAAAAAAAAAATCTAAAATATAAGAATCCTATAAGAAAAATAAATTATAAAGACTTGCATTAGAATAGATTAAAACTATGAGGACCGTAGAATTCATTTATTTTTTCTTATCTCTAAATATCCACATTATTATTGAATTTTTATCTGATGATAGGAATATATATCGATGATTAGATGTGGTTTTCAGATATTTTTAGCATTCATGTAGTATGTCATTCCACATAAAAAGATATTTGTATCTAATACTTATCTCAAATTTTTTGTTTTTTAAGATTGTTGTACACACATTAAGTAATCATAATCAGTGCATGATATTAACACAATATCTTTATTTATAGTGTAAACAAAGGAGAAAATGATTAAGTTATCACTAACAAAATTTTAAAATTATAAAAATATAATTATTTTGAGATTAAAAATATTTAAAACAACAAAAAAAATTATAAGAGAAAGAGTGTAATTTTTTTAATCATAAAAAAAAAAAAAAAGAATTTGTAACAAGTGTTGTCGTTTTGGCAAGGAATAGACAGTTAAAGAGTGAAGCGGCGGTTGGCGGTGTACGCGCATACCGTACTTGAGTTGAGTACGGTATGGGACGGTGGCGTGGCGGTGAATTTGTTGTTTTCTTCTTTATTGGTCGGTGGCGTAGCAAGGATAAGAAAGCAACACATCATGCCCTTGTAAGTAGTAGTAAGTATGGGGCTGCGGCTGTGGCACTAAAATGAAAGCATATATAGCTTGATCCAGCTGTTACGGGAAAATACAACTTTGACCCAAACAGTAAAAGGTTTGACTTACAGGCAAACCAATATAATTTCATTATGTTAATTATTCACGTGTTGCTATAATTTATTTATTGGACTAATAGTAAAGAACTTGACCACAAGTATGGACAAAATGTGGGTAAGTCTTCACATTTGGATTCTTTCTTTGGTTAGTTTAAGTTCACACTCATTACAAATTTTTATATTAGATTTCCTTCCCTTTGAATTTCTGAACCATTCAATTGGTGTCCCAATTACTTGGAAACAATGTTCTAAGGCAGTTTAAATTAATTTCCAAAAAATTTAAAATTAAAAGAAAAAAAAACCTTCACTTTTGTATATCTAAATCATATCTAAAAACAGTTGGACTTCACTAATGAAACATTTTTGATACTCACGAGTAAAATTAATACTTGTATTTTATGAAATGAATAGTTTAGAATTCTTCATTGTACTTTTAAGTTTTCAACACATTATTGAAATTTAAATAATTATTTATTGAAATCTTTGAAAGTATAAACTATTATTTATTGGAACTTGATATTGATTTCAAAGAACATGTAATTTAAGTAATTATTCAACTGTTTTCTTATTTATTTATTTTTTCACACTATTCAAGGGCCCCATGTTTATTTGGATTTAGCTATACACTGCATTCTGAGAGATGGAATATGTAATATGCCTAAGCAACTTCAATTTAAGCTTTTACTAGGGTTGTCAATCAGGGCTATAAGTCATAACTTCACTGTAAGAGACAAGTTTAACAGCTTGTGCCTACAGTGTGGAACCTTCGAAATGCACAAACATGAGGAGATAGTGTAGACATAGCTAATGCACAATGTAACTATAATGGTTTAGCCAACTAAGTATATGTCTATTCCCTCTTACTCTATCAAGGAATTCCACTAGAATATAACATAATATATATATATATATATATATATATATATATATATATATATATATATATATATATATATATATATATATATATATATATATATATATATATTAATATTAAGATGTCCTAAACCAATGAAGATCGAGTCATATATGTCGCATTGTATTATAGATACTTGACAATATGAAATAGGGTTTGGCTTAGAGTTAATGTTGTCTCTCAACACTAGTATTAACTTTAACATCTCAAGTTTAATCCCTCCTCTCTCTAAGTTGAAATCCATAGTATCCTAGTTCTAACTTCCATTAAAAGAAAAAAAGATACTCCACTAGTATTTTGGCTAGCAATGTATTGTGCACATGCCGTATTTATTGAATAGAGTGTATGATTGTTGAATCTCTTAAATGTCCAATTTGTTAATGTTATGAGTTGTCCAATTTGAGGGGTGTAGAGGAGAGGGAAGGGATTTTGAAAAGATCACCTCGTTTGGGTAATTAAGTTAAAGAAGAGGGGAGAGAGAATTAAAAATAAAATTATCATATTTTTTTCCTCACTTCCTCTCCTTCAAAAATGGAGAGATTATGTTTAGTTACTATATTATCCTTCATATTATATTTATTTTTTATTTTTTTCTTATAAGATTATAATAATAAATTCGCTCGGTCCTGTTTTGGTGTCGGTTGCATTTCTCTTCCCCAAGTAAGCTAGAATTAGCTTTGTGATACACAATGGAAGCTGTGTTTGCTTGGTTTTATATAACATGGACCTTTCTTAGTTTAGTCGAATAATGAAATGGTTAATGGGTCTAAATTAGTTTTCTGTTTGAGGCCCATTTTTCAGACACACCCCTTAACACATGGGGTGTGTGCCAAAGAAATTACCACTCTAAGATTGGGTTTATGAGTTCTTGGGCCTACGCTAAGTCTTTTCTGGTTAATTTTTTGTTATTGTATTTTGGGTTGAGTCTTATCGGAGTTTTAGTTTCTATTAGGTTTGAGTTAGTTTCGGCTTTATACTTGCTAATCTTACTTATCTTTATTTCTCATCAATGGACCATACCATTACTCAACTTTTGCCACAATTTGACACATAATATTTTTTTTATCATAATTTTCTTTTTTTATCTTTAATGAATAATATAAATTTTTTATTAAAAATAATTATAAATTATATTTCAAATTTTATATCACTCTTGGGAATGGATAAAATATATTATTATTTTATTTTTTTCTAATTTCTTAATACTTTACTTTTCTTAGCATATTTAATTTTATCTGATATATATATATATATACACACACATAATAATTACACATTTTAAAGTAATAAATTATTTATCTTCTTAAAATTTAATTTACTTATTTTGATATATAATACTCTCAATATTAGTGTGTATTATTTGTGACAATTTTAGTATTGTTACAAATCATATAAAGGTTTAAATAGAAGTATAAATGATGAGATCACTACCTCATAAACATATAACTCTATGTGATGATTTTATATAATATCATAATTTTATAATAAACTAGCCATGTAAAGTAGTTGTGACTAAAAATATTATAATTGTGCATTTTTATAAGTGACTAAAAATATTATATTTGTGTCACGTGTCTTAAATTATTTGTGACAATACGTAACGTCACTAATAGTTTTTAATGGGTAATTTTAATGCTTTATTTTATATTTTATATTGATAAGTTTCAGTAATTGTTAAATTAAATGCTTGTATTAACCCAAAGATTGATGCTCATAATTGAAAAAAAAAAAAAAAAAAAGCTCTTCTAATATAATTTTTTTTATTTATTTTAAAAAGAGTTGCCATAAAAAGTTGAAATCAAAATTTCAAAAATTTAAAAATGTATAGACATGAGTATGCATTTGTCTTACTTTCCTCCAATGCAAACCAAATCATCGCTTGGTTTAGTGTTGGATGAAGCCACAAATCTTGCTCGCAAATTGCGTTTTGCTTCATTTACGTGGGTCCCTTGTGAATGTAATGGGTTGCTTACTTACTTTTTAATAAATATAAGCAAAAGAAATGTATTGGAATAAGAAATAAATCTTTTTAATAATAATGTAACAAAAGTGTGCACTTAATTTAAGGGAAATGCAACTTTTATAATTATTTGTATGCACTCTTTATACATACTTATATTTGTTAGTTAATTACAAAAGTAAAATTATATAAAAAATAAATATAAAACTATAAATATACTTATAACATTTCTCTTAATTACATTTAAATTATTATAATTTTGTAAATAAATAAATATAAAAAGATACAAGAGATATAGAAGTAGAAACATTAGTTATATTGTATTTCTTTTTTTCTTTTGGCATTTAAACTGTGCAAACAACCCAAGAAAAAATAGAAACGAAACAATTACAACAAAGATAGAGGGGCACTTGGAAACCCCATTTTCATCAGCAACCAACAACGACAATAAGTTTGAAGGAGGCCATGCAAGATGCATCAAACCAAACTCCTGACTGATATTGTAACTTGCCATCCAATCTACACGTGTTAGGAGATCTCTTGGTTTAGTAGTTGACAACCCTAACTTACAAGTTTAAAAATAATAATATAAGATAACTCATAGAGCATTTTCTCCAATAAAATAATACTGAAAAGAATGTACTCTTAGGTAAAGTTCTAGCATAATTTATCTAAAGCAATTTAAGAAATCTAACCATTAAAGAAAAATGTATAAAACTACATCATTAATTAAAAGAATTGACAAATAGCCATAACTAGACTAAACTTTGTTGTATCTAATAGGAAATTGAGAAATACATACAAAACCAAAAGGCGGAGTAATACATGAAATTAGCATTTATTAAGAAATAGACAATACAAACTAAGATACTTATTAATTTTAATTGATGCAACAACTAAGTAATCACATATTAGTTTATTGTTAACTCATAACTTGAAATTTATGAGATTATTTGCCTAATTAATTGAATTAAAAGCATAATACCTTAATTAAATCTAGTTGAGCAACACAATTAGTTAATGCTAGTGAATTCATTCCTCAAAGTGACTATTGGAATATAAAAAGTGGACTTGCAAGTGCCTAAAATTAATTGCAATACCACTACTTATGAATTCTAAACTTCCAAAATTTATTCAGGAACATGTGATGATTCATGTTGTAGCATTAATTTGCATCATCCAATAAGTTATTTGAACCCCATTTACAATTAGCTTATAATCAAAAGCCAAGTATATCCCATCTAACAAATTTTGAATGTGCTTTTAATTGCTTTACCACAATGCATAAAGATGAGACCTCAATGGAGGTTAAAAATATATATTAGATTATATATATATATATATATATATATATATGAATTATCAAAAGGAGATTTACTTACGGCTTAGCTTGCCAGTTGTTTTTTCCGATAAATAATTTTTTCCAAATATGGGGGGAGAGAATAAGGCAATTAAAAAAATAGATTATTTAGAATAAATTATCATCTTAATCCTTATACAAATTAAATATGGACTAGAAGTTTATATGATAATTCATTTGTAAGGTTTAATCAATAAACTATCAGAAGCATTGCCTAAATAGTAAAAATGACTAAAATATGTGTACCAACTGCTAACTGGTCTAGTCAAAGTATAACTACAAAAGCATGAAGAGTGGCAAACACACTAGTTCTAAAGATAAAATCCTCGAAAAAAAAGGAGCTAAGAATTAAGGTGGTCAAATCAAAGATAAAATAACTTTAGAAGAGTCCTTAAGCATAACTAGTGTTTTAATTTCAAAAGAAACTATAAAAATAATGAGAACTATGAAAATAATAAGATCTCAATAGAATCTAATAGAATTAGAATGAAGTCAATATTGTTAACAATGTTTCACATATAATATAGCACATTATGTGCTAAAAGATATTGAGAATCATTAGCAAAAATCTATAGACAAAAAAATTATTAGCCTAAAATGAGAAGACGTAATTAAGGTTTGCTTGAAAAGTAAAAAGTTTTGGACTTGCAGTCCATATACCATAAGTGTAAAGCAAGTTATAGACAAATGGCTTTTGTGTGAATACAAAATGAAAATGATAAAATAAAGAGAAGCTCAAGGGCTTTTCGTAAATAACTATCATTGATTTTGAATAGATATACTCAATTGTGGTGGATGCAAGTACTTGATGGTATTTAATTAGTTTGACATTACATGAATAACATTATTTGCGTCTAATGAATATTGTTACAATTAACTCATTTAATAATGACGTTCTTAAAGGATTTGATTTGCTTGAAGCAATTTAGATGATAGTTTGAGTTAATATTTGCTGAAGAAAATATATGGAAATGACCCACATATTAGTAAGTTGTGTCGGTAATTTATTATTGGAACTCTTAAAGAGCTTTCAAAGCCACAAATTACTTAAAGAGATAACTTGCATCAAATGCTTATATAGTAGAAGTGATAAAGTGATTTTATATATATATATATAAATTACATCTATTGTGCAGTCTAAGGATGAAAGATCACTAGATGTAAAAAAAAAAAAAAATCCTTTTAGAGAAATTTTGAGAATGGTAAAAAAAAAATATTTGGTCCAAAAGTACCAATTCTTAGTACACTTTAACTAGTTCGTTAATGTGGCAATCTAGCAAATTTGGTATTAAGGCACTAACTTAAAAAATTTTCTACAATGTGGGAGTTCGGTACTAAGACACAAATATTTCAATTGATATGCACTGTACTCTTTTTTTCTTGACCATGGTTTTTCCTTGGGTTTTCCCGGTAAAGTTTTCAATGAGATAGTATTTGAGAGCCTATACAAAGGTTGATGTACTCTTTTTACCTTTACTAGGTTTTTAATGATGCACATTCTTTAATAGTGGACACCCAAAGGAGAGTATTATGAATATTTTGGAGGTCTATCTAAAATATTATTTACCTTAAAACTCAATCTCTAATTTGTATTTATCTAATATAATTAATTACAAGATAATTATCATTTCTAGGATTTTATTTGTACTAGAATTCTTCCTACTATTTGTATAAAAACCCTTTTAGTAGATGAATAAAGGTTGTTCTCTTTAAAGGCTTTACTTACTTCATTTTCTTCTCTTAATTCTCTCTACTTTAATCTTTGTATCTCTTATTTCACAACAACATCTGTATATTTGAAAAGAGCCGATTCTTTGCACTTAAAGAGACACGTACAACTCTAATGATGAAAGTTTACAATATTGATGATGATATACTTTGATGTCTCCTAGAAAGAGAATCACATATCTTAGAAGAATGAAGTATCTTTTCCTTTCAATGTAGTACAGGTGAAGTCATAATGAAATCATTTATGAATCAAAACTTAAGAAGGGGCAAAAGAATAAAATAAACTACCATTACAAAAAGAGATTAAATTTTACGACTCAAAGCTTAACCAAATTCTGCCACATGCCCCACATAGTCTTCAGGTAAAGATTTTCATCAAGCTTTTGTTCTTTTTTTTTTTTTTTTTCATAGTTTAAAAATATGAATTTTTAATATTAACCGTATACTAAAAAAATTTATATTTAATATTAAAATTTTATTTTTAAAAATTATACTAGTACACTAAACCAAAGCCTGTGTTTACATAATGAACATTAAGTACCTAAATTTGCAAATTTACAGTGTTTGTTTGATGAGTGGGAAAGAGACTGTCAAAAATCCTCCAAAAGTTGCCCCTCGCTTAAGCTATGCCTTACTTTTCCGTCAAAGACTTGTCACACTTCAGTCAAAATTAGGGTTTGACTGCGGCACCGGCATTTCTAAGCATTGCTGCCCCACAAGATCCCCGGATTACGAAGATTCCATTGGCCAATCAATTTTGAGTCAACAGAAAATTAATGTCCTTTAGAAGTTGATTATCTATAAATTAATCAATCTTCAATTGATTAATTAATAATGTTGAAGACTCTTCCTATTTCCTAAATGTGTGTTGCAGCTGTTTCCCTCACTTATTGATGTCGTTGTCTCTTTATCAATTACGCTCTTTTTCTTTTCATCTCAAATTACAAATAAAATTAATTTTTTCAGATGTAAATACAATTATCGTATTTTTAATATTATAAAATTTTTAATTTATTTATCAACTAAATTATATTTTATTAGCCTCTTTATTAACTATTTTTAATAAAACTCCTCAAAAAATATTAATATTTTTTATTAACACACTTTCAAATTGAGGAGAGGTTATTATTTCAAAGTTAAAAGTCTAAAGAAGATTTTGGATTAAAAAATGTTTATATCATAATACTTACAAATTACTACAATATTATTTGTAGGAAGATTCAACTAAACATTTATAGGTATAATAATATATCTTTAGTGTGATTTTGGGATAGACTATATATCTTCCCCATTGTGAACCCTTTTGTGGTTAACCAAAAAATAAAAATAGAAAAAAATCTCATAACCTGATTTAGGTAAACCAAATAAATTTTTTATGTTGTGTACTTTTACTATTCTCACTTAATTTTCCAAACATATGATATAGTCATTTAGATTTAGAATAGCTAAATAAGAGTTGCCACGAGTATTATTATTATTATTAGTAACTTACATTGAAATGGAAGGATGATAGGATTTAGTTATGAATTAGAAAATGAAGATTCTGCAAAAGTTTAATTATTAGTATTATCCATTGAAGATATATATTTGGGGCTGGCTTTTTAGTTTCTTCTTTTGGTTCTTTCAATATTTTAATGAAAGGTTAGAGGAATAAAGTTAGAATCTATGTTATAGACTATTAGTTAATTAAATATATATTTCAGATATTGTCACTTCAAAAGCAAATTGTCGGTGAAACCCAGAAACGAACATTTTTTTCTTCATTCAGTGAACGAACCAAATGACTCACGCATTGACTGACTTATTATCCAATTTAATCTCCTTTTCATACTACTAATGAGATTATTATATTATAATAATTAAAAGAGTACCTTCGGTGTCGACAAGTAATAGAATATTACAACAAGAAAGTCAAATATTTTCTTCTTTTTTTCAAATTATTCTATTGCTTTTATTTCTCCTTTTATTTTTTTTTTTT
The DNA here is from genome assembly GCA_022379115.2 of Bauhinia variegata. Classification (NCBI taxonomy): domain Eukaryota; kingdom Viridiplantae; phylum Streptophyta; class Magnoliopsida; order Fabales; family Fabaceae; genus Bauhinia; species Bauhinia variegata. Next base: position 17,376,605 of record CM039434.1, on the reverse strand, counting down.
GCCTTGATATAATTTTTTATTTAAAAAGACAAAACTGTGATTTTGCTTCAAATTTTAGACGTGGAAAGAAGACTGGAATATTATTTTATGTTTAATATTATAGAAGCGAGCAAAATTTAATCCAATTCGCTCTATCAGTTGAATTAAACTAAACCACAAGAATTTAAACCAATTTTTATGGCGTTTAATTTGGTTTTGCTTGAAAATTTTGTAGACCACACATTGCATTTTGATTTATGATTTCGACACTTCAAAAATTTATATAAACCGAGTTGAATTACACTTTATTCGTACATATATATACTCTGGTTCTAAATATAGGGTAGTGTTTAGAAAAAAAATTTGATCTATTTTATAAGGTTGATGTTTTGGAATAATGAGAAGATTTTTATGTCTATCATTTTGCATTAATTACTACATATGAAGAATAGACATGGTGGAATATGAGGAATATGCAATATGATGCGTCCATTATTTATGATTGATAAAAAGATTGAAATAAATTGTTTAATTATCATAATAAATAAGAATAATATTAGAAATATATGGTCCTTATTTCAATCTCTCTCTATTAATAAAAAATAATGAAAGCATCATATTGCATATTTTTCTTATTATATTACATGTTACTCGTACTCCATCATGCCTATTTTCCATATGCATTAATTAATATAAATACATGGAGAATTTTTCATTCTTTCAAAATACTGCTTTATAAAATGAATCAATTTTTTTTTTTAAAAAAAGAAGCTTATATTTAAGATCAAAAGAAATATATATTGTGAGGATATATCTTAAACTCTCTTATGGTACTCAACTCTCGTTCTTGTGAAAGCCTTTGTATGCCGGAGCACATAGCCTCGCGCTAGCAATCTCGTTGTGGAAAAGTCTCCGTGTTGTGAAACACCACCATTTTCTGTGACAATATCAGTTCTTTGCCACACCGATGTTTTTCTGTCTAGTGAATTTAGGTAAATCTTTTTTTTTTTTTTGTGTAATTAGAATTCAGTATGATTTATGATATTTTTGAAATACATTTGAAGGTATTTTGTGATATATTTAGGATTATTTTAAAACTTATTTTGGAAGTAGGATTTACCTTCTGTAAATTAGGAAATTTTCTATTATTGTTAATTTTCTAATAGTCTAAAATTCTTTACGATTTATTGGTTATGTTTGATTTCTTAGAATTGAGGTTTACTTAAATTATAATTAGTAGTACTGTTGCATCTGTCGTTGATCCAACTGTTAAATTCTTTGTTTGTATTTTTCTTGCACTATTTATCAGATAATGTATATTGCAGCTGCTTATAAATGTAGTCCTAAATTTGGGTTGAACCATCTAAATTTTACAAAGACAAAAAAAAAAAAAAAAAACCTGTTCCAAATTCATGTATCATCTATTCGAAATTCTTACAAAACAACAAAACAAAATAATTCATTGTGATAATTAAGACGATATCAGGACTATAGTTTATATAACTTGAATCAATTACACCAATCAACAAATTTATTTATTGTAGTTTTTGAAAGTTATTTTTTAGAATGCTACTTAAATAATATTTTATTTTTGAAGACTAGTTACTAATAATTTATTTTTATTTTTATCTTGAATTTTTTAACAAATAACAATATTTACCCATGTTATAATTATAAGCTTTCAATTATATTTTGTAATTTTCAACTAGTTTTAAAGTTTATTTGGCTAAAACAATTGACAATTACAAGATTATAACTGATGGTTGTGAACCTAGTGAAAGCTATGAGATTGTAATTAAAAGTTTATAATTATGTAATTAGTTAATTGAATTAGAGCTATTTAATTAAACTAACTATTCAACTAACTAAAATGTGTTAAATAATTTAAAAGGTAATATAATATTAAGGTTAAATATAACTCATTTTATTTATTTTTAATTTATTATTAATTAATTAAATATTTTTATTTATTTATTATTAATCAATTAATTAAATAATTAAATAGAACAAGGAAAGAATTAAAAAAAGGAATAGAGGAAAAAAATTAGGGGCGACCAGAGAGTAGAGTGAGTATGATTAATTGTATGAGAGGTAAATATTACCATTTGTTAAAAAAGTTAAAGGAAAAAATAAAATTTAATTATTGCCAACTAGCTTCCAAAAAGAAAAGAAATACTACTTCAAGTAGTTTTCAAACAACTAGCTTTCAAAAATTATAATTTCCATTTTTTATTAGCTTATCAAATAACTCTATTAGTTTCTTAATTAAGGTCAACAAGCTATAATCTCCTAAGTTATAATTTATTTTTTCAAAACACACTCTTACCAAACAAGCCTCTAAGTAGCTTCTGAAAATTTATAATCTCTTTTTATTTATAGTTTACCAAACAGCTTTATTAGCTTATTGACCAAGTCAATAAGACTTAATGTCCTAAATTTTTTTTAAAAATCTATGCTGTACTTGTATTGATTCTCCTAAATTTAGATCAAGCCAAATGTAAAGTTTACAAAAATTTAAGGTCAAATATACAAAACTTATATAACACTACCCAAAAAAAAAAAAAATGTAAACATTAGGAGGCGCCATGGCTACCTCAGCTCCCTATCTCTCAGCCTCAAATTATATTAGGGACTCAAATCTTCGTTGCATTCTTATCCTGTATCTAGGGATGGCAATGAGACGAGGCAGGATGAGGAATATGATCCTATCTCCATCCCCATGGATTCTTGTTATAATATGTATTATATTTTGACTATTAATATTATATGTAAATAAATGATTAAAACTTACAACTTAAGGGAATATATTATATATTATTATAAATTTGAATTAATCATTATATAATATAAATATATTTTCTTATTTTATATAATACATTTTTTCAAGCTAGATTTTACATATTGAAACCTAGTCCCTTATCAGGATATCATAAAGGCTGACCCCACTAGAAAATTACTAAGAGTTTAATCTTAATAAATGGAATCTTTGATGGTAGGTCTTAGTTCTTTCTCTAATTGGCCCAAATAAATATGTAATTATTGTTGCAGAGGAAAAAGGGAATACGCAGGTGGCGCATGGTTAAAACTCGTGCATCACTAGATTGATGTTCTAGAGGACAAAGAAAAGGATGGGAGAGCTGGATGTGATACTTACGTAGCTTTCTGGCTTTCGGGTCAAAGACACAATTCCTGCTGAACGCGGAGATCGTATATATATATATATATATATATATATATATATATATATATATATGTATATCTATCTATTAAATCAAAAAAAAAATGGTGAAATTAATAAAAATTACTGTTAAATTTTACAAAGATACGAGTTCGAGTCTTATTATTAAGAGAAGAATTCATAAGTAGGTATGTTTTAATTTCTTTGAAATACTTTGAGCGAATATCTAAAATCTAATTTAAAGATTTCATATGTAAGTAATTTATATATACTTTGATAAGCACTTTAATAATTTTAAAACTTATTTTCTTTTCTTTTTTTAAATTCTCAAAATTCAACTTACTTAAATTATTTTTATTAAAAGAAATCTTATTAAATTCATTTTTGTGGACATGTGGGCTAGCTACCAAATCTCTGGCTTGGTGATGGTGAAGTGCCCATTAATTTATTGAAGGAGATTGTTGAACCTTAGCATGATCCAGCTGTTTTCATACTCTTTTAGCCATCATCATCATATATAGTGATCGGTTGGTTTGTATATTACGCATGTATAGAAAAATAGTAATATCTAATCTGAACTGTTAGTTAGTAGGAAAATTGATCCCTATAATGCTAAGGACATTGACTTCAATTGGAAATTGAGAGTGCTTTCTTTGTGATTCTCCACTAGAAACATCATAATTCTTTTTACCCTCTGAATTATCTGGTATATGGTTTTTCCCCTGGCCACTAGTAACTCCACTACTTGGAGATTTTTTCTTCCTTTATGATTTGAGTTTGGTACGAAAAGGTAACGCATTTATGAAATGAAATAGATAATTAAGACACCAAAAATTGAAAATTTCTCATTTTCTTTTTCTATTTATTTTTTTTGAGTTTGGATTTCTTATGAAAAATTTACTTGAATTTATTACCTATTTAAGAGAAAATGATAGAAAATTAGTTAAAATGATTTGAATGTGTGTAGAAAATACGGCTAAAGGTGTTAGTGAGAAAAATTAATTATATGCAATTTTTAGCCCTATAAAGATGTATGGAGAAAAACTTAAATGAATAATAGAAAAATTTATAAAAAGAGAACTTAAAATTAATGATATTGGAGATGGATTAAGAAGGGGAAAAGGTGCCTTGACCCGCTCAAATTTTTTTTAATGCTTTATATTTGTAAAATTTTAATTACTATATTTTTTATGTATAAAATTATCTAATAATTGGAGATTATCCTTCCTTTTTCTCTTAGTATTTTTCTGCCCCATTGACCTTATTTTTGGATCCGCCCCTAATGATATTTCAAAAAATTTAATTGTTGATAGAATATAATGACGTCATGTAATTTATGTAATTAATATAACTTAATGAGATAAAACTTATTGTTATTGTAAAGTGATTGTGAATAGATTCAACAAAACAAACAAGAACTTGCATTGGCTAGAGAAGGTAGTACTATAATGAGTTCTCTAACTCCACTTTTTCTCTCAAACATATTTTCATCTCTCTCTTAAGTAACAAATTTTTAAAGCTAAAGAATTTTGCAGCAATATTATAATCACTACAGATGAATCCCTCAAAATAAAACAATATATATATATACACACACACACACAATAATATTTAATTGAGCTTAGAATTAGGTAATTTGTTAGTTCAAAGTTTTAAAGAACTCTCTTAAATTGTCATTTAGCAAAAATATATTTTTTTGTCACTTTGACAGTCATTTTACATTATCAATGCAAATTTAATATAATTTTTTTATTTTATCTTAACACATAATTATGTGATTTTAAATACTTAAAAAAAATAATGTGGCATTTATTATTAATAAGAATTAATTCAGTAAAATTGTATTATCTATAAAGTTATTTATTATCTTTATTAATTATTGTACCAAAACCTTAAAGACAAGGGGGAGCAGATTATAAGTTGATCTTGAAAATGAGTGTTACTATAATAATCCGATCCAGAAAAAAAAAAAGGAGTATTTATAATGCTCAGTTTTCTTTTTTGATAATAACTTTTAATATTTTCTTTTGTGTTAACACGTTGTGCTAGGGTAAGAAAAGGGAAATTATGGGTGTTTAGATTCAAACCAAATCAATTTAATTGGAATAGACCAAAATTAATTATTTAATCAGATTAATTTGATAAGATTTCTTGAAAACTGATTGGTTTGATTTGGTTATTGAACGACTATCCAAGAAAACTTATTGAAATCAAATCAAACCGACTTCATAAAATACTACTTTTTATATACTTCATAAAAATGCTATTAGTAATAGATGTTAGATTTTAATTGGATGTGTTATTGTTATCTTGTTGTTTTTTTGAATATTGAGAATCTGAATTTAACATTTTTTTGTTTTTTGTGTTTGGTATGTATTTTTTCAAAATAGAATCTTAGGAATTTTGTTTCCTAGGATCCTTTATTAATGTAAATTTCATTAAAAAGAATCGTACAGGAGGGGATAGGATTCTAGTTTTTTGACATTCTAAAAACATTTGAAAAATGTTTCTCATAAATATTTATGTCTAACCAAATACATTTTAAGATTTTTATTTTCCATGATTCATGAACTTTGAGATTAAAAAATAAATCTGTTTACCAAACACCCATTAATTAAGAGAATATAACTCATGACATCAAGCCTTCTAATTTCTATGACAAGAGAAAGTGTTACCACCAACATGAAATAGGCATAGTGAAAAGTATATTAAGAGCTAGTTGGGATTGGCTTCTAAAAAAATGAGAAGTCAAAGGAGAAAAGGAAGTTAAAAGGAGAATGAGTAGTTATTTTGTGTTTAAATTGAATAATAATAATAATAATAAATTATTAGAAAAGATGCTTAGATATATAAATATAGAAATGCTTTTAATATATTAAAATGATAAAAAATGATGTATAAAAATACTTCTATTTAAGAGTGTTTGGATTAAAATGTCTTTTATTATAAATTTTTAATATAAATAAAACTTATAAAATAATTTATATATTTATAAATACAAATAATATTTATTTGTTCATTATATTCATAGTTTAGATTATTTATAGTTAAAATTAAATTGAACTTATATAATAATTATAAATTTTGCATATAAAAAACAAATTATTACGATAATAAAAAAGTTTGTCAAAAAATGGTGTTATTGTAATGGCTTCAAGTTTCAAGCAAAACTTGGTGTCATTTAATTAGAGATAGTAATTTAAAGTTAGATTGAGTGCGTCAATTCGCTTCTGATTCAATTTATAAACAAACTGGTTACACCATAACAATTTAATTAACACCAATAGAATAACAATTTACAAAGAAGTTGGAACTTAATGGATTTCTATCATCATTGTAAGCACAAGGGAAAGTGGGTTACACTGATTAATTACAGCTATGGAGTGTAATTAGCACATAATGATAATACATGCTAAAGAAAAGATAAAATAAAAAAAATCCCATACCAATTAAAAGAAATAGAATATATATTTAGCTCTATGAAAGAACTAGGATATGTAAAATGAATATAAAAACAAAATTTATAAGCTACTAAATATGATTTAGTAAGTTTGTATAGTATGAAAGATGGAAGTGTAATCCTCCTTATTGTCATATACTAAGAGAAAATTAAATTTTCATACAATCAACTTTCACTATTTGTCTTTTGGTACACTATCCACTGTAACTTTGAGCTTAAAGCTTATTCCAAAGTTGCAACTAGAAATTGTTAAATGAAAATTCATCAAAGATGCAGTTTTTTAAGGTCAAAGTACACCAATGTAGCATTTATGGTTTATAAATTTCAGGTTGGGAAAAACTGTTTTATACCAATATTCATTTTTTATGAATAAATTTAGAATGAAAAAAGTCGAAAAGATTATCAAATTGTCTGTAAAAAGTTAATTATTTACTATGAGATTTAAATTTAAATCTTATAAATAAAATAATTCGAGTTTTGTAAGATGAAACAACTCTTGTTAGTATTCACCAATTTTCATTTTTTACATTTTATTTTAGGGAAATGATTATTGGGAGAACTTACAAAATTCACGTCGACCCTACCTTTAGTACCTTGTTAAGGAAATTTAGTGGGAGTGTCGGAACTTTTCTGTTCATAAACCGGGATATTGCACTTTATGGCCACGCTCCACTCACCAAAAAAAAAAAAAAAAAAGGAAAAATAGCTACTTCATTTTCAACCAGAAGTTATGAATATTGTTCAGGAAAAAAAAAAAAAAAAAAGAAGTTATGAATATTAGTGGGAATTTAAGATGTTGAACATGGGAAAGTCAGATCACTCTTGTTGTCGAGCTGCAAAAAAGTTTGGTTTATGCTGTTAAGAGAAGAGAATTGTTGTTTAGTTTTAAGAGACTCACTTTTTTAAAAAAAATAAAAAGAAATTAATTTCTACTTTTAGTGTTAGATATTTTAGTTGGAGATAATGAAATTAGATCCAATCATGTAATATATAAATATATATAAGCATTAAATGTAAAAGTATCATTTTTTTTTATGATCATTAAGTGAATCCCTAATAATAATTTGTTAAATGTTTTCTATAATTAAAAAGTGATAAAAGAATAGTATAAAATCTTTGTTGTAAAGATAAGTTTCCATATGCTCCAAATTATTTATGTTAATATATATAATCAAGAACGAATTTAGAAATTAATTAAGCGGGCCAATATAACTTCTTACATCATGAGAAGGGACTCTAAGATGAAATATGGAGAGGATCAATACTAAAAAAAAATAAAATTACATATAATAATTAGAGAAATTACTATAGGAAAGTGTCACCAAATTATAAAAGGGCGATAAAAATAAAAAAAAATTATAAGAGGGAGGCCAAGGTCCACATTTTCGGCTTGCCGCTGAATTTGTCTCTATATGTAACAGTGAGAAAAATGTGACAGAAAAGACAGGTGATTCTATTGCTAATTAACGTTCAAATTATTCTGCTTGACATCATATATGTGGTTATTCTCTTTATTTATATGATAATTGGATATATGAATTATATAGTTAACAAATTTAAATAGAGATAGTCACATATAAAAATAAAATAACCCCATATCTCCAATAATTATTTTACAATATCTTTCCCATAAAAAATATTAAAATAAAATATATATGTTTAGCACCTTTTAAGTACTTCAAATCAACTATTTTTTTTTTTCAACAAATATTTGATATTACATCGATTAATCTAATTTAAATTTAATAGAATATAAAAACGTTAAAATTTTATTAATTAAATTTTAACGTTGTGATTCTAATTGACACTACTGTTATATATATATATATATATATATATATATATATATATATATATATATATATATATATATATATATATATATATATATATATATATATATATATTAATGAATGAAGCATTCCTAAAACCAAAAGAAGACAGAAATGCATGGGCAGTGGGGTTCATTTTTGTCCTTTGGGTTGTTTTGCTTGAGGTGGGGAGAGTAGGTGAGCATGGTTTCGATCGGCTCTACTGTTGTGGAAGCCCGAGCATAAAAACCCAGAAGAAAAAGAAATGAAAAAAGTTAAAAATAGGAGCACATACTTTTTCAACCACTCCATAAAATTTCAAATCACTTAATTATTATTATATCATATCTCACCAACTTGAACTTCAATTTTATCTTATAAGCAACACTTATTCATATATATATATATAAGCAACACTTTTTTGCTATAAACAAATGGAAATAAAGAATAAGTGTCAATAGGATTTAGATTCAAATTTTATTGTTAAAAGTATTAATGTAAATCTTGTTAAAGCTTATGATATATATATATATATATATATATATATATATATATATATATATATATATATATTATATGTTAAAATGAATCATCCTCTCTTTATTTTAAGCTTATGATGGACCAAAAATATGTTTGAGACATATATGTTGGAAATATGTAAGATAAAGTAATTAAAGAAAATGTACCAACAAGAGAAAATATGTGGCAATAAGAAAATAAATGGGGAAAATTATTTTCGACAGTAAGTATTGATTGTGATGTCACAAAAAAAAAAAAAAAATTGTACAGTAAACCCGTTGAAGATTTGTACAAAATCTTTTCTTCTGTATATATATGTTGAAAAGTTACCTCTTTTTACCCAGTTAATTAATACCATTGTTGAAAGTCTCTCTATACAGTCAATGCCTTTCTTTTTAAAGTCTTTAAAAGGGTATCTTTCATTATAAACATGCTCAAGACATTAATTACATATTAAATGAGTGTCTTTTTTAACAGGATTTAATTTTTTTAAAAAAAATATTAATTGATTGATCCCTTTTCTAGCTTAATATAATTTTATTTTCTTTTTTGTGCTGAAAATCCCATTAATTAATTAATGATATCATAATATTGCAGTCCTACGTCATCTTCAAATTCTTGAAGAAATTTAACTAGACCCAGGAGATATGGATCACTGCCGGAAGACACATAAAGTTGCTGAAAATTATCTCATCTCACTTTTTTGTGTGAAGATCTTCTTCTCCCCCAATAAAATATCTCCTAAGATTCACAATTCTGAGTTCTGGGAATTCTAGGAATTTGGATTAGTGAATGGCTCCTCAATTCTTGCCACCTAAGTTCTCAAAACGCGTCCCAAACAGGAAACTCCTTTACCCCCATATTTCTTTAGTCCTTGTCCATCAATTTTGCCCCCACACTAAATCACCCAATTTCTCCATTCAAAACTTGACATGTGCTCGCCATTCTTCCAATCAATTACTATAATCCTTCACAATTTCATTTTTTTAGTTTTCTCTAAATTAATACACACGAATTCTAACACATTTTTTTTTTAATATTAAAACATTTTAGATTTGTAATTATTACTGCTGTTAATCTTGGATATGTTCCCAAAAAATATTTAAAAAGAAAAAGCAGTTTTAGTTTAAGGTTTTATTTATTTATTTATTTATAATTTTTCTCTTGAATTTGATAATTTATGCAGCTACGAGGAAGCTTACTGACATCCATGTAATGTAGCCACGCTTGGACTGAAAACACACGGACAAATCCTCGTCTATAAATAGATATATCTGGCAAACACTATCTTTCACTACCGTCCTTGATTTTAACATTAACACATTCGATTTCTAGATTTTGAGTGCATGGAAATGCTTTCTGGCAATAGCAGCAAGCACGGTGCTGCCCCTTCTTCCTATCGCGGCGTACGCAAGAGGAAATGGGGCAAATGGGTTTCTGAAATCCGTGAGCCCGGAAAGAAGACCAGAATCTGGTTAGGAAGCTTTGAGACGCCGGAGATGGCAGCCGCCGCCTATGATGTGGCCGCGTTGAATTTCCGGGGACGTGATGCGAGGCTTAACTTCCCTGAACTGGCCTCCAGCCTTCCCCGTCCGGCAAGCAACAATGCCGACGACATACGCATGGCGGCTCACGAGGCTGCTTTGAGGCTTAGGACTAACAATACGCGTGCGGCGGAGGGTGGAGAGGCTTCTGGGTCGAACGCGGCTCCGGTCACCGTGAGGCTGTCGCCGAGCCAAATTCAGGCCATCAATGAGTCACCGCTGGACTCGCCCAAGATGTGGATGCAAATGGCAGAAGTGGACATGCTTTTGTACGAGAACGAGTCCATGATGTTGGGCAATGAGTTTGAGGAGAATGATCAATGGGAGGATATGCACAGTGATTCTCTCTGGGACCCTTAATTAATTAGCTGGGTAACGTATTCAAGTACACTATATAAAAATACATTATAGTATATGATTTTATTTTATATATAGGGAGGGGAGTCAACTAGAATTTGAATTAACTATTAGAATTAGCTATTAGTCAATTAATTTTTAATTAATTATTAATTATTGTTAACAAATTCTAACTAGCTAAGGGTGGTGATAATAAGTATTTTGTTTTTTGATTTTTGCTTTAGATATATTCACAGTTTATAAATATTATTTTTGCACGTGGAATATACGTGGTTGAATTAATTTGTGACAGGAAGAATTCTTTTCCAAATATGTGTGAAAGGGATTTGTTACCATCTCATGGAATAGTTGTAAAGAGAAGTGCAGTGTATTGTATTTGTTTGAGGGAAGGCCACTTGTATTGTTTAGAAAGGGAGTATATTGGTGGGTCCCATTAGATGGTTGATGTGTAGAGATTAGTGAAAGGGGTGGCCACAAACTTTGCATATTGGGTATAGTTTATGATTATCTATGGAAGAGTGTGGTGTGATTCATTCCTGTTATTAAAAAAAAAAAATGATATGTACTTGGAATTAATTCCATTTGTAATTTAATGAAGTTCTTGTTGTTTGTATTATACTTTCTTATATCTTCCCTCTATATCTAGTTATTATTGGAGAATGATGATCCAAATTATGATTATGAAGATAATCATTTGTTGGAAAAGAGATTTTTTTTTAACAATAATTTTTTAATTTTTTATTAAAAATAAAACTAATCATGTTTAAAGAGAGAAATAATAACAAATTTTTCTGTTAATAATATTTTCAAAAAAAAATTGTAAAATAAATGTTTTTGATCTCTACTTTAAGTTTATATTTTTAATCCTGAAAAGTTATATAAAATGAATGATTTATTAACTCTAGCCTATTAACTGTGTCTAAAAGTTTTAACCCAAAACACAAAAAAAAAAAGTGTTTAAAAGTTATTTTTTTGTCATAAATAAATAGGTGGAGAATACATTTTATATATGTTGGAGAAAGATTGAATTTGAACTCAGAACCATTAAAAAAGTTAGCGCCTTATTATAATGTTAGGAAATGACTCTTAATTACTTGAGCTACTATAACTTTATATTTGATGTAATTGACACTTGATAAATTTGTAATTTTATATTCACTCTTATTTTTTGTTATCGGTAATATTGCAATTAGGATGTTAATTAAATAATTTAAGTCCTAATTAAAGATTTAAGATTATTTTAAAAAGTTAGAAACGTCCAAACGTTTGCTGACATGGATGACAAGAAAATCTGACGTGGTATTTTTTTAAAAAACCTTTACTCTCACATCCGTATGTTTATATTGCAATTAATTTTAATTAAATAATTTAAAGGATAATTAAAAATGCAAGATTTTTTTGGAAATAAACTTAGAGCAGAACTGTAGGAAGAAGAACATAGAGAACATAAATGAAAAAGGTAGAAGAAAAAGAAGAATAACAACAACAGCCCAATTCATTAGCTCTGACAGTGTTGTGGTGTCCATCTGTTTGAGCCCCGTGGATTTGAAGTCCCCCATCGTGTCAAGGAAAAATGTACTAGAAAATAAATCAGACATTATTGTGAAAGTAAAGTAAATAAAAGCATTATAGAGTGGAAGAGATAAGAAAACGTGAGAACTTAGTTTTTATTTTTTTTGTATTTTTCATATAAATAGGATGTCTTATAACCTCAATCAACATGGTACATAATATGCAACGAATATCCATTACAATTGTGTAGTAAAATTATATAGGAGAATAAAAACCTTGTAGGTTTTAACCTATAGGAGATAATGTCATATATTCACACAATAATAATTTGACATTTGAGAAGCTAAATGTACATACAATAAAGGATTCATAAAACTCCTTGTAGGATATCCATTTCACAAGAAATATGCTTCATTAAAACCTTACTAAGAAAAAAACCAATGGGACAAAATCCTTAGTGAAGGAAAAAGTACACCGTTCTTTGTACGCTCCCCTTGTTCGTAATATCAATGAAGATTTTTGAGCTAGCGCATTCTAATCTTGTGCCCCAATTTTTCAAATGTCGATATAGATAATGCCTTGGTGAATAGATCTGCTAAATTATCACTTGAATGAATTTGTTGAACATCAATATCATATGTTTTTTTGAAAATCATGAGTGAAGAAAAACTTCAGTGAAATATGATGTGTTTGATTCCCTTTGATATATCCTTCTTCAGTTGAGCTACACATGCAACATTATCTTTAAAGAGTATTATTGGAGTTTCATTGCAAGAAGATAGCCCACACATTTCTTGAATATTTTGACTTATAGATCTCAACCTAACACATTCATGACTTGCTTCATGAATTGCTATAAGCTTTGCATGATTTGCAGAAGTGGCGGTCCTATTTATAGGCACAATTTTGTAACCCAAATCATCATGGTACATAATGTGTAATGAACACTCATTACAATTGTATAGGAAAGTTACATAGAAGATAATAAAAACCTTGTAGGTTTTAACCTAAATGAGATAATGTCATATAATTCACTATGATGATTTAGGGGTTGAGAAGCTAAATGGACATCCACAATAAAGGATTCATAATAGCCATATCTTTTTTTAATGTGGTAAACTCCTTGAATATGGTAAAAATCACATGACCAAATCTAGTCAAAATCTCCATTATGATCAACAATTATAACAAATAAATCAACAACTTTACAAAGAAAATCACCCAATAACTATATCAAATAACCTCAAAGTGGGTACATAGAAAATATCCACTAGAGAAGTAAAAATAACAATTTGATTATACAAGATGAAGTTTAGAATCCCATGAACAACATATTGAAATTTAATCTTGATTTAAAGCAAGTGTGACTATCCGATGGTCAATCCAAAGTGAAAAGAAAATCTTTCCACCTCTAACTCTCTTTCTCAGCACTGCAAAGAAGTGGAGAAACAAAAAGTTTTTTTTTTTTTTATACCCACGAGTGATCTATTTAAAGATGCATGAGACTTGATTTCTTTCGCCCCAAGGTTCTGAAGAAAACCTACATGACAAACTCCCCGAGTGGGGGAGGGGGGGACATAACCAGACCCATCATCTCCTTGCAAGTAGTAAATTTTTTTTTGCAGGCAAGACCTTGGTCAACATATTTGAGCTATTATTATCTGTATGAACCTTCTCAAGTAAAAACTGCTTGACCTCAATTGCTTCCTGAATCTAATGATACTTGACATCAATGTGCTTGGTTCTTGAGTGAAATGTTGGACTATTGATTAAACAAATAACACACGCTGACACTCACAATACAAAACATATTTCTCATGAGTTAGGCCCAACTCCTGTAGCAATCTTTGCATCCATAATACCTCTTTGTTAGCTTTTGAGATTGCCATATAGTTAGCCTCTATGAGAGATGAAGCAGCAATTTTTCGCAACTTTAATTGCCATGACATAGCTTCCTCTGCAAAAGTCATCATATAAGTAGAAGTGGACTTTCTGTTGTCATAATCATGTCTATAATCTAAGTCCCAGTAACAAAGCAAACAAACTTTGGTAGTAACTTGGAGATATTTGAGAATCCACTTAACAACATTCCAATGCTCTTTCCTAAGATTGGAGAGAAATTGACTAACAATGCCAAATGCATAAGTAATATCAGACCTAATACAAACCTTTGCATACATCCAACTGCCAACTGTAGATTTATAAGAGACTTTCTGCATAGCTATCCTCCTTACCAACAGGGCATGGTCAAGAATTTAATTTGAGCGGAGTAGCAACTAGCTTACACTTGGCCATATTAAACCTCTTGAAAACCTTGTCGATGTACTCGTTGATTCAATTTTTTATTTATATTTTTTAACCCTTTTCTTAGTATTTTTGACCCTATTATTACAAATTTGACTTTAATTTAATTAATTTCTTATTTCTGCAGTTAGAGAATAATTTGGAGCATTAGAACAGAAAAGAAAATATTTCTAGATTTTAGAGAGATGCATTGCAATTAGTGAAGATATTTTGAGCCTTGAGATTTGGTGATCCACAGACTTTCTTATTTTTATGTAAGTAAGGTTTCTAGATTTATTGGGTTTCCTAGTTTCATTAGACCTTTTCCTATTTATAAATACCTCTTTTAGAATTAGGTTAAAACATAGGTAGGGAATTAGATAACAGTAAGAGTCATAGAGTTAAGAGGCAAGGAGCAAGGAGCAAGATGAACCAACACTTCAACTTCCATCATTAAGAATCTATTTTGTCTCCTTTTCTCCTTTTGTTTTCTCTTTTTTTTTTTTTATTATGTTTTTCTAACTCTCTCACTAGGGGAGGGATGTAGCCTAGGAAATGTATGTTTCTGGATAAAGTTTTGATTTATACAATTTACATACCCAATTCTATGAGCAATTAGTTATATTTTTAATGCTTCTTGTAACTAAGCACCTCAAGATTGCCTTGTTAACTATAATTCAAGAATGTAGTTTTATATAACTGCTTCTAGGATTAATTGATGTAATTTGTGTAAAAGCTAGAAATAGGTCAATGCAGATCAAATAGTTGTTTAAACAATTCCATATATGGACTACGACCTCGTTATGGTTGATTACTTTACTTTCTCGATTTGCATCCATCATTACCACACATGTCTAGGTTGAAAACATGAAACTCTTTAAGAAAGAGAAATAAAGCCAATGCAGATATCATGAATCTATGATACTCAACCATAGATTTAGTAGAACTTTTCCTCAATGTCTTGTAAAAGAAAGTGTGGTCAACAACAATAGAATGCTCAAGCGTTAAATATTATTGCTTTCTACATGATGATCTATTCTATGAATTAAACCATCATGAGATAATAAGCTTTTACTCGTGATAGCATGTGCGGGGTTCTCTATAAAGTTTAAAGCCATTAAACATAGAGCTTACCTTGTTTTGTTAGATACAGCGTGTTAACTTGCTATTAATAATTGCAATATCCAGGGATACAAGATTTGTCTTTGATCCGATCAAAGTCTAATTTGAACTAACTGTAGTGTTGTTGAAAAAAGTCTCTCCTCTCTCTCTTCCTATCTCTCTTTTATCGCAATGCAGTTACACTATAAATGATCTACTCTCAGTAGAGCAGACATTATGGAAGCATTAATAATGCTAATTTTTTTTTTTTTGATGCACCTCCCATAATTTATTAGTTATTGCATGGATAAAATTATAAATAGAAAAAATATAATATATGAAAAATTTAAAAAAAAAAAAAAGTGTGAAAAATAAATATACATATAATATCACTATAATTTTAAATGAAAACTTTGTAAATATCAAATCACGAATAATCTCTAATGTCCATAGGAATTGTACTCAATCACTCCACGTTGTGTTAGTGCATGTTATTACAAGACTAAAGGACGACTTGATGTTGAACAAAATTACCCGGGAAAAAAATTGAGTTTAAAAGAATAGATTTTGGTATAGTGATTATTTCATTATGTTATAAATTTATCTTCAGTTGCATGACAACATAAAGATTCGTACACTAGACCTATTACAAACTAGCCTAACCTTTCACCATAGATCGTATTTGGTGGCTTGCAATATGTTTGAATGAATTAATTGAAATTGATTTGTATGGTTGGTTTTGTTTCGATGCAAGTTAAGTTAAAAATAGGAAGAAAAAAATGAGTTTTGGGTAAAATTACCATAATATACAGCTATATAAAAGGCTGATTCACTATCTCTCTTTAGTTGTGTTTGCAAAAGTTAAAAGGCTTGTGTCTATAGAGATACTCATAATTGGAGTAAGAGTTAAATTAAGAGTATGTTTGAATTGACTTTTATAAAAGTATTTTTAATTTGAAAAAGAAACATTTTATCTAATTTATTATTGTTTAGTCAAATTTTTGTGCAAATGAGAAATATTCTTAGAAGTCAAAAACTTTTTTTTTTAGAAAAAAAAAATGTAGAAGTCATTTGAACTAATTTTAAATTACAATAATACCCCTAATTAAATAATACCAATTTTTACTTAAAACTTAAAACTGTTACAATAATACCCATTTTGACTAACTTTTCTATTTTTTATTTACAAATTTATTAATTATTATATATATTTAATTTAATTTTAAATATAAATAATCTAAATGAATGAATATAATCAACAAAATAATATTATTTTATTTTTGAATAAATTTACATATATAAATTATTATATATGTTTAATTTAAATTTAAAATAAATAATTAAAAATTCATGATAATTTTTTTTAATTCAAATCCTCTTAAATAGAAATGCTTTTACATGTCCTTTCTTATCATTTTAATATATTAGAAATATTTCTATATTTATATATCTAAGCACATTTCTTAATAAAAAATGACTTTTATTACTTAATCCAAACATAAAATAAGTTCTCTTTTTTCTTTTAACTTTTACTTTTACATTTTATTCTCTTTGAATTTTTTTTTTCGCTTGATGCATTTCTAATAAAAAATAAATGCTTCTATATAATTTTGGATTATTTTATCAACAACTTAAAACTAAATTCAATTTTTTGTCTTCAAAAATAAAATTATATGGTTTTAAAAATAAGTAAAAATAATTTTTTAAAAAATATTTAATTTTAATTATATCTAAAAATTAAGAACATAAAATTCAAAACCATTAATTTTTGCTTTTGCAGCTTTAAATCTAGTAAAAGTCAATCTATATAGTCACTATAATGATTCATTTGAGTTAGAGTTTAATGATTGGAATTGGTGATAGAAATGCTGCAAACAAAGCCTTGTGTATATATTGAGTATGTTTGGGTGAAACATATATATCTTCTGTTTCATCAACCAAAAACAAATAAAAAAATATTTAAATAATACAGCGAAGGAAAGAGAACAAAAAGTAAAAAAGCATTAGTCTGATGTCAAGAGTTGTTTCTATCGCATCAGTAACTAATCGTTGAACTTGAACATATAGAGCTTTTTTTATTAAAAAAAATAAAATAAAATTTAAATAAGCTTCCGCTGCCGGGGTTCGAACCCGGGATTGATGAAATCAATTTGCCAATTTGTGCTACAGCGGAGTTTGTTGTCAATGATCACAAATGAATCTACTTATAAAATGAAATGTTTGTCCAAATGGGCTTTGGGCCTTGTAGCCATAACAGTCATAACTGAGGCCATTTCTTTTTTACATCCCCCAAAATTTTTATTCACACATCCTCCTACTTTTTTTTTTTTTTTAACAATTATGAAATGATAAAATACTCCGCTCCACTAAAACATTTTTCTCACTCTCCTCTCCCACGACAATTTTTTTTTTTGTCTCACTTCTACTTTTAAAATTTATTTTATTAGTTTAAGATTGATATATAAGTAATAAAATAATGTTGTAAATAAGACCAATCTCACTTATCAATTAATCTTAAACTCATGGGATAAGGGATGTTATCTCTTGACTTTCACCCTATCAAAAGAAAAGATAAACATGCTTTATCCTAAATTTTATTTTATAAGTTTGAAATTGATCTAAGAGTGATATTAACCCCACTTGCAATATTATTATATTATTTATACATTAATCTTAAACTCATAAAATAAGATTTAAGATAAGAAGTAAAACAAAAAATTTTATGCCTAGCTAGCACTTTCACTCTCACCTTGTAAATCACACTCCTACAATTTAAGTTCTTCCTGAATCTTCTGGGATTGTTCCATCTCCCTCTCCATCTTTGTGTTTTCACAATTGAGTACTTTCAAATGCGTGAGTTTTTTTTTTTTCCTGTGTTGCAATAATTCTGAATTTTGAATCTCTCGGATTTTAAAAATCCTGAAGCTAAAAATCATTTTTAGAATTAGTAAATCTGGAACACTGAAATTCTAGAATTGATTGTTTTTCTGTTTGGATTCTAGAAATACTTGAAACTCCATAAATGTGCAAATTCAAACTTTTGGAACGGCAAAACAATCAATTTTAGAACTAAAATTTTCAGAATCATAGACCAAAAATCAGATTTTCTCTTCTGGAGGTCCAAATTCCAGAACTATAATGGTAAAACTATTTTTTTCTCTTCCAATACTCCACATTCCCAACCAACACCCCCCCCCCCCTCTCTATCATCATGTATATTTGTGTAATCAACAAAGAATTTCGAAGAGACATTTTATATGGCGGTGACCAGCAACCTTTTTGTCTGTTTAACAATATTAAAAAAAAAAGTCTTCAATTTCCAAATTACAAAATACTGTAAACTCGGTGTGTCAAAATATAATCTCACTATAATTAATTGTCCTCATTCTGTTATGAAAAATTTTAATCGAGCTCAAGCTAAATGAAATAAAATAAAATAAGGGCGACTGTTTAATGATAAATGTGAGTAACGATGTCTTCTTCTGGCCTATATATCGTTTGTTATTTATTGGCCTTTACCAAGTTCATGTTCATGCTATGCATATACTCTGTTTTCAATATTAAGATGCTACATTTAACCGGAAACCAAACCCTGCATGAATCATGACCTTGACCTGAAGAAAGGACAACGATACCTATCCCGCAAAAAGAAAGTAAACACCCAAAATTGACAATTCACATGAATAAACTCCATTACAAACAACTGGAATCAAATTCATGAAACTGCAAGAGCAAAATCACAGGCTACTTTTAAAACATTGGGCAGCAAATGACGTAGGGTCCGTTTGATTCGCTTTAAAATGGTGGACTGGATAGAACAAAAAATTTTATACTCTGTTTGATTTTAAAAAAGACAATGGTACTGGACAAAAGTATTCTGAGGTACTAGACAAATCTTTTATTTTTTGTCCCTCAAAAAACCAGGGGACAAAAATTTTGTCCACAATACAAAAACTTAAAAAGATAAATTTAACCCCACCTCCTCAAATTTTTTTTTTTATTATTGTGTAAAATAAACCTATGCAATATCTGGATTAGTTTTTTTTTTCTTTTACAATTCCAATTTTGTAAAATCCAAAAATAAAAATTTTTAATAACAAATATTATATAACACATAGGATATTACAGTAAATTTTACATTATTATGTCCAGTACTTAAGTTAATCAAACAGTAAATAGCACAAAATTTTTTGTCCTATGCATTAACTAACAAACAGTAAATATGACTAAAAGTTGTCATGTACCTTAGCTACTTATGCTGTGTTGTTTTGCTTGTACTGTCCTGTCCTGTACTGTATATCAAACGGACCCGTATAGTATGTTTGT
Source organism: Bauhinia variegata (assembly GCA_022379115.2). Lineage (NCBI taxonomy): Eukaryota > Viridiplantae > Streptophyta > Magnoliopsida > Fabales > Fabaceae > Bauhinia > Bauhinia variegata. The sequence continues at coordinate 17,356,535 of CM039434.1, read as the reverse complement.
GGGGATAAATCAACTGTTTCACTTGATGTCTCATCTTATATCTTATTGTTTTTGATTGGTCTCGATATTATAAAATAATATTTTAATTCTACAATTATATACATAACTGATTAATCAAAATATAATGAGATATGAAATAAGACGCTAAGTGAGATAGCAGATTTTGTCTTTTGTTTATGATATAATTATTGTTAAGAAACATGAAAGAAATGTCCATTCGAATATGATGATAACACCCTAGCAGTCCAAAACAAACTCTTGAGATATAAACAAAGGTGAAAACATCTTTGGTTACCTGTTCCAATGCAATAGTAAGGATATGAAGAAACAAAGAGCTTAAACATCTATATTTAGTCGGTAGATATCTATATTTTTAGTGATAGAGAACATATACTTCCTCAATCCCCAACCAAGACAGGTTGTTGGGATTCTCCCTTTACATTTTACTTTTGAGTTATCATTTTTCTGCTCGTTATTTTCTTTATCTGCAAGCTCTGAACCTATTTACTCCCTTATTTACTTTTGGTGCCATGCTTTCTTTCTTGATTTTTTAATTATGTTGTACTAGATCTTTTTGTTCTGCTTTGTCGAGTTAACTGTTAGACAGTTATCGTAAGATAACCAAATCTGGCCACATCATATATCTCAGTTAACCTTATCAGCGTGCGTGGCTCTCCCTGGCCCATCTCACCATCGCCACTCCAGGGTAAAGATAGATTTGCACTCCTTTTTATGTGTAAATGTAACATATCCTAGTTGAGGAATTGGTTTTAAAGTAACCAGAAAGGGTCAAAGATAGTTATATAGAAGGGAAACTAGGGAAAATAAAGATAAATAATAGTTTTAGAAAAGGTCTCGGAGAATGAGATCCTCAAATGCCACATGTTACTCATGAAAGGGGTCCTTCAACCTATATGGGTTTCCTATGGAAGTCCACAAAACTTCTCTGGTTTGCCTCTCTCGACTAAAAGCATTTCAAGCCACTAAGACCATATTTAACGGGAGGCATTTGATGGGAGAATAGAGCTGTGCAACGAGGGGAATGGTGATTTTATGACTAGAGAATGCCTTGTTGGCATCCAGCAGGTAGAAAGAAAAATGATACGACATTTATTCAACGGATGCACAGGTATTTAGTGGGTCACAATTTATATTTAAAATAGTAAAATATTATTATTTTAAAGGTAAAAGACTTTATTAAAATTAGATATTATTTTAATTAAATATTATTATGTATGTTAGGTGATGTTTAATTTATTTTGATATATTATTATGCATCATATATTTTAATTTATATAAATTTATTAAATTTGTCTAGTATTAATTTTATATATATGTAAAATATTAAAAATAAAATAAAATAAATTTAAAAATATCAAATTACAAAAATAAATATTAAAATGAATAATGATGTGAAGTAATTTGTGGAATCCATTTATGCAACTCATATAAGTTACATTATTAGAAAAAAATTTATTTTCAAGTTACATAAATGACTAGTGCTTGGCCCTTTGGAGGGTCTGCTTACTTAGAGATCCTTTGACCTCTTGCAAGGTGGTTAAGGAGGTCTCCTGGTCCTTGCCACAAGAAGCCACTTCTAAGGAGTTAAAACTGCGACTAGATGAGCGACCATTTGGTCAAATCTAGGGCTCTTCTTTGGGTACTCGCAACCAGACATTCTGTAGGATAAAAGAGATGAGGTGAGGTCATCCCTCAGCTATGACTATTCCCATTCTATTGTGGAGGGCTCTCTTCTGAGCGTGTCCATCATGCTAATTGTAAAGTTATGAGTGTTGACTTTGTACACTTGAATTTCAATATATTTATTCCTTCATCTCATTTGACCATTGAGCCTCTCTTGGGCTAGACCCACTTGCTTTATTTAGACCTTTATTAAATGCAACTTGAACTTGTTCCATATTTACTAATTGCATTACCAAGAATGCTCAAGGGTAAGAAAACAAGCAGTCATTTGAAAGGAAAATTACAACCCAAGAATAATCTGATCCTATAATCAAATATTTAATGTTGAGTTCATTTGCCAGTTTAATCCCTTTCACAATACTCTAAAACTTCTCCTCTACTAACTATCTCATGCCCCATCGTACCACAGAATCCATATGTATCCAATTACCCATAGAGTTCTGAGTAACTCTTCGATATATAAGTAATGAATCCTGGATTCCTGACAGAATTGAGTTTACACCAATCACCCCACACGATGCAAGACCTTAAGCTGAGGTTTATGGTAGTTCCAACATGGAAGTACTCATCACCAGCTGCAAGAACACAATTTTTAGGATTATAAGGGATAGTTTGACCATGGAAACACTGATTATTTCTGTCTCGCCTCAAAACCCAACAAGCATAGGTAAATATCGTTGCCCAAGTTATTCGAAGGAGACTAAGCTCTTGATTGTTGAGAGCCTCTAATAACCATTCCTAGAGAGGAAGGTTGAAGAACTCCTCCCTATACCCTAGTTAAATCCACAGGTTTCTACTGATTTTGCAATCTCTCAAAGCATGGAGAATCGTCTCCTCCTTACCACAATGGCAATAAGCATACAAAGTAGAAATGTTTAGGTGAAAAAGAACTTTCACCATAGGGAGGGACTCATGAGCACACTTTCCAAATGAAGCGTTTAATCCTATTGTGGCATCTGGTTTTTCACAAAGTTTGGAAAATAGGGTTTTGATTCCTTGCTCCTCCTGCATTTGATAAGCTGACTTGACTGAGAGATCTCCATCCTTCGAGTGACCCCAATATATATAGTGTGTGTGTTCGTGTGAGAGTTCAGTGATCATATAGATATATTGTTTGTGTATGCGCGTGCGCCAGTGAGAGTTCAGATAGACTTTCCCTTTGCATCAAGTTTGGCCTCAATTCCTTTAACACACACACGATCTCGAGTTTGCATCATATATACACCAAAAGAGTTGTATACTAGCTTTCTCATTTTGTTATATAATTAAAAGTCAAAACCCTCAAATAATATTTAAATTGTACTTACTAAGTCAGAGAAAACCAATTCATATATATATATATATATATACTCAAAGGCTTCTACAAGTTGTTCATTATTACAAATTGACAACATATCTTCAAAACCAGCGAATACCAAAACAGCTATAAACTCTTAAGATCTTATATATGAGCTAATATGTCTTGTCCATGGATGATGTTAGCCGTTCATAGTCCTTAGAGTTAATTTGGTGGTTGAGTACCAAACAAGGCTTCTATAAGATCCACATCAAAATCCTACATAAACATCAAGTTTAAACTCATCATAAACATTTCCAGAATTCAAGTCATTGAACCCATCATCATGAAGGATAAGTCTAACTTAACTAGATGACTTGCCTGATCATTATAATTAGCATAGTTGGATGGTTGGATAGCATCCTCCACCATGTACTTGCCAACAGCATCGGAGTCCGTGGATTCATTGCCACCTTTCAACTGCAGTTAGAGACATACAAGATAAGTTGGTTTAGGTAAGTAATATAAACTTAAATATTCTCTTTTTAAATGAGCTCATGTTTTTCTTAAAATTTTATTGAAGTTAGAGTAACATATTTATAATTAAAGGAAGTAGGGGAGAAAGTGTGATAAACAGTCAAAGTAAGAACTTACCTGGTTAGGGTTTTCATTAGGGGGAGTTAACAGCTCGTTTGGTAGGTTCACGATGGTTTCATTTGGAGGAACAATCACGTTACTAGGTTCCTGAGGCTATTGCAATGAGGATTCAGAGCCAAAAACCATAATATATATGAATGCGGCCATATTAACCTTGCATATTAATTAATGATGCATCATATGTATGTATGGGTCAAGTATTGCTATCATACGTACAAACACATACATATGTACGTGAAATGTTATGTACCTAGTAAAATGATATGTATCTAGGAAAGTGAAAGTTTATGAACTAGATAAGTGAAGTCCATAAACTAATGAGTTACTTAATGTATGGTTTTAGGAGATCTTATGCTCACTATAAATATGTAAATATGTAAATAAATAAACGAGTGTAAGAACTATTTGAAAGATAGAAATATTTTTCTCCAAATATATTTTTCTTCTTCCTCTGTATACCTAACACATACATACATATCCCTTTAATAAATTTTCTTTGTATCATACCTCATCAATAATAGATATGCTGTCCATCAAAAAGAAAAGCTCAGTGAGCTCCTTATCGAATTGATTCGGCTGCGAGTCGCCTGAGGTATTGGAAGTAGATTGAGACTGATCTGCAGCATTTCCAGGATCTCCAAGGTGTGGACACGATGGAGGCAAGGATGAGAAATTTTCTTGTTGAGTAGTATTAGAAGAAAATACCGGTGAAAACACTTCTGAACTATCAACCGCAGCAAATCCTCCTTGAATTCCAGAGTAGTTACTGCTACTGGTGGGATAATAACTAGAGCTCAAGTTAAGGTTAGAGGTGCCAAAAGATCTCAGGGGTCCACATTGCTTGAATTATTATAGATTAAGCTTCCATGTCCCAGTGAAATATTTGCCAATGAACCACCCTTATTCACTGTAGTACGACTATATTTCATACCATGATTAACATCTATCAACCCAGCATTTGCAGCATTAATGGAGTCATATGATCCTATGCTTCCACTATATGATGAAAAGTTTGAACCTCCATTGTACGGATAATAGGGAAGACTTGGAAAACCACCCAAAATTGGTTTCTGGAAACTATTAGCAGGAATTTTGCTCGCAAACAGTGATTGCCCAGCAAGTCTCAAGTAGTTACCTCGTGGATCTTGATGCTGATTCTGAAAGCTTACCCCTTGAGATGAAGGATTGGACAATTGGGTAGATAGAACTTGAGCGATAGAGGCATTGCTTGAAGTATGAAGAACAATTTGGCTTGTATTGGAAGGATTAAGAGTTGTAGTTCTTGATCCTGATAATTGTCTAATTAGTTCTATTCTCTTTTGGATCTCTTTGATCACCTCATCAGAAAGGCCCTTAGCAAGCTTTGAGGACAAGATGTTTCCACCAGGTGCTCCCTCAAGAGATAGGAGCTCATCAACTTTCTTCAAGAAGAGGCGATACTTCTGAATGGGAGCCAAAAAGCATAGCATTAGTAAATTCTTCATATTAAATTCATAATTCATTGTATATAAAGTGTGATGTGTAAGAATGGAGAAGAGAGTATTTAAAAGAATGTAAAATATAAAACCTAGTTACGTACTATGTTAGATTTCAAGTTTTAGATTCCATATTAATTTATAGTAAAATATCTAGTGAAAATCTACATGACGATATTTTTATTTGCATAGAGCAGTCTCTTGAAAATCAACAAGTGAACTGTTAGGTGAAAATTCATGTCAAGAAATGTAACTCAGCAAATTCATGCGGTTTTATAAGCTATAGCTTTATCACCTAATACTGTGCAAAGAATCTATGTTGTAATAATTTGAATATAATATATAAAAGTTTGCTGTCTACGATCAAACGAAGCTCATAATGAAAATCTAGAGGCAAATAATTAAATGAAATTAAACCTGCAAATGACTAGCAACATGTTTTCTGGTCAAGCCTGGCACCTTCATGATCTCATAAATCTTCTTAGGACTAGCCCCTGTTAAAATAAAACAAAGATTAATTTAGTAAAAGAAAATTCGTTAATTTTGACTAGCGTTATTAGTCCAAAAGATCAAAGAAACGGACAAATTGTAAGATTGCTTACTGTCTTGTCCAACTTGTCTTATGGCCCTCAAAAACCGATTGTGAAGTTCATTTGTCCAAACCATCCTAGGCTTCTTTGGAACAGATCTTTCTCCTTCAATGGTTTCCACAGATTCCTTCCTCTTGGGATTGTTTGTTGATATCGATTTCGACCCAGATGTCGGTGATGATGCATCAGCATTAAAATCATCAATGGGTGTTATCCTGACGCCAGATGATGGCACAGCAGAACTAGCATCTTTCATGTTTTTTACTTTCTCAGGAGCCACAGCATATATCTAACAACAATTAGTGCTTACAAAATGATCCTGAAAAATTCAGAAAAGTGTTTGTGAATAATAGATTAAAAAGATATTTTATATGAGAATGAATGGGAAAGCAGAAAAAAAGAAGAAAATTACACCAAAACCCTAATTTTACCATAGTTAAAATCACTTGTCTAGATTCGAATGGACAAGTCAATTAAATATGTATGTAAAGCCTTAGAGTTTAGAAATACAATTTTTTTGGTATAAAGCATGATAAGAAAAGGAACAGAAAAAAAAAAAAAATTGGCAGGAATATTGAGAGATTGGATAAAAATAAATAAATAAACAATTGTAAATACAAATGTCTTTGCTTTAGATTTAGAGAGAACTATCGTAGTCATGCATGAAAGGCTCACTGGAAACTGGAGGGAAATGAAAGAAAATATCAATGTTCAGTCAATAGTGGGGAATGAGGATTTTAGAATCCTTATAACATATGTATCTCAGAAGAAAATCCTTCTGATATAAAATCACAAGGTGAAGATTGAAAAGCAACACCATGAGACCTAAATTATTTAGTTGTATAAACATATACCTTTGTGTAGAAATCATGGAGAGAGTAGAATGATCACTTTCAACCAGCAAAATGATGATCTCACTGTTCTTGCTCTCTATTTTTTTTTTTTTTTTCTCTGACACTAGATATATCTTTAAATTTTGCCACTTATAGGTTAAGATTTCACTGTAAGAAAAAAAAAACTCAGAACGTTTGAATATTTATACTGAGAACTAAGGTTGCAAAACCAGGTGCTGCATCAGCTTTAAGTTTTTTTTTCCTAATTATTTATTCTGATTTTGTGCTTACGATCTTCTCTCTCAGATTAAATTAGAAAAAATCTAGAGCATAATTAAAAATTTATTGGATTTTGCCAAATCTATTCTCCTCTTTTCGAGATTCTCTCAAATTAAATTAAAAAATCTAGACCATAATTAAATCCTTATTGGATTTTGCCAAATCTGTTCTCCTTACAAGATTTTGCATTCCTGTGGTCATATTACCCTTTTGGTTTTATCTTCTCCCCGAGGATATAAGATGAACCATATCTAAAAATTCCTAATTACTTAAATTTTTTTGCTTTAATATTGTTCTCAAAATGAGCAATCAAAATATAAATTTTAGAAATTTCTAATTTTTTACAATTATTTTTTGCTTTTTTTTTTTGGTGCACTATTTAATCATTTCAGATTGTTTCCAAATTTTCAAAATAAAGGGATGCAGAAAGAATCAAATATGTGTATATTCACCCTTGATAGTTGATAGTGATACTAGCTACTTGAATAACTAATACCTGTGGTTTTCTTCTCCATTTTTAATTCTAGCATTTTGCTCAGAAAAAAAAAATGAAAAATTAAACGACATAGAGTTCTAATTATAATTTGTATATAAAAATTAATTGAAATATTTAAGAATATTAAGAATAATAAAAAAATGGAAAATTAGCTTTTTAATGATAGTAAAAAAAAGGATGTTAATGACTAACAGTAAACGGTAATAACAGTTATGATAGCTTAGTAACTAATTCATATTCATAACTCATGGTACACTTGTTGGTCTAATTTTGTTATCTTTTTGTCTTAGACTCCCAGTTTTAATTTTCAGTTCTTTAAGAAGAAACATGGAAGTATTGGGGTTGCTTGCATTTTAGAAAAATTACATTGCAAGAGAAAATATATTCCAGCCAAAATATATTTCTAAAACTTACAGATTTTCTGATATTTATACATGGTATAGAAAACTAAAATTTGAAGGAGCAATAACTAAATAGAAAAAAAAAAAAAATAAATCTATATACGGGACGTCATCCCAGAGTCCCATACTATTCCAATAGGTTCGCGATAACTTTAGGACGGAATAAATGGTGTCCTGGTATCTAAGACTGAACCATTATTTTGCGTCTCGGCCATTTTTTGAGATAGGGTTAGGACAAGATTGTGCTTAGCCATCTCTTCCCAATACCATATCGAACTCAATAGCATTCTGATGTATGTCCCGATTATGCATGCTAGTATATGTCCCAAACTCAAATTCATGTCCCTGAGTCTTTGAGTCTTATTCTAATTATTTATTTTGTTTGTTTTATGTTTCTTTATATGCGTTTCTTCTGTTTGGCATTACTAATTTAAAGGGACAAAAGACATAAATAAATAAATATATATATATATATATATATATATATATATATATATATATATATATATATATATATATATATATAGCTTGACTAGAAATTATAAACTCTTGGATTGTATTATGATTTCCCCTCTTTTTTCTCATTTTAACAACTCAAAATGACTAAAAACTCTGACCTATTTGTTCTTTCACGCTATTTTCAAATGTATGTTTTTGTTTGGTTATTTTTAATTTGAAAACTCATAACATAATTCCAAATGTATGTTCTTACGTGTAAACTCTCGATTTTAATTTAATTACCTTAATGTAAAAGGGGATGTTTGGTTGTTATTTTTTATATATAGACATCATGGATAACAATGATTAAGTAATTTATTATTTAAAAAATAATTCATTCCTATTCTTTTATATATATAAGGTTAAGAATGACAAATTTAAAATGATATTAAAATATTGGGACATGATATTTTGTCTCGGTCATTGTCTCTTACCGCCAATTCCCACTTATAGACTATATTTGTTAAGACTTAAGATGCTGGTTGTAGGAAGCTTTGTGCTAGTCTATTTGCCAGTTCTATAAAACAAAAAAGATTAGGTAATTAAAATATTTAAAAAATATAATAAAGACATAATGAAAAGAAAATTGTTACTAGAAAAGAAGCTTCAAGAATCTTGTGCATAGATTTATCTAGGGAGCAAATACAACGTATAAACTGCCCAAGGGTAAGACCAAAGGAATTAGACGTTTAATTACAAAACAGAAGACCCATAGTTTATACCATTAGTTTCTTACCCATATGGTTATTATTATCCAATTATAGTTTTTAATTAAAGTAATTAATGTCCAGAGTATCGAGTACATTTATTTTCACACTATTTTTTATTTTTTTATGTTTCGGAAATGGCATTTAGGTGGTTGAAATTTTTATTATTATTTTAAAGAAAAATTTGAAAAAAACGCCCACCGTGGGGCTCGAACCCACGACCACAAGGTTAAGAGCCTTGCGCTCTACCAACTGAGCTAGACGGGCTTGACGTGGGAGATTAACAATGTGATATAAATAATATAAGTACTGTTAATGTCCACTAGCATATAGGCCTTTCTTCTTTTGAAAAAAGAATACTGAGAACGAAAATTGTTAGAGACAGGATAGAAAAAAGAGAAAACTCTCAACTCAAAATCACAGGAATATCTACCTAAATAAATGAAAGTAGTTGGGGGATTGAGTTGTTGGAAGTTAACCTAAGAAGCTTCTAAAAATATCTATGATCTTGCATTTTTCTATAAATCATTTTGGGCCTGTTTGATTTTTCTTTTTAAAACAGTTCTTTTGTTTTCGGAAACAGAAGAATAAAAAACTTTGTTTGATAATGTGTTTTTTACCCATTGTTCTAGAAAACTAAAAAATAAAAAACAAGAACCACTTTCAGTTGTTTTTCAGTTTTGGAGAACAATTGTTCTCGTTAATGATAGTTATGGGTGTCTTTGTTCTCAACCCTCACTTCTTGAACAACTAAAGAACACCGTACATTATATCCCCACTCACATTCTAATATGTTTACTAAATTTAGCACATTATACTTTTGGAACCTTGCTAGACTCTGGTTGAATTTTTTGTTGTAAACCCACTTAATAAGATATGAGACTCTAAAACAAAGATAATTTCTTTGAAGTGATTGGGAAGAATTTTGTAGAAAATCACATACTTAAGAGAAAAACTAGTAAAAATGCTATGAAAAGAATGTCATTGTAAACATGATTCCTCAAAATTCAGTCTCTGAAAGAAGAAAATCATAGACATGCTATGAAGGACACTTATATTTGAAATCACTTATTAATTGAGTTTTTCTGATTTTGTTTTTTGGATGTGTTTTCAGAACAAACTATTCAGAGAGCTTTTTTTTTTTTTTAATTTCCAAAACATGTTCTAAGGAACAATTTTATAGAATTGTTCTAAAAACATAAAAACTTATAACACATTCGAACAAGCCCTTTTGTTCTAGATTGGGTTTGGGTTTGGGTTGGGTTCCCATCCATCCTCCATTGGTTGAATGATCCTAGCCCTCAATTATACTTTTTTTCATTTTTATTGTAAGGACAAGATTTTTTGTTTTATTTAATATATTATATTATGTTTTATAATAATGTGATTAGTTAAAAATATAAATTATTTTATAACTTTTTAGTTAATCATATTATGTAATAAGTTATGACACACCAAATAAAATAAAAAACTTTTGTCCCTTCGTCATATAAAAAAAGTCCAATGGAATCTTTTCAAGTACATCATTTGTGCATTCGATGGGCAACAATTCAATCTTTAGAGTAATATAAATCATCAATTGATTGTTATATTATTTTTTTAATTTTTTAGTTGTGATATTTTTTTACTCTTTCTATCACATTTTGATTGCTGTTTTAGTAATTTTTTTTTTTTTGTTTCACTTACCAATGTTAAATGCTTTTCTTTTTTTTTTTTTTTTTTCTATTTTTACCCTTAACAAGTGATTACTATATAATTTTTAAATATTTAAAATAAAATAATAAAAAAAATTATTACTAAAAATAATTTAATAAAATTGCATTACTCATTAAATTTTATATTATATTTCTTAATCGTTATTATTAAACTTTAAATGACAATCAAATTTAGAAGATAAAAAGTCAAGTTTTATAATAAGTAATTTTAACATTTCATTCTCAATATAGTTAATTATTTAATCTATCTTGTGAGATAGTTACAGAAAAGTATCATCGAAAAATAGCCACTCATAATAATCAATCAATGCTCATTTCTTAAATAGTTGAAAAACAACTATTGCCATTAATAAAAATGTACAATATCAACTTAATAAGATGGGTAACATCAACTAATATTTATACATTCGTCTTTAGAAAAATAGCTTTAATAGTCCTCTGAAAGTTACAACCACTAATATTTTTCAATCACAATTCACTCCTCAACAAAAGTTGACTTAACTATATATATATTAGGCTTAGGAAAATTTGGGGCGTAAGACAAGTGTCTTACCTTCCTTAAACATTATATAAATAAGAGACTTATCAATTTTTTTAAGAATTCTCAAAGAATAAAAATTATATTTTACTCCTAATAGAATGCTCCAATTAGGGTGAAGGCTAGGGGCAATTTTGCCCATAAATCTCTGGTCCATTGGGAATTTCAAATTCAACATTTTTTTTTGAGCCTTTTTCCCCCTAACACTGACCTCACGGACATTTACCCCCTGACACTTTAAGTTTTCTAAATTAATCCCTGACACTCCAAACGTTTCCCATATCGAACCCTCCGTCATCGTCCACTAACAGTTTTTGCCTACGTGGCACGTTAAGTGCTGACGTGGTAGTTAATTGGTGACGTGGCCAATGGAACTCATTTGATGTGGCCATAGCTACTCCAAAACGCAACCATTGTTGTCGTTTGACACTCTTGGGCTTCTTCACGTTCTTTATTGGCGGCTTCTTAGCTACCTTGACAACCTTCTTCCCCGATGAAGCTTTCTCCAATGTCTTAGCCACCTTAGCTGGCCTTGCCGTTGCCTTCGCTTATGGAATACACATAACAAAAGCACAATGCCCACTCTTTCTGGGAATTTTAGAAAATAAACAAACATGTTGAAAGCATAAGCACACAAACCAGAAGCCTGAGCCTTGATTGATCTGGGCTTAGCTGAGGAACCAAAAATGCCACCAATGCCCACTCTTGAACTGGTTAGCTCAGTTTCCATAGGAATCGAACCAAGCCTCAGACCAAAGCAGTTGGTCCTATTGGACATGCAGACACCTCTAGGTCTCACAACACTCATAGTTCCATACTTGTTTTTGAACTTTGAACCTTAATTGTAGCATAGTGAGCTCAATTCCCATAGGAATGTTTAAAGAAACTTGAGTAGTGTGTGTATTCAAAATTCAAAGAAATTTTGTCTATTCCCAAAAATATATTTTGCACAAAGAGGAAAGATGGGCACCAAAAATTCAATCATAGTCAACTATTTAATAAAGTTTCTTGCCAGAAAAGTAGGGTTAGCAATCCCATACTTACATAGAGTGGGATCACAGAAGAAGGTTGATGAACATGAAATATGCGAATTTCTCTATTTTTGAAGTGGGTGAAAGCCCATTGAAGCAAGTTCATAGCTTTCTGAACCGTTTTCCCAACCGCTATGTGCACCTTTTCATCACATTCTTCTATAGCTTCGACCGCATGAGAAGTCACCAACCCACAAAACCCTGTAAGACCCGCCTTTGGTTTTGAACCCAGAGCAAAGGGCAACAATGGCTGCGTTGTTGTTGCAGATGTGGAGGTCCCCAAACCCTAAACGACAACAATAGTTACATTTTGGAGCAACTATGGCCACATCAGATGAGTTTCATTGGTCACGTCACCAATTAATGGCCACGTCAGCACTTAACGTGCCACGTAGGCGAAAACTGTTAATGGGCAGTGATGGAGTGGACGGAGGATTTGATATGGGAAATGTTTGAAGTGTCAGGATTTAATTTGGGAAACTTAAAGTGTCAGGGGGAAAAAGGGTTTTTTTTTTTTGATAGATTAGCTTTCCATCAAATTGGAATAATGGTATTCCATGGAATGAGATATTTCATTTATTCCGTCCAACCAATCCACTTAATCTCTAATTTCATCACCCATCCCTTTTCCATTCAACCCAACCAATCACCACTTTAGAGTTGATAGTGTAAGAGTTTAGAGTTTTAAGATTTATAATTTATAGTTTAAGTTTATTAATAAATAAGGGTATAAAAATCATATGAAAATACAAAACATTTAATGAACAATGTATTAATGCCTTGAGTCAATGTAGAGTATCTTTTTATTTATTTTTATTTTTTTTGGTATGGATTGAGTGCTAATTTATTGCCTAAAATTAGCTTTACGGACTGATGTTATGAGAACCCTTTAAATAATTTGTATCAAGAAAATATTTCATTTTTTTTGTTGTGGATAATATATCACTACGCCAAAAGAAATTTGTTAACAGTAGTTAAACTTTTTTTTAGAGCACTTTGCAGTTATGTGACTGTTATTGTAAATTTTATCATTTTTGACTTTGGTTTACGAAGCGTTTGATTAAAGACAATAGTTCTTCTTTAAACTTATTTTCCCTTATTTTAGCCTTCATTTATAATTATAGACAGCGTTTGTAAATTTAACTGTTGCGTTTTTTAGACTATGGTTATAATTATAACTATTGTTTATGCTTTTATATAGATATATTAATTATAGAATGTATTATACTTTACAAACCTCAAGAAGCCAATATACACATTGTATAACACAAAATATAGTTTATAAAATTCATGCATTATAATTGAAATTAAATTCTAACAATCTAAAAAGTTATATATCTTTCAACTATTGAAACTAGCTAGTGAGGTTCTTAAAATCAAATTATGTCCATTTTTTCTTAATTTGTTGTAGTTTATTACACATGAACTCTGAAAAATACTACATGCATAAAGTACAAAAAATTAAATATCATCCTCTTATTAAACTAGAATAATTAGAAAGTAAGATAATTAAATGTACTTACTTCATTTGAAATCATTAAAAAAAATTTCACAATGATCTCTCTCATGAATTTTATGCAGTAAGGTTTTTTGGGTACCTATAACGTACATGCAAAAAAAAGTTTAAAATTAGCTTGAAAGATGCCACCAAATAATAGTCAAAAGCAAAAGGAGAGAAAAAACAAAAAAAATACCTCTGCACTTCATATTTTTGATGCCTCAACTACACTAAGATGGTGTATAAATGCTCCCGGCAGTGAAAAACGACTATTGAAGACAATGTTGATGGCGACATGGGTTGAAAATGGAGATTTCTTGCAAGTCACAACAAGAGAAAGAGGGTTTCTAGTGTTTGAAGTGGTCTTTAGCATAGAGGGAGTGCAAAGTTTTAAAATTTTAACTCAAAGACAGTGGTTAAACAATGAACCATTGTCTAAAATTATAATAGATAGCGGTTAAGCAAGGAACCGCAGTCTATAATCAAAGGTGAAAGATTTTAGATGGTGGTTCTTGTTAAACCATTGTCTAAAATCTATCATGTTTTCATATAGATAGTGGTTTTAGGTAAATCGTTGTCTAAAATCCTCTACCTTTTTAATTTATAATACTTACATCCTTTTTGTTATAAAAAGTGTGTTGTTAAAAATCTTTCAAGACCCGTTTGGTGATCAGGATAGGATAAAAGATTTGGATATGAGTAAGAAATGATAAAGGCTTGATAAGTTGTTATCTTATCAAGTATTTGATGTGCACTAGATAATTTTTTAAATAAGTTTTGTTATTATATCATATATTTGAAGTAGATTAAATAATAATACGATATAATATAATTGTATTTAAATAACAAAATTACCTTTACAATTGAAATAATTTTTAGAGAAAAATCCCTATTTACCCCTCACACTATCACTAATTCCAAATAGGATACTAACGTTTTAAACTAAATAAAATTAATTCTCACATTTCAAGCCAAGAATAAAAGTGAATCTTATTGAGATATTTTTTGTTTGTACAGAAGGTTCACTTTTGTTCTAGACTTGAAATGTGATGGTTCATTTTTATCCAGTTTAAAACGTAAGAGTTCTTTTTGAATTTGGGGATAGTGTGAGGGGGTAAAATGAAAATTTTCTCTAATTTTTAAGTTTTAGATTATCTTATGAATATTAGTACATGTTCTTATATAAAAATTAATTTTAGTGATGAAGAAATTGAAAAATCAAAAACAATTTTAATGTCTTTATTGAGTGAGAGAAAGGGTGCAATAGTGATGGTGGATGTTGTAGTGCTCGTAGTGACAAAGTTCATGGCTCTGCTAGGTTAAGGAGGCGGGTGATGTAATGATAACATTGCGATGGTGTCTCTATCAAGCAAGAGATGCATGATGATGGTGGTTATGTGTTTGGGGTGACAATAGTGGTAGCTTTGCTAAGTAAAGGTGGCGGTAACAAGTTAGAGAGAAGAAAGTTGGGTAAGTGAGAGGTTAGGTGAGAAGAATTTTTTTTTTTATAATATTCTATTATCTTTTAACTTAACTCTTTTTTCGGAATAAAATTTTAAACTGTGAGAATATGATAAGATAAACAATAAGATAGTTATATACTATCTTATTAGCTTACCAAATTAAAAATAAAATAAGATAAAATAACTGATCTTATTTTATCTCTGTTATTATGTGCACTAAACGGGTCCTTATAATATATTGTATAATATTAGCATATCAAGTGGGATGTCTCAATTTCTTGTCCCATTTTTGTGAAGTGTTTAGGATGGACTTTAGATAAGAAATGGAAAGTGATCAAAACATAATTTGAAGTCTCAAATGCAAATCAAAATGAGATTAAAATGGAGAAAAAAAAATCACTATGATGATCTATACCCTTCGTTTTAAAAATAAGATCAGATTTGTTGCCTTATATATTATTTTATTGTAACGAATTGATTAAAACACATAAGAAAGTGAGACTAAAACATTAATTTGTTTTTAATGCTCAAAAAATAGGACTAATGCTCCAAAAAATAAGACTACATTTTAATGCTCCAAAAATATATCCATTGCTATCCCGTCTTGGCATGGCTTACTTAAGAATTTCCAATAGCTCAAAAGTACGCCGTTTTGAGAAAGGCTTCATTCTCTCTTCATTCTTCACTATTCTTCGCATTTTCCTTCCATAGATGGCTATCTTTAAAATTTCCTTCAACTCTAAACTACGTCGTTTGGAGAAATGGTTCTTTTTTCACTTTCCTTCCCCTTTTCCTTCGTCCGTTCCACACCTGCTGCATCCTTCTTATTCTTCTCCTCTCTCACAGTTACATCCTAGACATTTGCTGCCACTAGTGTTGTGAGTAATATGCTATGGATTTTCGAACTGGGAGGTGAAATTGCCGGTGGTTTCTTGCAAGTAAGTTGTTTGTTATTTTATTATTGTTATTATTACATTCGTCGTTTGTTTTCTTCTTTTATCATTTTTCAATTCGCCTTTTCCTGGTTTGCTGAATCCTTATCTGTTTTCTGTTCTTTTGTCACATGCTGAGCTTGATTTTCTAGGATTTTGGAACTATGCTGAGAAAGGATTCCTTAATCTGAGGTAAGGAACGATGGGCGTTTTTCTAAAGCCAAATTTCTATTTTCCAGTGTTTCTTTAATATATTTTTTCTTCGATTTTAGTTGGTTTCTTCATCTGAGTCGTGGCTTTGGAAAATGAAAATAAAGGCAAAAATAAATTTTCGTAGAATTGTTTCAGGACCTTTTTTCCATGAAAATTTTACAGAAAAGTCAGAAGGAAGTATAGTTTGAGGAAATTTTCGCATTCTGTTTTCTTACTGAGTTGTGTGTTAGAGAATACACGCCTAATTTTGTGTTTTCTTTTGTTCTTGTCTGTTCCTTTTGCAGGTTAAAGTCTCCAATCCTGTTCTGTCTTTCAATGATATTGTTGTAATATGTATGTTACTTTTCATTAATTGATTCCATATCTTATTCAGAAATTCTTATATATGGATGAGAAATTTGATAGTTTCAAATGATATGTCTCAGTTGGAGTAATAGGCAGTTTATAAAGAAAGATCTATTCCAACAGACATAAATACACTCATGCTAGAAGGCAGCATGAGAGTTCAACGGATTATCATAACACCGAGGGAAAGTAATTGCGGAAGTTTGATTTAACCTTTCGTTTGTAATCATAATCAAGTTGTAAGGAACAGAACTTTCAAAGGAGAAAGAGAGAAAGGTGAAGAGTGTAATCCTCTTCTGTATTCATTTGTCTTTCTGGACTTTTGATCAAACTAGAGATATAGTATATACTGGATGGTTAGTATTATATGGAACATTATTTACATTGGAAAGAGGGATTTGAGTGGAATGAACTGTCTATCTTTTTCGTTTTTTCGATAAAAATCTGTGCAAGGAGTTCTTTTCTAACTCGGGTTCCACTTATAGTACAAAGGTAATCTTATGGCTGTACTATATACCAATAGGACGATTATTTCAGTTATCTTTTACCTTCATCTGTCAAATTATCAGACTTATTCAGTTTAGGACAATCTTCTCAGTTATTTGTTCCCTTTATCTGTCATATTATCATGTTTCTTGACTGGACATCTCATCTAGACATTTTTTTTTTAAAATATAAAATGCAAATTTACTATATTATTATTTCTCCAAACTACATAACCATTAAGATTTTTCTTTTCTTAATGCAGCAACATTTTCTAGACATTGCTAACTTATCTGCACATTATTTCATTGTTAATTGTGAACAATTATTGGTATGTTTCTACATTTTATGCCTTGCCAATTTGTCAGGAACATTTCTTGTCAATGTTATTTGATGTGTTTCCCCTTGGATTGAACGAAATACCTTTTGTTTATCAGGCACCATCTTTATCTCTTAAAAAAATTGCAATGTTTTAGAATTTTATGGCCAATTCTATGAACTGAAAACACAGAGGAATGAACAAAATGTTGGTCTCTTTCTTATTGGTTTGTTAGTCCTGTTATCTCCGGTGCTTAGTGTTTCACATATGTTGGGGTTGATGAATTAAGAGGCCCAGCTCCCACTCAACATTGTTCTCTCTCAGATAATGACTCTTTCCCTTTCCTGATTGTGTTGCTTCTGTTTTGCTTCGCTTTATTATTGAGATGCTGACTTTTTTTTTAATCTGTATTTCATGTTGGTGTCCTCTACATCATATTTCCTATGTGATAGTGAACAAACAAAATCCGGGACATCTTTGATCTTTGATAAGCAGAAGTAACGGTGAGAAGGAAACATTGTGAGGGTATCTCTAAGTTGATTAATGAGAGGATTGAGTTTGTGAATTATACATCTTAGAGTTGCTAAAGGATCACCATCTATTTCAGAATAGCTTAACCCATTGAGAATTTTGTGCTTATTTCTTAATTAGTTTATTGGTTTTGTATGTTTTAATTATATACTTACATTTTGGTATTTTGTGTGAGGGGATTAGTTTACTGGTTTTAATGCTTGTTTTCTTTTCTGCATTGACTTATGAATATATTTCATATGACTATTTATAAAGTTTTAATCTTTGTTTGTTTGTTTTTTGGCAGATGTAGGTGTCCTTCCATGTGATGATCGAGCTCTGGATTGCTACTCTTTGGTGTCTGGTTTGTGAATGCTGTGAAATTCCAGTCAGCTTTTACTAAGGTTGAATCTTCCAGGTATATTACAACAGCTTTGGCAAATGGCTGACCATCGAAATGGTAATGACCAAACTAAGGGAAAGTCCAGTGCAGCAGGAAGTGCTTATTCTATTGATCTGAATGCATTTCAATCACGATTGAAAACTTTTTATTCACAATGGGATGAACATAAAGAAGATCTATGGGGTTCTTCTGATGCAATTACAATCGCAACGCCTCCAGCTTCGGAGGATCTGCGATACCTGAAATCTTCTGCTCTGAATGTATGGCTGCTTGGTTATGAGTTCCCAGAGACTATTATGGTATTCATGAAGAAGCAGATCCACTTTTTGTGCAGCCAAAAGAAGGCCTCTCTTCTTGAAGTTGTCAAAAAACCTGCCAAAGAGGCAGTTGGTGTGGATGTTATTACTCACGTCAAGGCTAAAACTGATGATGGAGTTTCTCTAATGGATGCTATATTCCGTGCTATCCGTGCTCAGTCAAAGGCAGATGGTGTTGATGCTTCCACTGTTGGATACTTATCAAGAGAGGCTCCTGAAGGGAAGCTCCTAGAAACATGGGCTGAAAAATTGAAGAGCACAAAATTTCAGCTAACTGATGTGTCTACTGGATTATCCAGCCTGTTCGCCAAAAAGACAAATGTTGAGCTTACATCAATTAAGAGAGCATCATACCTGACAACCAGTGTGATGAAAAACTTTGTTGTTCCTAAGCTTGAGAATGTGATTGATGAGGAGAAAAAAGTTTCTCATTCTACATTAATGGATGAGACTGAGAAAGTTATATTGGAACCTTCAAAGGCCAATTGCAAGCTAAAGGCAGAGAATGTGGATATTTGTTACCCCCCAATTTTTCAGAGTGGTGGGGAGTTTGATCTCAAACCTAGTGCTGTTAGCAATGATGAGTTACTCTATTATGATTCGGCCAGTGTGATTATATGTGCAGTTGGAGCCCGATATAAGAGTTACTGCTCAAATATAGCTAGGACGTTCTTGATTGATGCAGACTCTCTTCAAAGTAAGGCTTATGAAGTTCTTTTGAAGGCCCAGGAAGCAGCCATTGGTTCCTTGAAGCCTGGGAACAAGATGAATGCTGCATACCAAGCAGCAGTTTCTGTTGTAGAAAAGGATGCTCCTGACTTAGCCCCTAATTTGACAAAGTCTGCTGGGACAGGCATTGGAATTGAGTTTCGAGAGTCGGGTTTGAATCTGAATGCTAAAAATGAGCAGATAGTAAAAGCTGGTATGGTCTTCAACGTGTCACTTGGATTTCAGAACTTGCAGATCCAGAGCAGTAAGGCAAAGAACAAGAACTTTTCTCTGTTGCTTGCAGACACAGTCATTGTCAACAAAGATAAGACTGAAGTTGTCACATCATTGAGCTCTAAGGCTCTTAAAGATGTGGCTTATTCTTTTAATGAAGATGAGGAGGAAGAAAAACCAAGCACAAAAGCTGAGGCCAATGGTGCAGAGCCCATCATGTCTAAGACAACTCTAAGGTCAGACAATCATGAGGTTTCAAAGGAGGAGCTCCGGAGGCAGCATCAGGCAGAACTGGCTCGTCAGAAAAATGAAGAAACTGCAAGGCGTCTTGCTGGTGTTGGAAATCAGACAGGGGACAATCGTTCTGCTGCAAGGACTTCAACTGAACTGATTGCTTACAAAAACATAAATGACCTTCCTCCTCCCAGAGAGATGATGATTCAGGTTGATCAGAAGAATGAAGCAGTTATTTTGCCAATAAATGGAAGCATGGTACCTTTTCATGTTGCTTTCATACGAACTGTTTCCAGCCAGCAAGACACCAACCGCAATTGCTATATCAGAATCATTTTTAATGTTCCTGGGACCCCTTTCAGTCCTCATGATTCAAACTCAATGAAGTTCCAGGGATCTATATATTTGAAAGAGGCTTCATTCCGCTCCAAGGACCCAAGGCACATAAGTGAGGTGGTCCAGTCAATTAAAACTCTCAGGCGGCAAGTTGTCGCAAGGGAGTCTGAGAGAGCTGAGAGGGCAACCTTAGTTACTCAGGAGAAACTGCAGCTTGCTAATAATAGATTTAAGCCCATTAGATTGCCTAACCTTTGGATCCGTCCAGTTTTTGGAGGACGTGGAAGGAAGATACCTGGTACACTTGAGGCTCATGTAAATGGATTTCGCTATTCTACCACTAGGCAAGATGAACGTGTAGATGTAATGTTTGGGAACATCAAGCATGCTTTCTTTCAGCCAGCAGAGAATGAAATGATTACACTCCTGCACTTCCATCTGCATAACCATATAATGGTAGGAAACAAGAAAACTAAGGACGTGCAGTTCTATGTTGAGGTAATGGACATGGTTCAGAACGTAGGAGGTGGAAAGAGGTCAGCCTATGACCCTGATGAGCTTGAAGAAGAACAACGAGAGAGAGAAAGGAAGAATAAAATAAATGTGGAATTTCAGAGCTTTGTGAATCGGGTCAATGATCTTTGGGGACAGCCACAATTTAATGGCCTTGATCTCGAGTTTGATCAACCTCTAAGAGAACTTGGCTTCCCTGGGGTACCTCATAAATCTTCAGTGTTTATCGTTCCCACTTCAGCCTGCCTTGTTGAACTGATAGAGACCCCTTTCCTTGTCGTCACGCTGAGTGAAATTGAGATTGTAAATCTTGAGAGAGTTGGCCTCGGGCAGAAGAACTTTGATATGACTATAGTATTCAAGGACTTCAAGCGGGATGTTCTCAGGATTGATTCCATCCCTTCCACATCACTTGATGGCATCAAGGAGTGGCTTGACACAACAGATATTAAATATTATGAGAGCAGGCTGAATCTTAATTGGCGTCAGATACTAAAGACAATAACTGATGATCCACAAAGCTTCATAGAAGGTGGGGGCTGGGAGTTTTTGAATTTGGAAGCTACTGATTCAGAATCAGAGAACTCAGAGGAGTCAGACAAGGGTTATGAACCTTCAGATGTGGAACCTGAGTCGGAGTCTGAAGATGATGATTCTGACAGTGAATCTCTTGTGGATTCTGAGGATGATGAGGAGGAGGATTCAGAGGAGAACTCAGACGAAGACAAGGGAAAAACTTGGGAAGAATTGGAGAGGGAAGCAAGCAATGCTGATAGGGAGAAAGGGGATGAATCTGACAGTGAACAAGAAAGGAAAAGAAGGAAGATGAAAGCCTTTGGAAAGTCGCGGGCCAGTATAAGTGGTGGAGTGCCTAAGCGGCCCAAGTTGAGATAGATTTATGAGTTTTCTTGGTTTGTTCCTGTGATTTCTATGTACTTTTGATTTGGAAAGTATCATTTTAGCTTAGAGGTGCGCTCTTGTATCTTGTGGTTTTCTTCTAACTGTTTTTTTCAGGCACTTGATAGGATTCCTTGAATCCAATTTATGTCCTTAAAATAGGTTGCATTGGTCCAGCTCGTTTTTCAAGCCTCAATCTTCCCGAACCCCGCTCCCCAAAAGAAGGAAAGCTCAACTTTGGTGTATGTGGTCTTTTCATAGTATCATGTTACGTTTATTTTATAATTAGTTGATCATATTTTAGTTTATGGATATAAAATTTATCTACATGTTTGTATCATATAGTTTGATATTCAATAGGTAGTTTGGTTTTATATTGGTCATCATCTGCCATATTGATTTATTTTGGGGACAAAATTCTTCATCCTACTCCTTGTGCCTTTATGGTATTGGTCAAATTTGATTAATTCCAATCCTATGACATAGGGTTTAGCATAGAGTGAGCTAGAATATTCTGTCCCTTTATATACTGAATAAAAATGATGGAATGAGTAGCCATTATGCCATTATTTCAGTTATGTTATATATGAGTGATAATTAGGGGAGGATAAGAAAGTAAAATTGGTGCAAAGGAGGGTTGTGATTGCAGGTGGAGATGGGATTTTGGGTAGGGTGGTTGAAATGAAGGCTACAATGAAAGAGAAGGTATTGAAATTAATTTCAAGAAGAATATCTGCTTGCAATTTGGTCTCTCAGAGTTAGAAGACAGTAGAGTTATGTACCAGGTCCAAATTTATTTAATTCTCTTGTATAAAGTTGAGCCTGACCCCCATAATACATAGGCAACTATTATTGCATTATCATGCCTGACTAGACTTTGATTAACAGAGTAATATAACTATGACCTGTTACATGTTAAACCAAACCAAAATATATTCATTGTCAGGTTTTGTCAAGTGCTGAAGTAGCAGAACAATTCCATGATATATCAGACTCTATTTGCATATCATTTGAATGCACACTTACCAAGGTTGAGATGCCTTACACTCTAAGTATATTTATAAATGTACACTTATTTCAACATTTCATTTTTCGTTGTATAGTTTTACCTCTATAAAATAATTGAAAAACGTGTACATTAGGTATACAACTATAATTTTACATTTAACATTTTTGCCTCTAAGCATTCTTTTCTAACCTTCCAAAATGGAGGACCAATCCTTGGTGAAGGAGTTTGCAGAGTCTTTGCGAGGGATGATGACCTCTAGGTTAGTGTTACATCTTATCTTATGAAGTTTTAAAATAAGCATTTTATTTTAATTAAATATTAAAAAGTTCAAACATAATGTACATAATAAAAAACTCAAGTAAAATCTTAATTTGGTATTTATAATATAAAGTTGACATTAATTGAATATTTATAAAAATTTTGACGTGAGTATTTATAATTTCAAAATAATATTTAAAGAGCACTTCTTATTAATTCACTATTAAAACTAATGGTTCACGAACTTTGACTTTATTCTTAAAATACCCTTCCCTTCTCATCTACCTCTACCCAAAAAAAAAAAAAAAACCTAAACAATATCGTCTCCCTACTAGCCTTCTCTACAAATTCATACCCAAAAAATTCAAAAAAATATACCCAGAAAGTGAGAAACTCGTGGATTAGAGGTGAAATTCCCCTAGAAAAATTCAAACCCCCAATTCATAACTAGAAAAATTCCCTGTCGAATCTTCCTCTAAAGGAGATTTTCGAAAAACAATGGGCCCAGAAACAAAAGTGAATCTGTCATTACATTAACTCTGCTACTACCACAGACAAATGCACTGGTAGGCGTCCCTTTTTCTTCTATACGAATGAGATCTCCTCCTTCTCCATTCAGTGCCTTGCCGTGATTTGCAACTTTCCTGAGAAAAGAGAGGGGATCTTACCTGATACTACTGAGATTTTGACAGATTTGTTTTCTCTTTTTGATTCTTCTATGAGATTTTCCCTTTTCCTTTCCCTCCAAACTCACCAATACATTCTTTAAGCTATTTTTGTAATTCCTCATAATTGAGAGTTTTAGAAAGAAAGCTAGGATATTTAGATATATATATATATATATATTATTTGTATATACACACATATTTTTGTATCTAGCTAGACATACACACGGTATATGCGCACACCACACATCTAACTATATATACATATTTTACTGTACACAGACATATATCTCTAACTATACTAAATATATATATATATATATATATATATATATATATAGTTTCAAAAATTATGTATGTTAATATTTTAAGTAAGGTAATTATAAACCTTACGATTTTCTCCTCTCATAAAATTTGTGCTCACAAACGAGGAAGAAGATAAACTTGTCGATCTCCTTCCTTTCCCTCCAAAATCCCAAACATAGCCTAAAAGGAAAGATGGAGCTGCTGGTTGTGGTGCAGTGTTGCGTGATATCAGAGGAAGTCGCTAGAAACCTAGGCACTACAAGCCCTTTGGAATTAGCACGGCAGATGGGTTATACTTTTGTCATCTTAGAAAGTGATTCCAAGCTTTTACTATCTAAGCTCTCAAACAGAGAGGAGGAAATGGGAGTTGATGGTTAGTTATGGAGGAAATCTTTCAACCTTCTTGGGAGGTAATTTAGATATGTTTCATTCATAGAGAAGGCAATGCTTGGGCTGACTGGATGGCCAACTTCAGTTTAGAGCTCACCTTAGGGCTTTCTTATTTTGCATCACCATTTGTTTACTCCGAAAGAAAAAACTCCTAGCAAAAATATATATGTTGATGAAAAAAGCTATTTGTTTAAGTGTGTGTTGTATGAGTAAAATTATAAATAAAAAATAAAAATATAAAAAATGAGTGTATAAGTATATATAATTTCATTAAAAAAATAATCAACTAGCTAAATAAATTTTTAATGAAAGTTTTAGCAAAATTTTTAACTGACGAGTAAGCTTGACCATATCACAGTTTTACCAATCTTAAAACCGGGTACAACCACAAACCTACCTGGAACTCACCAAAGGATGAGTTTGGGTTGTGAGAAATAAACTGTTCAGAGTTAAAATATTAAATGTTTTGAATATTTCATAGTATAAGTTTTGGCTATGGTGGCGGTTTTTCTTTGAAGGGTCACTTACACCTTGGGTGATTGGCCTCCTCCTTCTTAAGAGAAAGAATCATCCTTGGGTTTGCCGAGCCTTAATAGAGGGAAAGGTCCAGCTGATGCGATAGAAAGGTAGCTGATTGGCAAAAACTCCTCCAAGTAAGCCCCATATTGAGACATCATTACTTCACTGGCAAGGTTAAAGGGGAGAATAACAATGGGCACTCAATTTTGAAATTCAAGGACTACAGCAACAGCTAATTCAAAACTAGCTAAAATTAAAGAGACTTACTATACATTTAAAATATTGTTTAATGCTCAAATGAGCTTCTAAAAGATTTTAAAACACTTCAAAAAACAAAAAGTTGAGGATAAAAAACCCAAAATTATCCCATATTATTGACCAGAAATTCTTTTAGAAAATGATTTTTGTGTTAAAAAGTGATTTTTAACTATTATACCCGAACACGAAATTTTTTTAAATTCTCCTTTTTTTTTTTTTAAAAATATACGTTTTTATTTTTTATTTCAAGTTGAGTAGTTTTCTTATCCAGAATAATGAGTTTTGTTTCAATCTCTTTAATAAATTACTGTTAATTGTTTTTATCTCTTGGCCACAAGAAAATGTCTATTATTTCGTTGCATTAGAGAAGGTAAAATATGTGCACAATATTGGAAGCACGATTCTGCAAAAGAGATGAGGCACTTGTGGTAACTGTGAAGCTGAAGATAAGAAGCACGATTCAGCACAAAAAGAGATAAAGCAGCAGTGGTCAGAGTGAAGCTAAGTATAATGGTTTCTTTATTCTTCTGGACAATTCTTTGGTTTCACAAATATATATAAATAGATAGTTCTAAGGCGGGCATGCAAATATGATTCTTTTAGTAAAGAATTGGATTCTAAACATTGTTTTATGAGATTTTTTAAAAAATGAACAAAATATTTGACTAAGAAATTGATCACTGGTTCACCTGTTCAGTGATTAACTAGGTCAATTATCTTGGATCATCGGTCCAACAGGAAAATTTTAAATATATAATTTTAAATAAATTTTATGTCTTATTTATAAAGAACAAAATCTAAAAATATAATGTAAACAAAGTTAGCTAGTATAGAAAAAACTTATAACTCAAATTATAATTCAATATAAAAACAAATGTATATATTTTATTACATATACCAAAAATCACTCAATATTAATGCTCATATTAAAATATCTTGTAAATTAATTTATCTTAGATTTTCTTGAAGTATAAGATGTATAAATAATCCTTACAAGTTTCTGGAATAACTCACTTGTCTAATGATGTGTCTTTTAACTACATGTACAAGGTCAAAGGTTGAAGCCCTCTTCATAGCATTTTATTCTCTTAACCAGTACCTTGTAATATTTAGGTACCAAATAAGAGAAAAATATTTATTGAAATATTAGCACTCAAATAACAATCAAATTCCCAATGACCTAATAAACTTTGTAATAGGGTTTTGATGTGAACATTTTAGAGAAATATTTTTCTGATTAGAAGTGTCAATTTAAGAAGCCCATGCAAACATAAATAATTCATTCTCGACAGATCTAAATGTACCCTACATTATCACCATAAAATATTGTCATATATTAAACTAACTTCATTTAGAAAGAAACATATTTTTTATGCCACTCAATCTATGTTTATAAGGAAATCTATTGCAATGAAGATGCTTAAAAATAGCCTACTAGCTTGCTTCTTCTCTAATCAGTAAAATGAAATCTCAAATATAGTATTGTACTAAAAAAAAAACTCAAAGTGTGAAGATAATTTAAGTGTATAAAAGAGAGAATGACAGCATTGAATAGCATAGCTAAATTTTTAAATAATTTTAAAAAAGTTTTGTAAGGTCCATTGTTTATGCGGACTCAAGCTTTTTTATTGGGTATCTTTTGCTATTCTTCTGTTAGGCAATATATGAATGATACAAATTAATGCAATAAATGTATTTTAGGTGATTTTTTTTTTTTCAATGTTTTAAGTGACTGAACCAAATGTGTGCCAATAAAACCCTAGTTAAATCTAATCTGTGTCGAAGACTAAATAAAACAAATTAACACTTGTAATTAGTTGGTGCAGGATAAGATATGAAAATTGTTCTCAGAGCAAATTTTTTGTAGAAATATCTTCTCTATGAAAATCTGTAAAGAATTAATATCACGTTAAGTTGGTGCATGACTTTCTTTCATTCACCCCATTTGTCTTCTTCCTTGTTGTATCTATAAGCCAATGGATAAGATCCGATTCCCTTTCTAAAAGAAGCATCTCGAATGTCCACCTGTATATCTCAAACCCAAGAAATTTCTAAAATTAAACAAAATATTATCTTGTCCTCATTGGATCGGAAACTTTTTCTAATGTATAATATAATATACTATTTTTAAGGAGAAATATTCGTATTCAATACTTACTCTCTTTATTTTTTTTAATGATGATTTTTATTCATCTAATCATTTAACTATATCATATCATGACAATTTTACCCTGTATTCTTATCTTCTGAGCTCTATAAATTGGCGCTCCCAGTCTTCACTTAGACACCCAAACCTAAAAGTAAAATCCAAACATTGGAACAATATCCATACCAATGAAGAACACTGTGCTAGCTTTCTTCTTCCTTGCTTTTGCTTTTGCTATGTCCACAGAATTAACCCCAAGCATAGCTGCTGCTGTGCCTGTGATGGACTCAAACGGGTTCCCAGTTACCAATGGTGGCATTTATCAAATATTTCCAGCTATTAAAGGAAACGGTGGGGGTATTGTAACAGCTGCTCTTGGCAATGAGACTTGCCCAGTTTCAGTGGTACAAACTCCCTCTAACGTCAACCTTGGCCTCTCATTCTATATCCGGGTCAATTCGAGGCCACTCGCCGATTATGTCTACCCGACAGATTCCATTGACATCGTATTGATTGTACAACATCTTCTAAGTGGATGGTTAAGTTTTTGACACGGGTACCGGCTGTGTTCATCGGTGAACAGTACGAACGTCACATAGCAGGTTACTTTCATTTTGAAAAACATGAAGATGTTTACAAGCTTGTCGTCTGTCCTAATTTTAGCCCTGCTACTTGTTGGGATATTGGGATAAGCACTGTTGAGGACAGGCGTTTGGGTCCAAACCAGGAAAATCCATTCAAATTTGTTATCCAGAGCCTTAATCCCAGCAACTCTGCATCTAAATCCAAAACTGAATTGCGGAATATAAGTAATAAAAGCAATCCCTAGTGCTTGCTGCACTTGGATAGCCCAGCAACTCTGCATCCATAAGCACTAATGTTTGGTTTCTATATAAATTCAGAATGGCAGTTGCGTTAACATTGTGAAGCAAGCAGCTTGCTGCGCTTGGATAGCCCTAAATAAATATGCAGCAGTTGCTTAACTTCTATATGTGTTTCACTTATTCCATGTGAATGTGGTGTGCTCAGTAATGTTAATGCACTTATTTGTCATTCTATCTTTGAATTGTTTTTGTTTAAGATGCAAATTAACTGCCCAAAATAAATATTAAGTGTAAGAAAAATATTAGTTGCACACTTATCTATTTACAACATTGTGCACACCTCTACCTTTTTAAGTTTTTTGTTGAGTAAAATTATAAACAAAAAGAAATAGAGATGTGGAAAAAATAAAAGTGTAAAAGTAGATCTACACAAACGAACAACATAACTCTAAGTATAAATATATATGCTGTTTTGGACTTGTCTAGTAAAGGTATGATAAGGAATTCAAGTGTTTAGGTTGAATTGGTTGTTCACATGATCACATGGGGTCAAAGTCTTCATCTCCTAATTGTCAAGAGTCTTTCTTTATATTTCTCTACCTTGTGATCAATTCCTATGTTTGGTATATGGAATTGAAAAATCAAATTATTCTTATACTAGAACTATATTATCACAAGGGTACGTATAGTTAATTGTGGTGTTCATCATTTAACTGGTAGTTGTCCCACGGAACTCTTTGCTCTCTCATATAATTTGCTGGGAACCTCACAGATTCTACCTCTACTTCTTGCTCATTTTATTTTTATTGGTTCCAAATGCATTGTCATGATCCTCAAAAGAACAACGCAGTGTAACCCACTCTAGCACTAAAGACAATTACACGTCATTGGCTTCTATTGCAGCAGAATTCACATGGCTCACAAACTTGTTAAAAGAGTTCGGTATTATCCTCTCCCTAACACGTCTCATCTATATTGTGATAATATTGATGTAACCTATGCAAAACTAGTTTTCTATGGGTTGACATATTTTTCCCTTCTTTCTCATATTCTTTGTTCACTATGTCATGAAAATTTTTAACGACACATTTTTATGGTGAAAGGAGGTAAGTGCTATCTATTGAGAAGACAAAAAATTTTAGATAACGATTAAACCAAAACTGCTGTTTATATAAAGCATGAAATATTTTAGACAGCTATTCAATTTTAATTAATGTCTAATATGAACTATGAAAAGTGGTTTTGTGAAGAACCATTGTAAATTGGCTTCTAAACTTTTCAATTTCCACCACCTTGTAACTTTTGAAATTCTATCTCTATAAATTAATCGAGAAAAATTTCAAAAACCCTATATATTTTCATTGAAAGTTACTTGAAACAACTATTTAAAACTCTATCTCTTCTCATTCAACATTGTCTTCTCCTTCGACGCTGTCATATCTTTTGGCTAACTTCTCTGCACATCTTCGACAGCAACCTCTATGTTAGGTATTTTAAAATATTTCTTTTCATTTTGAGCATACTCTGTGTGCATCTGTTGGCCATGAATGTAATATGTCCTGGAATGTGCTCATTACAAGAGAAATGACATCCTTTGCTTACAAGACTTGGGATGAAGTGTCACAATTGACTGTGAAAGAAGACGCTTTGGTTGTTATCTCTATCAGAGTAGATAGAGATCTAATGGATCATGTATAGGAATTAATTGATATGAGGATCCTAGTCAGCAAAGTCAATGTCATAATCTTAGGCATTTGGAGGTTGATTTTGCAAAGATTGGAGCACTAGCTAAAATGATGGGAACTTTGAAACCCTTCTTGATTTCATAGAGGGTAGACAAATATGTATACCTCTAACACTTCAAAGTTTATAACAAATACAAAGCTCCAGTATTTTTTAGACTTTTAGTAGAAAGGAAATTAAAATTTATTCGTTTATTTCTGAAATTTATGGTCTCTTTTGTGTAGGGTCTTCCTCTCTCTTCTACTTATAAGACACTTAGCTAATATGATTATGATGTATGTAGAGAAAATGTTGAAAAAATTTGATAAAGTTCTATTTTGTGTATTTTTGGCTACAAAGGTAGAGGATTGTAAAATATAATAAATTCTTATATATATATATATATATATAAGCATAGTGAATGGTTCTTTTTATAACTGTAGTCTAAAATGCAAAATAAATATTTTAGATGATAATTGTAAATAGAACTATAGTCTATGGTTAATCAAAGACAACAGTTAAGTGTATATATGCTATCTATAATCATATATGAAAGCTAAAAAGTAAAAAATAGACAACGCTTGGAGAAAATCACTATCTTAAATTAATTAAAGACAACAATTCAGTGACTGCTATAAAAAATAATATAATTTATTATAGCGTCAAATGTTGTCAAATTTTTTTTAGTCATACATAGTGCGTGGTTTCATTTTCTCGGATTGGTTATAATATATAAAATTATATGTTTTTAATATCTTAATAATATTTTTTTTTGTGAAAGATAAAATTTACATATATAAATAGATAGATAAATAAATAGTTTTATAAGTGGTATACCTACAAAGTTCTTACAACAAAACTCCAACCTACATCATTTTGGCACTATCAACAGGGTGTGGGTTAGAAAATATAGATATGGTTTTTATTCTAAAATCATATTGTCCTTATCCACCACTTTGTCGGACAGAGGTTCAAACAAATCGATCATGTCTTGCCCATGTATCTCCAAACAAGAACATTAATTAGCAAACATTCTCACCAAGCCTCTGGTAACATCCACATTTTGCAAACGAAAAGACAAGATTGGTATCTCTTATGGGTTCCCCAACTTTTGTTTCTTTATACGTTTATTTTATTTTTTAATTTTAGGGTTCATGTTTCTTTTATATATATATATATATGATGGATTCATGTTTCTTTATATGTTGAAATGCCATAAACTTGAAATTTAGTCATAAATATTATTGGTAAAGCTGTTATGAAGATTCACAGTGAAGGGAATGTTCACATTGTTCAGTGGCATTGATATGTATAATTAAAGGAATTAAGGGAACGGCGTCGTTGGGGTTAGTAAGCTGTGCGTTTAAGTAGCTGCAACGCAGCGTTTTAGTTGAGAGTTGGGGGTAGTTCGTTAAGGTAGTTGGGTGAGGAAATCCAGCTGCAAGAAGAAATAGGGGAAATGGGTAGCTAGATTCATTCATTCAGTTTTAAAGAGATTTGTGATTGTATTCTCTGGGAGTCTGGTTTACAACCGGTGAGGCCCGGTTGATGAATAAAATTCATCCCCTGTCTTCCTTTATCGGCGATGACAACAGCACCAAGAGTTCTCCGATCATCGGAGAAGGCGAAACATTTGTTTAAGGGGTTTGGTGTGTAGTGTTTGAGGGGTATAGGATTTTAGAATTTTAGAGGCTTAGTGTTTTAGTGTTTAGGAGCTAAGATTTAATGTGTAGATAATGAGAGATACAATGAAAAAGATTAGAGATGATGTATAATATAATTAGTATGCGAGAGAAAAAAAATAGCAGATTTTAATATACTTAATAGATATATTTTTTGTTTGTTATTAAAAAAATTTAAGAAAAATGAGTTATTTTAAAATTCGTAGAGTTATAATAAGCCTCAAAGTTTAAAATACGCTCACAAATTACTCATTAATAAAAATATCAAATGGATAATAAAATTTAAATTCACGTTGTTGTAAAATAGAACTTTTATCAACAAATTAGCTGGACCAATCTTGGTGGGCTGATTTTAACAAAATTGATGATAATAATATTATTGTATTTGATGGAGACGACGTTTTGTTCCAAATTCTTCAATGTTTATGCCCTATCGCCTATTTCGCCAAAAATATTGATGGCTATTTGTCGTATAGTTTGGCAATAATTGAAAGCTTTTTCGTTGCATTTAAGAAGGTGAAACACATGCAGAATACTGGAAGAATGATTCTCCATACAGAGATGAAGCGCGTGCAAAGGATAAGTTTGACACCTCATCATCTGCTTATGAAAATTTTAAAATGAAAATGTCACATCAGTAAATATTTATATATACAATTAAAATTATGAACATTGATACACTATTAACATTAGAAATACATTTGATTATCATGTTAAGTAAGAATTTCTAGGTCTATTATGACAAACTAATTCCTATATTGTATAAAATTCCCACAGTGCCGAGTTTTTATATCATGAAATCTACCTTACTGTTGCAAATTCCTAATGCAGAATAAGATTTTCAATCAAATCTCCTAACCTATCAATGTTGTTGAAATCCTTAGTTACAGAGTCAATGGTCACTTATGTGATGCTGAAGTGGAGGAAAAAAGATTAAAAAGGTGATTTGAGAAAGAAAAAAAAAAAATGCTAAGCCGGCGGGAACAACATCGTTTTCTTATCACTTGGAGAGCTGCATGTCAGCACTTTCTTCCTAGAGAATGGCAGGGATTATTATACGTTTCTCTTTTTCACAGTAAACAGTTGGAAGAACCCTAATTTCCATTTTAGATCGAAGAGCACAAGCAAAGATTGGAGAGAGGATTACAGACCCTAGTACGAGAAGATTAGGAGTGTCGAGCTCCCGTTCTGTTTTCTTTGCATTTGCTAGATTGTTTTTCAAAAAGAATGTGACTATTATGTTATTTAAATAATTCAGAGCATACTATGTCATTAATGCAAAAAGAGTTAATTCAGTTAGTAAGGATTGAATTGCTTCGCTTATTAGACATTAGATTCAAATTTAATTGTAAGTAACCCCCTTTAGTAATCTTGTAGGTACCACCGTAATCTCTTGGTACCCTCCGCGTATATCTTTGATTGCCAAAAGAGGATTTCATTCATTTTGTGGTGGTAGAACAAGAACATAGAATGCTTGATGGATCAAGAAGTAAATTGAGATTAGACAAGTCAAATAGATAGTGGGTATGGAGCTGGTAATAGTGAAAATGTGTTCTCCTCATAGATCCGGTGAAACTGGTAGGTAAGTTGTGAAAGGAATGCTGATGAATTACGCTTATTGATCTTGGATGATTGCGTATAGGGGTGGGCACAGGACGGGACGTCCCGGTGTCCCATCCCGACCCAAAGCCTTCGGAACACATTCGGGATGGGCCAAAACGGGACTGGGGACAGGATCGGGATGAGTTTTTGTTGTCCCGATAAATTTCGGGACGGGACTGGGACAAGCATGATTCCGGACCGAGTCCCGTCCCGGCCCGATATTACTCTCTTATAATGCAAATCCTGACCCGGCCCATGGTGACCCATGCATGTCCCGATCCTTGTCCCGCTGCTTGCCATGCCATTGCTGCATCGGTGCATCCTTTTCTTCTTGGAATTTATCTTATTAGATTTAGTCATTATCTTCTCCTGTGGTGAAACCCTATCTTGACACCGCTGCCATCGCCGCATTGCTGCCATCGCAGGTTTGCTTCTGAGATGTTTTTATTGTTTTGGGATATCTGGGTGATGCTGGTGCCATCTTTCTGTCTTGTGTGCATTTCTATTTGACAGAATGCAATTGCTCTTCATTTATTTTCTTTTAGCAAAGCCTTCCTATTTTCTTTGCATTTGGGTTCTTCTAGTTCATATGGAACAATATATTTTTGATACTTGATACTTCCATCGAATCTTTGTAATAACTGGGCAGATTCTTTTCCGTTTGGGCGACCTCTAGTTTGCGTTAAAGTAATTTGAATTTGGCAACAGTTGACCTAATTGGTGTGAACCTATTGGATCTAATTAGAGAAACCAAAGAAAGCAATCTGCTTTCTCTCGATAGAAATTTAAATTATTGTAGTCCTGAAGTTTAATAACATAAAGCTTTACTTTGGACCGCTTGTGAAAGCTGTCCTGAGGTTTATTCTCCAATCACAACCAGATTCCCTGTTACTTGATATTCGTATTCTATCGGGTCGCCTAATATGTAAGGAAAATGATATCTAAGATAACAATGGAACTAAACTTTCATGTCTCTTGAGTATTCACGGTCTTAAGGAGGGAGAAAACTTGCTTTTGTCTTGTTCTAATGTTTGGAGATGCTTGTGTCAACTTTTTAATGGATGATAACGATACTGATCACATTTAACTTACTTTGTATCCACTGTATTAGAGGACTTAGCTAGGTTTAGAGATGGCATAACAATTGTGGCATCTGGATTATATACGTACTATTTGGTCCCTACTGCTTTAGCTAACATTTGAAACTTAATTCAGTACTTATTTGCCAATTATAACAAAAGACTTAAGTCAGGTCCTATTTGGGGTATTGTAAGGATCCGATTAAGTTAAGGGGATAATTATTTGGTCGAAAAAAGTTGGAAGATTTTAGAGCAATCTTCGGAGCAGAAATAGTGTAGGATTGTTGTTCCCATCTGATGCAATTGCAAGAGCTAAACATTATATCTCTTATACCACTGGTGGTCTAGGTACTGTTTTCTAGTATATTTTTATTGCATATAACTAACCAGAGGTACAAGATAAAAACATGGTACTAGAGTTGACAAATTTTAATTATTTTTAGAGGTATTGCATTGTATCCCTTCCTTCTAAATGTGTTGTCTGTGACTCTGTTGTGTGTCATTAACGTGGTTCATGGTTCTATTGAAGTTGCATTATGTGATAAATTTATCTGATTTTCTTAGTTATCTACTACAGTAGCCTTCCCCTCTCCTGTCAAGGGATCTTTGCTTAAGCATTTCTTTTGAGTTCTAATAGCATCTCTTTTGAGTTCTAATAGCATCTGTTCTACCTTGTGATCTTTTTTGCTATTATCACTTTACCATCATTAATTTATGTTGTTTGAGCATATCATTGTTTTGCCATTTCCCTATAATGGATTTAGGAGTTTGGACCTTTCTTTTGATCTGAGAAGGCGCCACTAATGCACTGCAGAATTAATACTCTTGTAGGTGCTTACAGTCATTCCCGAGGTCTTCCAGGAATAAGGAAGGAAGTAGCCGAGTCATACAAAGGCGTGATGGTTATCCAAGGTTACATACTGTTTCTTCTTTCTTATTCTTGTTTTATAATATGATTTTTCTTGAGCTTAGTTTCCAAGTTGTTAGGTGAAATGGTTAAATTGCTTCTTACCTAATTGACAGTGATCCAGAGCTCATATATCTCACCGATGGTGCCAGCGAGTCATGCAGATCTTAAATACGATTATCAGAGGTGAAGGGGATGGGGTAATAAAGTTCACCTTTTTAACACATAAGCATTTAATAGTAAGATATCCCAAGATTCCAGACAGTGTGTTAATGAATGAATAATATAAAGACAATATATGTCCCAAATCCTTATGGTCATTGTCGTTTCTTTTCTTTTCCTGTAACTTTACTAACTATCTACTAAATAAAGAAGAAAATATCTCTGGTTGTAATCCAAAAATCTTTTCATCTAATTACTTTTTTGCGGGACTTTGAATTTTCAAAGTATGAATGTCTTAAAGTCACCACCGTATGAAAAGAAAGCTAGCAAGTGCTGTTTCTTTTTTTTAGTTCAAAGATTATTACTTTCCCTCTCAAATAATGAGGTTATTTGGCACTTTTAAATGCAGTGGGTTCTTCTTGATTAGCTCTTTTGCAAGTTTTATTAGATATAATTATCTCATATGTGAAAACTTGGATTGTTATCCCCATCACTTTGTTGCTGTGTTGTTGACTCAAAGAGCGTTTAATCATTTATGTCCATTGTCATTGGTTAAATGCCTCTATAGCTGATGATCATTTACTCAATGACTGATTTTGGATTTCAGATTAGTGTATTCAACAAATTGGTTAATTTGATTTGATCCTTGAATATTTTTCAACTTTTGAGATTAAGCTGCAGATATGGGCATTGCTACATGAAAAATTCTCTTTTTAAGTTGAAACAATTAGTAGTGGGTGTGCTTGAATATGCTTATTCGGTCATTCTTTTTATCATTCTTTTGGATATGAATATGGGTTTGCTAAATGTGCTGCATAGAACCGGGACAATGTCGGGACAATCCCGAGACAATGCCGGGACGGAACCCGGGTCGGCACCGGGACATATGTTTTATTTTCTGGGACGGGACGGGACGGGATCACTTTGAGGTCGGGACCGGGACCGGGACGCCAACTTCAGTCCCGGTGTACTCTCGGGACGGGACCGGGACAGCCATAAACCCGGCCCATCCCGGCCCGTGCCCACCCCTAATTGCGTATAGAGCATAATCAGTAAAACGAGTAGAAAATAACATATTTACCATAACATATTATTTCGGGGCCGCATGCTTATCCATTCATGCATATTTTGAGCAATGTAAGCTTAAAAAAGAAACAGAAATAGCAGATACAATTGCACATAATTTTCATCAATAATTGTTGAGCACACCACATTCTGCATATTTATTTAGAGCTATCCAAGTACAACAGGCAGCTGGCCTGTTACACATTGTTAGCTAAACATCTACTCTTAATTGTTACATAGAAAGCAAATATTATTTTAAAGCACTAGGGTTTGCTTTCATAATTTAGGCTCTGCAATTCATATTATAGAAGCAGAGGTCTTGGGATTAAGGCTCCGGATAACAAGTTTGAATGGATTTTGCTCGTTTGTAACCAAACGCCTATTTCCAAAAGGGCTTATCCCAAGATCCCAACAGGTACCAGGAACGAAATCGGGGCAGAAGACTAGCTTATAAGCATCTTCGTAATTTCGAATTTGAAAATGACCCGCTACTGTTCTTTCATCCTCTTCACCGATGAATACTGCGGGTACGGGAGTGAAAATCTTAACTATCCACTTTGATGAATTTGCACAGACGGGTATTGCGGCAAATATGATGTTCACTGAATTATTTGTGTAGACATATCTGACAGGTTCGGGCGCATCTACCCGGATAAACAAGGACATGCCGAGAGAGTTGTTGGAAGGGCTTTGCGCCACAGAGATTGGGCAAGTCTCACCGTCTAGAGCAAACATATTAAATCCTCCACCATTCTCTGGCGTTGCCGGCAAGATTACATACAAGCCACCGTTGAAAACAGGGTTACCATCTGTGTCTAGCACTGGCACACCGTTCACAGGCTCGACATCAATAGCAGCTAATGCTGTGGACAAAGCAAAAGCAAAAGCAAGAAAGAAGAAAGCTAGCAGAGTGGTCCTCATCGGTTTGAACTTTGCCTATGCTTTTACTTTCTTGGTTTGGGTGTGTAAGAGAAAGCTAGATTGTTAATTTATAGGGTTGAGTGAATGAGAATAGAGGGGGTAAAATTGCAAATTTCACTTAAAAGTTTGATGCCTACGTGTTTGATATTTTGGCAATATTATTTGCAGTCTTTTTCGTTGCATTTAGGAAGGTGAAACGTATGCTGAATATTGCAATTTGAAGCTTTATTATTATTATTTATTATTATTATTATTATTATGCAGTCTTTTTGGTACACAGAGATGAAATCAGTAAATGTAGTCACGGTGAATATTTGATCAGTATTAAACATTAACTAATTTAATTTAAGTTTTGTAACTATAAAAATAGTAAATTTTTTTTTTTTTTTTAACTAAGTGATGACTTTGCCCCATCTTTAAAAACTTTATTCCATTTTATATACAATTTTTTTAAAATTGAACTTGATCCAAAAATCAACACTGAAAAATATATTCAAGAAAGTTAATGTGCAAAGTCTAATTACAAAGATTTTATATATAAAATTCTAAATGAAAAGAAAACCATGTTAAAAATTAACAAAGTTTTGGAGGAAGGGAGCCTACTTTCTCTTCCCTCAGTCTGCCCTTGGATCTTCGGCCTAGTTTTGAGGCTCAGCTTCTTACTAATAAGCTAACACCTTATTAGTATATAGAAGCACTTTTGATACTAACACCTTATTAGTACTTATTAGTATATACATGCACTTTTGATTCAGTTTGTGAGAATGAAGGCAATATAATATGTGGCTAAGATGGGGACTTTTTATTTTTTACTTTTTGTTACCTTGTGTTAAGATGGACACCGATTCTATTGTGGTCCCTTTGTGCTAGTACTTTTATATTCAAGAGTAACAAACACTTAAAAATCACATGGCTTTTCAGCAACCAATTTCAGATAGAATTTTCTGAACATAATTGTTTAATATATTGTATTTGAATCAATTCAAGTGTATACAAGCACTAAAAAAGTGTTCGCCAGCTAGAAATTTCAAAACCTTTTAAGTTAATGCTCATGTTACCGAGTTTGAATTAAAATAATGTGTAAAATAATTTTTCGCTGCAAAAATCCTTATTAAAATGAGTTTAACATAGGATTTTTATACTTTTTTCAAGAAGAAATTGTACGTATTATTTTATTTTTAGAATCATCTGTGTCCCGATTTCATTTGGCTTGAACCAATAGTTATGACTAAGTCTCTGGCACTGTTCATTTTATCCTTAACTCCTCCCCCACCCCAAAAAAAAATAATCGTTACTCTTATCATGCACATGCAATGCGTATTTTTAATACAATCCAAATATATAAAAGAAATTTAGTTTCTAAATTTTTTATCATTTAATTTTAAATGACAGATGTACAATATATTGAGTAAACATGTTTTTCATTACAATCTAACGAATTGCAGCTATTAGATTTTATAATATAGCATCCACGCAAAAAGTATATACTTTAAAACGTGACAAAGGTTTGAAGGACTTAAGTTAAAAAATTTATTGACTACTTATCAAAAAAAAAAAAAAGAAAAGAAAGGGACTAATTAATGCCTTGGTTAGAACAATAGTTTTAAGAGAAAATCTTTTATTTGTTTGTCCCTTGCAATTACTTATTTTAACAAATTAGTCTTTTATATTTTGATTTTGTCAATTTAGTCATTAATATTTTAAAATCATGATAAATTGGTCATTCAGTCTATTTCTATAATAAGCCATTAACAAAAAATTCTGACATGAAACATTTTTTGCCCATGTGTATTATTAAGTATTCATCAATGTCAAAATTAATATGCTTTTAAAGTGTCAAAGACAAAATTAACATTAGTAAACACTTAACAATACACACACGGCCAGAAAATGTTCAACGTCAACATTTCTTGTTAATGGTTTATTATGGAGGTGGCTGAAAGGACAATTTGTTATTGATACATAGAATTTTTTACACCTAGAATTTTTTAGTTGTTTATTGATAAAATTGTTAATAGAAAATAAAAGATAAAAAAAAGGTATGATAGATGCCAAAAGATTAAAAAAAAAAAAGAGTATGAAATGTAGGTGAGCACGATGAAATATACATATAACACCACTTTAAAGGTTAAAGTTTAAAAATCACTTTTTGATTTGATTGGTCAATAGCAAATTTTTTTTTTTTATAAATTAAAATTATAGAAGCTATTTTATCTTTTGTTTTTTAAAAATGTCAAAGTGTGGTTGTCTAAGTGTTATTATTAGTATTATTAAATCTTTTTCAAAATGTTTTAAGAACTTTAAGAAACTCATTTTAGCATAAAAAATTCATTGATAAGTTCACAATGTGTATTCCACAAATCTATTAGAAAGTAGATTTTAAGAAATATTATTGATTAAGAAATTTTTTTGTATCTTCCCTTAGTGATATTTTTCTTAAAGATTTCAAGAAATCTTTACTATTTTTCTTAAGACTAAAGATTATGTGATAACTCTTTTTTAGAATCTTGGTTGATTGATAGTGATTGCACCAACCACGTGACATATGATAGATAATTTTTCAAGCAATTGGAGAGCACTGAAGTCAAATGGGTGAAAATTTGATTTGGTGAACATATCCTAGTAAAAGGAAAGGGGACAATAGCTATAACAGCTACTCATGTACAAAACTTCTCACTGTACTTATGCCCACTCCATCCACATGTCAAATTTAATTAATAGAGTTTAAGATTTTAAGATTTTTGAGTTCAAGAGTTTATGATTTTATAGTTTAAGATTTAACATTTTATGATTTAAGGCTTTAATGCTTTAAAATTTAGTGATTAGAGTTTAAGTTTTAGGGTTTAGATTTTGAGATAAAGTTTTAAAGTTTGTAGTTTTAGGTTTTAAGTATTTTAGAATTTAGACTTTAGCATTTTAGGATTTAAAGTTTAGATTGAGTTTAATTTTTAATATTTTAAAGTTAAAACAACTCTATTCTTGTTCATTTACGTATTAAGTGGTAGAATTTTAAAATTTTAGAATTTAAAATTTTAAGATTTAGCATTTAAAGCATATGATTTAGAGATTAAACCACTAAGGTTAATAATTGATTTAAAATTTCAAAGTCTAAAAATACGAAATGGCGAGATTCTAGAGAGAAGATATACAGAGCCTGGCATGCAAATAACAAAATAAATAAAGACGCAAAGTGTTATGAAATGGATATTTATATGACTTAAGGAAAATGCAACATTTGGAGAATTCTTGGCATTGATATCATTATATGATATGATATGATGATTTTATGAAAATGATGAAATATCAATAAAATGAAGAATCATTAATTTGCTTTGACTTTATTAACAACATTCATTAACATTTAGTTAACTTTCACATTATCAGTGCCCTTTTCATTTATCATCCTAAACCCTAAACTTTATGAGTGTGTTTGTTATGTAATACTAAATAATATAAGCAAAATAATATAACATAAAGAGTTAAGTTATAATACAACTTTTTGTATTGTTTATTATTTGTTACTTAATGCATTTGACAAATTTTTTTTATACTATATGTGTTAAATTTACAGTAATATACTTTGTATTATATTATTTTTTAAAAAATTATATAACAAAATTTTGATATTTTACAATAATTAAAGTAATTTATAAAAATATAAAAATTAAAATAGGGTTGTTGGTCATTGTCAGTATATCACTAGTCGCCAGCCATTATTAAGACTTGCCACCATTGATTTAATAAATTAGATATAGATGATTGTAAAATAATTTAAAAGATAGCAAGGTTAAAATTTTTGTCCAATATTTTAGGTAAATGCTTGTTCTATGGTTTAGTGGGTAATAAAAGTTAAAAAATTTGTCTAGTACTATAGATAATTTTTTCTCTAGTACTTGAGTCATTTAAGAAATCAAACAAGATACAAAAAATTTTGTATTGTGTTGCTTCTTATTTTTAAGCAAATCAAACAGATCTTATATCTTAAATTTTAAAATCTTAAACCTTAAATTTAATGCTCAAAATTTTATATATTGAAACCTAAATTCTAGACTTAAACTGTAAAACTTTAAACTTTAAAGCTCTAAACCCTAGAATCTAAATGCAATATCTAAAAATATTAAAACTTTAAACTGAAAACATGAAAACATAAATTTTGAACTATAAATTCTAAAATCTAAACTTTAAACCTTAAGTTTTAAATTATAAATCTTAAATTTTAAATCATAAATTATAGAATTTAAAATTTAAATTTTAAGGTTGGGGTTTAGTGTTTGAAAAAAAAAAAAAGGGGTGTGCATCAAATATTTTCCATTCTAAATTAAACCATAAAAGATGAAAATCTTCTGCCTAGCATTTACAGCCTCTGAAGGTGTCGGGAGCCGAGAGTTCTCTGCACCATTATCCTGTAAAATTGATTGTTGATTTACATCTATAGCATTAACCAAATCAACCTGTAAAATGCTGTGTTCGAGGGCATTAAAGGCAATGAAAAAGTCTAATTGGGATACTATTCTTTTTATTTTAAAAAAATTATCTACTCATAGACGTGTACATTGAATCCCTATCTTATCACTCCCTAAACATAAGATAGTTACAACCAGAGTTAAATTGCATGTGATATTTGTGTTTGATTCCAAAACAGGACCGCTATAATTACACTGAACAAAACAAACACGTCCTTACTTTTAAAAAAAAATTCAAGCTCGTTAAACTTTAGAAAACTAAAGTTGGATATAGAGAAGTACCTAACTTAAAAAAGTAATTTAGTAGATAGAATTTTGATAATTGTAAATTGTAATACTTTTCTGAATGAGAAGTTGAACCAATCGGATTTAATTATTAAAATCACTCTGTAATCTAAAGCTGAAGTAGATACATTTATAGGATATACATATATCAATTCAAGTTCTTATTTTTCATAGCTGTGTCCACAAAGAAGCATGTTGCGTTGCCAACACCAATAATTGTCCAAAAGATAAAATGTGACCACTGACCACATGCACGGTTGCTTTCTTTTCCTCATCTCTATTGTGACCACAGATGCTTTATCTCTGGGTGCAGAATCGAGCTTCCAGTATTCTGCACGTTTTTCACCTTCCTAAATGCAACAAAGCCAGAGATTAAACATATAGATATCCATCCATTTATTAAAAGATAAAATATCTTTGGTAGGTTACAATCAAATATATACAAGGGAGAAAAAGATAAAAGAATATGCTCCTAATCTCCTGTGCTACCTCACAGTTTTGAATGTACTACACTAATTTATATTTAGAATATACATAATAAATTAAGTTAAATTTACATTTGAAGGAAAAATACAAAATTAACTATTTACCACATGCTGATGTGCAGCTCTTCAAATCAAGAGAACGATGTTGTTCCGGGCTTGGCATTTTTCTTCTTCCGATCATCTATGGCTTTTTC
Organism: Bauhinia variegata; assembly: GCA_022379115.2. Taxonomy (NCBI): domain Eukaryota; kingdom Viridiplantae; phylum Streptophyta; class Magnoliopsida; order Fabales; family Fabaceae; genus Bauhinia; species Bauhinia variegata. The sequence continues at coordinate 17,313,988 of CM039434.1, read as the reverse complement.
ATTTAAAAGTTTCATAAACAGATGGTGAGGTCTCAAACTTATCCTAAACCTCACAGTGACAAGATATATTCCTTTATCTCTCTCTGGAGAATCAGGCTTCCAATATTTAATTAGCATATGTTTCATCTACCTAAATGCAACGAAATAGACTTCAATTATCACCAAAACATAAAACAAGTACGCTTCAATTGTATGAGTGAACATCAATGTATTAAAGAGTTTGGAATGAAGCTCATTACCGCTTACTGCATTCATATACAATACTATAATACTCTCTCCCTTCTTAATTATAAATTCCTTTAACAGAATCACACAATTTCATAAAAGTAATTAAATAATTAGTTTATTTATTTATTTTTAAAAATTACAACATCAAGGTTAAAATTTTTGTCAGTATTTTAGGTAAATGCTTATTCTATGATTTAAATTGTATAATGTCTTAATTTAAATGCTTTTTGTCAGTATTTGTAGTTAATTTTTCTTATTTAAATTGTATAATGTCTTAATAAAAATTACTAAAATCTTTTAAAAAATATCTTATGATAAGAGTAATTTTAAAAAAAAATTCTTACCACAAAATTAGAGAATCTAAATTCTAAATTCTCTCATCCTTAATGCTTCTCTTCGATTCCAATTAGCTTTTGTAAATTCATAAAAAAAAAATTTTAAAAAAATTATTAGATTTCCAACCATTCTAAATCCCAAATAAAATTTACTCTAACAGTGGAAAAAGTTCAAATATAATTTTAGTTTACAATATAATAATTAATTAATATCTAATGTCACATGTCCATGTGTTTTTTATAGTGTAAACTAATTATTGGCATATTAGATTTAATCGGATTCAAGAATCATTTTTTCAAAACATTCAGAAAGAATAAAGAGTATTTTTAGGAAAAGAAAAATCTTTTAATAGATCTCTTTTCTTTTTAATTTAATTCACTTAAATTTTTTTATTAAAAAAAAAATCCTAACAGCTTAGCTTTTTATATATATATATATATATATATGAAGTGTTGATCGAACTTGAAACGCACAAAAATGTACGTCATGATCTGAAAAAGCTGACATGTGACAGATCATGATTTCTGGCGTCGGAGGAAAACTGAGTTGTATATATCTTCTATCTCCACATCATCAGCCATCAACAACTTTCCTACCAAAGACTCTCCAATTCAAAATCAGTCACTATTGTCTCCCATTACTCAAAAGCAGGGTTTTAAAATTAAGGTTATTGCTTCTTTCTTTTTTTTAAGAAAAAAAAATTTGTGGAGAAATTTGCGAGTGAAAAGTGATATTAGTATCTTAATTCAAAGTATAAAAAGTCTCTGAATTCTAAAAATATTTATATAAAATTTACATTTATTTCATTTTTAATAACTGAATGAAAACTTGAATTTACAATACAACTTGTTAAATATGAGATATTGATTTGTTCCATTCAATGAATATGTAAGGTCGAAGGTTGTGTTGCTTTTGGACATTGCCTGAATTGTAAAAAGAAGGTTTGGATTCAATCATGTTATAATTATATGACTAAGGTTTGATTCATTATGAATTGTGCATTTGACTCATGTTCACTAATACCCTACTTATAGTTTTATTGATTATTTGAATCGTCAATATTTTCACTTAACATGAATCATCCTTGTGCAACCAAATATCTTGAACGCAATTTTGAATGAAATATGTGCAAACACCTTTACATTACTATGCATCTTTTTGAACCATCAATTATTTAATTTTAAGCTTTATTTAAATTGTTAATAAAATATCTAGGAAAGTCAATCAAAAAATAAATAGCAAAAATCCACACAAAAAGTTTACGTGGCTCACTCAAATGATCTTCATCACTATAGGAAACCAATCTCCTTAATTCTTTGTCCAATCCAATTTTTATAAACTGTTGGTAACTATTTGCCAAAGGCGATAAAGTAGGATACAACATCTTCACACTGTATACATTGAAACCTAAATCCTAGATTTCATCTGTAAAATCTTAAACTTTAAAACATAAACTTTAAAGTCTTAAACTTTAGAATCTAAATCCTATCTCAAAAAATATTAAAACTTTAAATTGAAAACCTGAAAACATAAATGTTGAACTATAAACTTTAAAATTTAAACTTTAAACCCTAAGTTTCAAATTATAAATCTTAAATTTTAAACCTTAAATATTAGAGTTTAAAGTTTAAATTTTAAGGTTTTAAGATTTGCTATTTAAGGTTTAGTGTTTGAATAGAATTTTGGCTTTAGAGTTTACGATAACAAATGAAACTGCAAAGATAATATAAGAATTTATTAAAATGCATTTACTCAAGGAATACAATAGACTCCTCTTTGACTTCTCCATACTCTTACGCTTTTATTCAATGTTGTCAATATGCAGTTACTTTGTCAATATTTACACTAATTTTTACACTTTTTTTCCAATAATTTTTTTATTTTTATTTCTGTTATTTTTTTTTTACAGTTCTACTAATAAATAAACTACAATTAAAAGTGTGTACATGAGTTATGAAAAACTGGAGTGTGCATCAAACATTTTCCATTCTAAATTAAACCATAAAAGATGAAAATCTTCTGCCTAGCATTTACAGCCTTTGAAGGTGTCGGAAGCCGAGAGTTCTCTGCACCATTATTCTGTAAAATTGATTGCTGATTTACATCTATAGCATTAACCAAATCAAGCTGTAAAATGCTGTGTGTTCGAGGGCATTAAAGGCAATGAAAAAGTCTAATTGGGATACTATTTTTTTTTTTTTTTTGAATTATCTACTCAGACGTGTACATTAGATAGTTACAACCAAGTTAAATTGCACGTGATATTTGTGTTTGATTCCAAAACAGGACCGGACAATAATTACACTGAACAAAACTAACACGTCCTATAAATTTTCGATGAAAACAAACTCAGTATGATCACAAACTTAGTATGAAAACAAACTCGTCCTTACTTTAAAAAAAAAAAAAAATAAGCTCGTTAAACTTTGGAAAGCTAAAGTTGGATATACAGAAGTGCCTAACTTAAAAAAGTAATTTAGTACATAGATTTTTGTAAATTGTAATAATTTTCTAAATGAGAAGTCGAACCAATCGGACCATAAGATATACATATATCAATTCAAGCGTGCATTCGTTTAATGTACCCAATTATTTTTCATAGCAGTATCCACAAAGCATGGTGCGTTGCCGACACAAATAATTGTCTCTGGGTACATAATCGAGCTTCCGGTATTCTGCACGTTTTTCACCTTCCTAAATGCAACAAAGCCAAAGATTAAACATATAGATATCCATCCATTAATTAAAAGATAAAATATCTGTGGTAGGTTACAATCAAATATATACAAGAAGGGAGAAAAAAGATAAAAGAATATGCTCCGAATCTTCCATGTTACCTCACAGTTTTGGATGTCCTGCACTAATTTATGTTTAGAATATACATAATAAATTAACTTAAATTTACTTTTGAGGGAAAAATTCAAAATTAACTATTTAACATATGCATTTGTCTTCTTACGATCACCTATGGCTTTTTCATTTTAAAAGTTTCATAAACATATGGTGAGGTCTCAAACTTTTCCTAAACCTGACAGTGACAAGATATATTTCTTTATCTCTCTGTGGAGAATCAATGCAAAGAAATAGACTTCAATTATCGCCAAAATATAAAACAAGTACGCATCAATTGTATGAGTGAGAACATCGATGTATTAAAGAGTTTGGAACGAAGCTCATTACAGCCTACTGCATTCATATACAATAATATAATACTCTCTCCCTTCTTAATTATAAATTCCTTTAACAGAATCACACAATTTAATAAAAGTTATTAAATAATTATTTATTTTTAAAAAATTACAACATTCTAAATTTACTTTATTTAACGTTAGAATATAGTTGATAACCAAATTCATCTAAAACGTATTTCATCAAGAAGTACCTTTCCAACCAAGACCAAATTACATCTCTTAAACATGGCAATTATAAAATTAATTACTATCCATTTAAAAAATATTTAAATGAATTGAAACTATTGGATTTATTTGATCCAACATATATATGGTTTTTTTTGTCATAAATAAAATAAGAATATGAAATTTTTAATACTAGTTCAAGTGTTTTGAGAGGGGCCAAGTTTAATCTTGAGATATAAGGGTGCCAAAGCCCTACCTCTAACAACCTTCTCTACATATGTCTGAACTACCTTAATTAATTTTCTGTCATCTTTCTCTCAATAGATGCTACCTCAACATCTTATGCAAAAATTTTGTATTATATCAATTCTTATGCGGCCACACATCCAAATTGATTTTTTATCTACAATCTTATTCTCATATCTTAATCAGTGCTCAATCATTTTTTTCAAAATTTTATAATGTGGCTCAAATTTCATCTATCGGTAGTTTATACAATTTTAAATAACTTCTTTGTTCTTATATACAGGGGTCAATGTACTCCTCCACTCATTTAACATGTTCTTAGAGTTCAACTAACATATAAATTTAGTTAAATGAATAGCTAAACACTGTTTATGTCAGAAGGTATAGAACTGCCCATGTTAAAAAAAAAAAAAAAAAAGGAAAAAAAGGGGTGGAGAGATAAAGAGAGTTGGCATTGAATAACGCGAGATGCTCAAGCTATAACACAAGTTACGCAACAAAATGCATACTGATCAAAATCTTTCAATAACTTTTAAAAGGTTCTTAAAACATATTAAACAAATAAATTTCCAATTAACTATTAACGGCTTCTTTGTCTTGAATAGGAGAGCTGCACATCCGTCTTTGCTTCAAACCATAGGGACCACTGTTGTACTGAACACACCTTTGAATTTTCGATAAAAACCAACTAAACATCAATATCACAAACTTGAAAGATTAAATTAACTTAAATTTACATTTAAGGACAAAAAAACAAAAAAAAAAAGATTAACTATTTACTCACATGTCACATTTTTAAAATTACTTCTTAATCTAGCGCAATTTTAATTTTTGAGCAAGCTTAGGGCACTAATTAAGTTGGCGTCCCTACAAATAATGTCTTTGTAGGGATGACAACCGGTTTGGCACCCTTCAAAAGCAATTTTTCGAAAGGTGTGCCAATCAAAGTATCGCTCCTGGAATGAGTTTTTTTTAAAAAAAATTCTATACAAAATTATATGTAATCAATGTAAAATTTGCCAACTTTTTTAAATGTTTATATGTACATGTTGAAGGAGATGGGTGATAAAAATAAGAAGTATTTGTATGTACTGCAATATTCTAGAATTGAAAAGATTTTTGAACCTTATACTTAGTGGCAAGAACATTGTGATTAAATTAATAAGAAGGTATTTAGGTTATTGTTACTTAAGGTACCCATACTCAAATTTAATATGCTCAATTTTTAAATGACTTCATAGAAATTTGATATAGTGTTGAGTTCAAATTTAGGTTAACCTATCAAATTAAAAACAAAACACATAAATCAAGTATGAACAGCTTAGGCCTATCAAACGACTTTTAAAAAATATCTACATCTTCTCCTGAAAAAAAAAAAATGAGTTATAATTTTTCAAAAAATAGAAAAGTTGTCAAAGTAATGGAATTTAGCCATCTAATGCCTAATAAATTAATAGGTCACAGTTGATTTTTAAGTCGAAAACTACTTCCTTGTCACTTTTCAAGTAATTTAAAGATAGTTCGACTGTCCTTACTTGCGACATCGCCAAAACAGTGAAATATGATCATATCCTTAAAACTACACATAAATGATCCAAAGAAAACAAAAATGAGGTGGGAAGGGAAGAACATACAAAGGCAAACGTAATTCCCTGTCAAAAAAAAAGAAAGAAAAAAAATGCTTTTGAGGGGTGCCAAGCAAGTTGTGCCCATGTGAAGATTTTCTTTGGAAGGGCACCATCTATGGTAGATTAAGAAATAATTTTGAAGCATTTTGATAAATAATTTAATTTTTTATAGCATTTTTGCCGAGATTTGACCTATAAGATGTTAGGGCTAAATTTGATTCCATAACGTGAACACCTTGTTGGTGTTTGTATACATTTGAATTGATTCAATTATAAGATACTGCAATATTATATTCTTAAAATTATAACTTAAATTGGTTACTAAAAAAAAAAAAACTATGTGATTTGCAAGTATGTGTTACTCTATATTTATATTGTCTTAACCACCTATATTGACAAGGTATTAACATTATAAATTTACTCCATTTAATGTTAGACCATAGTATTATATTAATTAATTGTTATAATGATATATTAATTCTCTATTTTAATCAAAATATAAGAATTAAAAAAATAATATTAATTAAGGGAAATATAAAAATTAAACGACTCTCAAACTTTAAAAGATATTGTAATAAACAACACTCAGTTTTTAGAATGACACTTATAAATAGTAACAGAATATATTATTTGTAGAATTTAACTTCAATGTCAAACATAAAAGGTGAAATGTGGGTGGCCAAATATCTATAATAAAATACCCTTTACTCTGCAATAGGACATTTACTATTAACACCCTAGTGACCATCTAAACTACAGTTTTACCCCTGCATTCTCATTTACTCTACTCTATAAATTGACGCTCCTAGCTTTCTCTTGGACACCCAACCAAGAAAATAAAACCATAGTCACATTCCACATATGCCAATGAAGACCACTTCGCTAGCTTTCTTCTTCCTTGCTTTTGCTTTTGCTTTGACCACAGCATTAGGTCGAAGCATAGCCGGCGCCGGTGACGTTGAGCCTGTGCTTGACACAGACGGCAACCCTGTTATCAACGGTGGCTTGTATCGTATCTTGCCAGCTCCACCAGCGAATGGTGGAGGATTTATACCTCTTACTCTTGATGGGGAGACTTGCCCAATCTCTGTGGTGCAAGCTTCCCCTGGTTTGGGCTTCACAATGTTTATCCAAGTCGCTTCGAACAAGCTAGTTGATTATGTCTACCCAACTGATTCCGTAGACATCATATTTTCCGGTAGACCTGTCTGTACAGATTCAGCTAAGTGGATACTTAAGTTTTTCAGTCCAGTACCCGCAGTATTCATTGGTGAAGAGGATGATCGTACTGTGGCAGGTCATTTTGGTTTTGAAAAATATGAAGATGCTTATAAGCTTGTCTTTTTCCCCGAACGTTTACCTGGTATTACATGGAGTCTCGGGATTAGCCCCTTTGGAAATAACCGTTTGGTTGCAAACGAGGAAAATCCAATCAAAATTGTTTTGCAGAGCTTTAATCGTGGGAAGTCTGCATCCACAATATGAATTGCAGAGCATAAGTTATGGAAGCAAACAACCCCAGAGCTTTATAATAATGTTTACTTTTTTATGTATGATGTCATAGTCATGCTATCCTAGATGCTGGCCGCACTTGGATAGCTCTAAATAAATATGCAGAAGTTACTATAATTTCTGTACGAGCTTTACCTTCTTTTTTTTTTTCGTATTTTGTATGGACTTTTTTTAAAAAATAAAATTCTAGAAAAAATATTTCTCAAAAATATTTTTTAATACAAATTTTATTGAAAATAATCCAAGGGGTAAGAATCTTATTTTTCAATATTTTAAGAACATTTTTAAAAAATTTTAATGAATATTTAAAGACCAACAATTTAGAGTTTATGATAACAAATGAAACCGCATAGATAATGTAAGAATTTATTAAAATGCATATATTCAAGAAAGACAATAGACTCCTCTTGGACTCTCTCTTGTGCTTTTATTCGATGTTGTCAATATGCCCTCACTTTGTCAATATTTACTACAATTTTTACACCTTTTATATATATATTTATTTATTTATCTCTCTTATTTTTTTTTTTTACAAATATAAATAAACTACAATTAAAAAGTGTACATGAGGAATATTAAAAAAAAAATGTGCATCAAACTTTTCCATTCTCAATTAAATCATAAAAGATGAAAATCTGCTGCCTAGCATTTACAGCCTGAAGGTGTCGGAAGCCGAGAGTTCTCTGCACCATTTCTGTAAAATGGATTGTTGATTTACATCTTTAGCATTAACCAAATCAAGCTGTAAGATGCTGGGTTTTTGAGGGCATTAAAGGAAAAAAAAAAGTCTAAATGGGAGATTAGTTTCCTTTTTTTTTTTGAATTATCTACTCACAGAATCCTTATCTTATCACTTCCTAAAGATAGGATAGTAACAACCACTGAGTTACATTGCACGTCATATTTGTCTTTGATTCCAAAACAGGGGCTGCAATAATTACACTGAACAAAACAAACACGTGCTTCAATGTTCGATGTAAACAAACTCAGTATCATGATAAATACAAAATTGAGAAATAAAATTGTCTCTTAAATATAAATTCATTAGGTTTTAGAATCAATATTTATATTTACAAGGCTCTTTGTGTAAACAAACTAAAATAATATACTGCAAATCTCCGGTGCTATATATATACACAAGATTGTGCCATGTGCGATGCACCGATGAACTACTCTAAAAAGATGAAAATACGTACGTGTAGTAATAACTTCGAGATCCAAAGAACTTTGAGTTCTAACTCTTGACCATAGGGGCTAATGTTAACATTTGTATAAATATTATTTGTAGATATTAGCTTCAATAGTTCAATGACAAAACATAAAATGACATATATGGGTTTGGCCTAATATCTATAATAAAATACTCTGTAGTTTTACTCAGCTATGGGACTGTTAAATTACCCGGAAAAAGAAGAAAAAGCAATTGCTTGAGTTAATTTACTTCATTATATACATTGACCATCCTAGCCTTCCCTTAGATACCCAAACCTAGAAAGTAAAACCGTCGGAACAGTCGATACCGATGAGGATCACTCTGCTAGATTTTTCTTACTCGCTTTTTGCTTTGTCCACAGCATTTGGTCAAAGCATGGCTTCATACTTGTTTTCCTATTTAAAGACATGTTATATTACTTTGTAAAAAGTTAAGTTTTTTCTCTCATGAATAGCGCATTACGAAATTTTAGAATTCGTAAGAGAGAGTTCTATCCTATTTTTGCGACTTTGCCTTGTCTATTCTTCATAGTATTAGTGATCCAAAGTTTCGAGAAGACACTAATTTGTGCCTTTGAAAAGGTTTCTATTGTGTGGGTTGGTTCTTTTTTATAGAGAAGTTGATTCTTGTGGATTTAGATTACTGATCTGTGAATACTGATCAAGGTTAGTAGCTTGGCTGCAAGCATTAGTTTTTCTCTTCTTGTTGAGTCTTTGCTTTGTTTCCTTTCAATTTGGAAGTCTTGCCTTCATGGTGAATATTATGATTACACATGCTTTCACAACATTTGGCATCGGGGCACTAGCTGACAAGGTACGTACCTCCTTTCTATCCCTCTCTTTGTTATTTTATGTGTCCTTGTTTGTGTCTACATCTTCTTTTTTTCTTTTTTGTCCCGTCTTCTATATAAAAATAAAAAAGATTTTGTTCTGTTTTTGTTTGTGTTCTTTTCAATATTCTTCTTTATGTCTTTCATCTTACATATAATAAAAAAAAATTCTAGACAAGTGTTTTTATTTTCTTTCCATTCGATGTTGCTAGAAATTTTCTATGAACCCTTTTGCTTCCCTTACATAACTTTGATTCCTAATTTAGTTAAAATTATCGCGCCTTTACTGCTAGAATTGTGAATAGAAACTTAGGCTTAAGGGGATTCTAATCTCTTGATCTTGAGGTATTTGGGAGTGCAGAGAGTTGTTGGGGAGGAAATCTTCCATACTAAAGCAAAAACAAAAAAAGAAGAGAGAAATTGCGAACCAGCAAAAGAAATAAAAAAATCTAGAAGAATATATTTCTTCAAATTATTGTCAAGCAATGACTTGTTGTCAAGGAAAAATTAGGAAAAAGAGATTCCTTAAACTTAGGGGACTAGACACAATTTGGTAATCGTTACATAAGCTTGGCTAGATCTTTTTGTTCTTTTTCCTTACAAGTTTTTTTATTTCATTGATTCTCCATTGATTTATTTAGCTTCTAATTGTTTCCTAAGTTATTGATATTTTCTTTTTCTTTATTCCTTCACTTCCTTACCATTTCCTATACATGATATTTGATCATTACCATTTACATAGTTTGCACCACTTGAGGCACATCACATAAATAATTCTTGCAGTCATTGGCTAGCCCTTCCTTGATTGGTGGGTTTAGACATCTCTATCTGTGTGTTTGAGAGGTGAGATACTACTTTAGAGAGGAAACATAGTGGTAAAATTAATTGAGAAAAATAGAGTGACTGAGGAATTTTGGTGAGGTCCTTTATTCCTTTCTTCTTCCTATTTCACTATCATAATAGGTGAATGGAGGTGGGAGGTAATGGAAGGAAGTGGATCGGTTGATATGGAAGACAACCCATGTGTGGCTATTTCACTCTAGCAGATGCAAGTGTTTATGACTTAATGCAGAACATGTTACACAATTTTGAGGGTGAGATGCGAGCTTCAATAGTGAAATGGCAAACTAACATTAAGCAATCATTGGTGATAATATCATATCAATGGAAAAGTTATGGAGGTGAATTTAAGTGTGAAGAAGAGATTGGCAATAGAAGGTGAGAACCATTAATTTAGAGTTAGGAGGAGTAGGCACAAAGAGAATGATCAGCTAGGAGTCATACAGAAAGAGAGAAAATAATATTCTTCAAGACTTGATGACAAATACAGTGATAAGAAAGCAATAGAAACTTAGAAAGATTTTAAGAAAAGATAGATTGAGTGGGCAAATCTTCATATCATAAAGTGGGGAAACGAGAAGCTATGTAAGGGAGCATAGTTGATATGGAAAAATTGAGAGCCCCACAACAATGAACGCCCCCTTTTTAAGCAGCAAATTTCTTGCAGTCTAGCTACAATTTTCTATACAATTCTTGTTATGAGGATATTGCAAGAACTGCATTTGAGAGAGAAATGGAGAAGAGAGGGAGAAAGAAGGGAAAGAGAGGGTAATAAAATAGAGTGGAGTGAAAAGGAAAAAGTGTAGAGAGTGAAAGTGGTGAGACAAGTGAGAGTGAGAAAATTTATGAGAATGAGTAAATATAGTTTATTAACGAGAAAGAGAATAAAACAGAGTGCTTTTGCAGAAGAAAATATAGAGCTTATCTTGTGTATGGAACATGTTAAATTTAAAACTTACTTTGTATTTTTAATTAACAATTTAAACTTTTAAATTAAATCAGTTCTTGATAATTTTAAATTACCGTCGCATTTCACAGAACTCAACATGAGCTTATGGTGGCACCTTCGAGTTAGGAGAATTTTTTCTATGCATACCCCAAAATGTTATAGAACAGGATTTATTAGCATAGGAGAATTAAGTGAAAAATCTTATTCTGCATTACGACAAGCAGCTGGCCTGTTACACATTGTTAGCTAAGCATCTACTCTTAATTGTTACATAGAAAGCAAACATTATTTTAAAGCACTAGGGTTTGCTTTCATAACTTAGGCTCTGCAATTCATATTATAGAAGCAGAGGTCTTGGGATTAAGGCTCCGGATAACAAGTTTGAATGGATTTTGCTAGTTTGTAACCAAACGCCTATTTCCAAAAGGGCTTAAAAGTTTGATGCCTACGTGTTTGATATTTTGGCAATATTATTTTGCAGTCTTTTTCGTTGCATTTAGGAAGGTGAAACATTTGCTGAATATTGTAATTGGAAGCTTGATTATTATTGTGATTATTTGCAATCTTTTTCATACACAGATGGAAGCAATAAATGTAGTCACACAGTGACTATTGATATCCTATTAAGCATTAACTAATTTGATTTAAGTTTTATAATTAAAAAACAGTAAAAAAAATTTTGAGTGAGGCTTTGGCCAGTCTTAAAAAACTTTATTTATTTTTATAAATAATATTTTTTTAAAAAATTAAACTTGATCCAAAAATCAACACTGAAAATATATTCAAGAAAATTAATGGGCAAAGTCTAAAAATCCATTCACAAAGTGTTGGAGGAAGGGAGCCTACACTCTCTTCCCTCAGTCTGCCCCTGGATCTTCGGCCTAGTTTTGAGGCTCAGCTTCTTACTAATAAGCTAACACCTTATTAGTACTTATTAGTATATACAAGCACTTTTGATACTAACACCTTATTAGTATATACATGCACTTTTGATTCAGTTTGTGAGAATGAAGGCAATATAATATGTGGCTAATGGGGACTTTTTAGTTACAATCAGAGTTACATTGCACGTGATATTTGTGTTTGATTCCAAAACAGGACAACAATAATTACACTGGACAAAACAAACACGTCCTTTAAATTTTCGATGAAAACAAACTTCGTATGATCACAAACCTAGTATGAAAACAATTACATCCTTACTTTTAAAAAAACAATCAAGCTCGTTAAACTTTGGGAAACTAAAGTTGGATATAGAGAAGTGCCTGACTTAAAAAAGTAATTTAGTACATAGATTTCTGTAAATTGCAATACTTTTCTAAATGAGAAGTCCAACCAATGGGATCTAATAATTAAAGTCACTTTGCAATCTAAAGCTCAAGTTTATATATTTATAAGATATACATATATCAATTCAAGCGTGCATTCGTTTAATGCACCCAATTCTTATTTTTCATAGCTGTATCCACAAAGCATGGTGCGTTGCCAACACAAATAATTGTCTAAAAGATTAAATGTGACCACCGACCACATGTACAGTTGCTTTCTTTTCCTCAGCTCTATTGTCACCACAGCTGGCTTTGTCTCTGGGTACATAATCGAGCTTCCAGTATTCTGCACGTTTTTCACTTTCCTAAATGCAACAAAGCCAAAGATTAAACGTATAGATATCCATCCATTTATTAAAAGGTAAAAGATAAAAGATAAAATATCTTTGGTAGGTTGCAATCAAATATACACAAGAAGGGAGAAAAAGATAAAAGAATATGCTCCGAATCACCCGTGCTACCTCACAGTTTTGGATGTACTACACTAATTTATGTTTAGAATATACATACACATAATAAATTAACTTAAATTTACATTTGAGGGAAAAATACAAAATTAACTATTTACCACACGCTGATGTGCAGCTCTTCAAATCAAGAGAACGATGTATGGTGAGGTCTCAGACTTATCCTCTCACCTATGGCTTTTTCATTTAAAAGTTTCACAAACAGATGGTGAGGTCTCAAACTTATCCTAAACCTCACAGTGACAAGATATATTTCTGTATCTTTCTGTGGAATTAGCATGTTTCACCTACCTAAATGCAACGAAATAGACTTCAATTATCGCCAAAATATAAAACAAGTACACATCAATTGTATGTCTGAACATTAATGTATTAGAGAGTTTGGAACGAAGCTTATTATAGCCTGCCGGGCCTAATGTTCTCTTTCATTTTAAAAGTTTCATAAACAGATGGTGAGGTCTCAAACTTATCCTAAACCTGACAGTGACAGGATATATTTATTTATCTCACTGTGGAGAATCAAGCTTCCAATATTTAATTAGCATATGTTTCATCTACCTAAATGCAACGAAATAGACTTCAATTATGGCCAAAATATAAAACAAGTACGCATCAATTGTATGAGTGAACATCAATGTATTAAAGAGTTTGTATCGAAGCTCATTACAGCCTACAGCATTCATATACAATAATATAATACTCTCTCCCTTCTTAATATAAATTCCTTTAACAGAATCACACAATTTAATAAAAGTAATTAAATAATTAGTTAATTTCTTTATTTTTAAAAAATTACAACATTCTAAATTTATTTTATTTAACGTTAGACTATAGTTGATAACCAAATTCATCTAAAACGTATTTTATCAAGAAGTACCTTTCCAACCAAGACCAAATCACATTTCTTAAACATGGCAATTATAAAATTAATTACTATCCATTTAAATAATAATTAAATGAATTGAAACTATTGGATTTATTTGATCCAACGTATATACGATATTTTTGTCATAAATAAAACCGAGATACAAAATTTTTAATACTAATTCAAGCGTTTTGGGAGGAGCCAAGTTTAATCTTGAGATATAAGGGTGTCAAAGCCTTACCTCTAATGACTTTCTTTATATCTGTCTGAACTACCTTAATTGATTTTTGGTCATCTTCCTCTCAATAGATGCTACCTCAACATCTTATGCAAAATTTTTGTATTATATCAATTCTTATGCAGCCACACATCCAAATTGATTTTTTTTATCTAGGATCTGATTCTCATAACTTAACCAGTGCTCAATCATTTTTTTTCAAAATTTTATAGCGTGGCTCATAAATTTCATCTATCGGTAGTTTATACAATTTTAAATAACTCCTTTGTTCTTATATACAGGGGTCAATATACTATTTATTCATGCTATAAAGAGAGATAAAGAGAGTTGGTATTGAATAATGCGAGATGCTCAAGCTATAACACAAGTTACGCAACAAAATGCATACTGATCAAAATCTTTCAATAACTTTTAAAAGGTCTTAAAACATATTAAACAAATAAATTTCCAATTAACTATTAACGGCTTCTTTGTCTTGAATAGGAGAGGTGCACATCCGTCTTTGCTTCAAACCATAGGGACCACTGTTGTACAGAACACACATGTCGGCCTTTGAATTTTCGATAAAAACAAACTAAACATCAATATCACAAACTTGAAAAATTAAATTAACTTAAATTTACGTTTGAGGGAAAAATACAAAAAAATAAAATAAAATTAACTATTTACTCACATGTCACATTTTTAAAATTACTTCTTAATCTATCACAATTTTAATTTTTGAGCGAGGTTAGGGCACTAATTAAGTTGGCGTCCCTACAAATAATGTCTTTGTAGGGATGACAACGGGTTTGGCACCCTTCAAAAGCAATTTTTCGAAAGGTGTGCCAATCAAAGTATCTCTCCTGAAATGATTTTTTTTTAAAAAAAAAAAAATTGGTATTTTCTATACAAAATTATGTTATCAATGTAAAATTTGCCAATTTTTTTAAATGTTTATATTTACATGTTGAAGGAGATGGGTGATAAAAATAAGAAGTATTTGTATATACTGCAATATTCGAGAATTGAAAAGATTTTTGAACCTTATACTTATTTGCAAGAACATTGTGATTAAATTAATAAGAAGGTACTTAGGTTATTGTTACTTAAGGTACCCATACTTAAATTTAATATGCTCAATTTTTAAATGACTTCATAGAAATTTGATTTAGTGTTGAGTTCAAATTTAGGTTAACGTACCAAATTAAAAACAAAACACATAAATCAAGTATGAACATCTTAGGCCTGTCAAACTACTTTTAAAAAATATCTACATCTTCTCCTGAAAAAAAAAATAAAAAAATGAGTTATAATTTTTCAAAAAATAGAAAAGTTGTCAAAGTAATGGAATTTAGCCATCTAATGCCTAATAAACTAATAGGTCACAGTTGATTTTTAAGTCGAAAACTACTTCCTTGTCACTTTTCAAGTAATTTAAAGATAGTTCGACTGTCCTTACTTTTGACATCAGCAAAACAGTGAAATATGATCATATCCTTAAAACTATACATAAATGATCCAAAGAAAACAAAAATGAGGTGGGAAGGGAAGAACATACAAAAGCAAACCCAATTCGCCCTCAAAAAAAAAAAAAAAAAATGCTTTTGAGGGGTGTCGAACAAGTTGTGCCCATGTGAAGATTTTCTTTGGAAGGGCTCCATCTATGATAGATTAAGAAATAATTTTGAAGCATTTTGATAAATAATTTAATTTTTTATAGCATTTTTGCCGAGATTTGACCTATAAGATGTTAGGGCTAAATTTGATTCCATAACGTGAACGCCTTGTATACATTTGAATTGATTCAAGTATAAGATACTGCAATATTATATTCTTAAAATTATAACTTAAATTGGTTACTAAAAATAAAACTATGTGATTTGCAAGTATGTGTTACTCTATATTTATATTGTCTTCACCACCTATATTGACAAGGTATCAACATTATAAATTTACTCCATTTAATGTTACACCATGGTATTATATTAATTAATTGTTATAATGATATATTAACTCTCTATCTTAATCAAAATATAAGAATGAAAAAAATAATATTAATTAAGGGAAATATAAAAATTAAATAACTCTAAAACTTTAAAAGATATTGTAATAAACAACACTCAGTTTTTAGAATGACACTTATAAATAGTAACAGAATATATTATTTGTAGAATTTAACCTTAATGTCAAACATAAAAGGTGAAATGTGGGTGGCCAAATATCTATAATAAAATACCCTTTACTCTGCAATACGACATTTACTTTTAACACCCTAGTGACCATCTAAACTACAGTTTTACCCCTGCATTCTCATTTACTCTACTCTATAAATTGACGCTCCTAGCTTTCTCTTGGACACCCAACCAAGAAAATAAAACCATAGTCACATTCCATATATGCCAATGAAGACCACTTCGCTAGCTTTCTTCTTCCTTGCTTTTGCTTTTGCTTTGACCACAGCATTAGGTCGAAGCATAGCCGGCGCAGGTGACGTTGAGCCTTTGCTTGACACAGACGGCAAGCCTGTTATCAACGGTGGCTCGTATTGTATCTGGTCAGCTCCACCAGCGAATGGTGGAGGATTTATACCTCTTGCTCTTGATGGGGAGACTTGCCCAATCTCTGTGATGCAAGCTCCCCATGGTTGTAAAGATAGGATAGTAACAACCACTGAGTTACATTCCACGTGATATTTGTCTTTGATTCCAAAACTGGGGCAGTTATAATTACACTGAACAAAACAAACACGTGCTTCAATGTTCGATGTAAACAAACTCAGTATCATGATAAATACAAAATTGGGAAATAAAATTGTCTCTTAAATATAAATTCATTAGGTTTTAGAATCAATGTTTATATTTACAAGGCTCTTTGTGTAAACAAACTAAAACAATATACTGCAAATCTCCGGTGCTATATATATACACTAGATTGTGCCATGTGCGATGCACCGATGAACTACTCTGAAAAGATCAAAATACGTACGTGTAGTAATAACTTTGAGATCCAAAGAACTTTGAGTTCTAACTCTTGACCATAGGGGCTAATGTTAACATTTGTGTAAATATTATTTGGAGATATTAGCTTCAATAGTTCAATGACAAAACATAAAATGACAAATATGGGTTTGGCCTAATATCTATAATAAAATACTCTGTAGTTTTACTCAGCTATGGGACTGTTAAATTACCGAGAAAAAGAAGAAAAAGCAATTGCTTGAGTTAATTTACTCCATTATATACATTGACCATCCTAGCCTTCTCTTAGATACCCAAACCTAGAAAGTAAAACCGTCGGAACAGTCTATACCGATGAGGATCACTCTGCTAGCTTTCTTCTTACTCGCTTTTTGCTTTGTCCACAGCATTTGGTCAAAGCATGGCTTCATACTTGTTTTCCTATTTAAAGACATGTTATATTACTTTGTAAAATGTTAAGTTTTTTCTCTCATGAATAGTGCATTACCAAATTTTAGAATTCTTGAGAAAGAGTTCTACCCTATTCGTGGGACTATGCCTTGTCTATTCTTCATAGTATTAGTGATCCAAAGTTTCGAGAAGACACTAATTCGTGCCTTTGAATAGGTTTCTATAGTGTGGGTTGGTTCTTTTTTATAGAGAAGTTGATTCTTGTGGATTTAGACTACTGATATGTGAATACTGATCAAGGTTAGTAGCTTGGCTGCAAGCATTAGTTTTTCTCTTCTTGGTGAGCCTTTGCTTTGTTTCCTTACAATTTGGAAGTCTTGCCTTCATGGTGAATATTATGATTGCACATGCTTTCACAACATTTGGCATCGGAGCACTAGCTGACAAGGTAGGTACCTCCTTTCTATCCCTCTCCTTGTTATCGTTTGTGTCCTTGTTTGTGTCTACATCTTCTTCTTTTTTTGCTTTTTATCCCGTCCTCTATATAAAAGTAAATAAAAT